>JAZGLO010005492.1:0-600000 GCA_036873155.1 Biomphalaria sudanica | reverse complement strand
CACGCGATTTTTGTTTTTAATTTTAAAGTAATATCTTAAAAACCTTTTTTGAAAATAAAAGTGTGCCTCTTAAAAACACACATACACAAGCCAAAATGTTTATTAAAGAAAATGATGTGAAAAACAAACACACATTTAGATTTAGTACCTGAAAAATATGTCTTAACACAAACACTCATGCAAAACATAGATATGAATAATTCTTTTAAAAGAAATAATACAATAAACGTACATAATGTATTTCGCGCCAAAACGTCCCGTCGCCAAAACGGCTCGCGCCAAAACGACCTGCGCGCCAAAACGGCTCGCGCCAAAACGACCTTCGCGCCAAAACGGCGGGGCCAAAACGGCGGCGCCAAACGTCCTGCTTCGGTTTTTCCCTATGTTGATGTTACCCACTAATGCGTGTAAAGCATGCGGTTCTCACCCCTTGCACCTTACTGTTGACGCCGCCGAAGATCAAGAGCTTTAATAGTTGCACTAAAGACAAACTAGTTAAATAGATTACATCCTTTGTAAAATGTATTTGACAATTTCTTTTGAGGCCCAGGGAACCAACAACCACTTCCCGAAGAAAGGCGCAATTGACGAAATAGACGAAATGTCAAGCTTCTAGCCTTGCCTGTATGTATTACGACTAAACATATAGCTATAAGCAAACAGCGGCTTTACCTGCATGTATTGCGACAAAAGAATATAGTTTCTCTAGCAAACATCGGCTTTGCCTGTATGTATTGCCACCCATCGCAATCCATCTTAATAATCGGACTTACAAAAACTGAACTGCTTGTTTTAAGCCAGTACCAGTGTATCCAAGTATCAAGAAATGCAGGCCTAGTTAGTAGAACGTATTTTAATATCTAGCTTGAACGGAAACATATGACATGAGCATTTAGAGAATAATTTATGATGTGTCCATTTTTAACATGTATTGAAAGCAGCTAAGTTACATAGTGCACAAACACAAGATCAAATAACAGCAGACTTGACCCAGGATAGCGTCATCCTTGGTATTCGGTTTCACTGTCCAGCATTTCGTTGCACGAAAAATGACAAGGCAAATTTAAAACAAAAATATTTACAAATATAAATACATTTTAGCATATTTACTTACTTCTTAATGATGCTATGTCAGACAACCGATATCACGGTGACCAGACACTGGTTTGGGTTATTTTAACCCTACCTTGGAAACTTGAAACAAAGAAATAAATAATTGGGGATCAACAGTTTTAGTTTCTGGGTTGTTTTTTTTTCAACCGTGGCTTGCTGATTATGACGTGTAAGACACCTTATTTAAAGTATTAGTTATTTAGCGACGCACCATAGAAGACGTATATTGAACGGGACTAGTGACGTTTGGGATATGTTGGGTTGGAGACCGGAAAATCAGTTAGCGATAGAATTCTCTAGGGTAAAGCCGTGTTTATTTTGACAGAGACTTTTACTGCGGCCTTTTCTTGAAATAAACATCTGTTACTTTGTTCATCAGTGTTGACCACATCTCTTCACTAGTTAAATCGATGTCTTTGTTTAGTTCGTTTGATCAACTACACGGAATACACCCGAACAATAAAACTCAAACGCTTGCAGAGTAATTGGTTGAAATTCAACAGTCATCGTTGGTTGACCTCAAGACAGTCTAAACAAGCACATCACAGTGGCGACCCCGAACCTCGAAACCGAACCTTGAACCGGACCTCGAAGCTGAACGTTTGCTCAGGTGAAGGTCGTGCACTCGAAGATATAAAGTTTTATCTGAGTACGGCTGAACACAGCATCATCGCAGAGTGACTTTGTCTAGACTTTGTCGTCAGTTTCACATGCAGTCGTCGCCTACTCGATCGCACGTTCGACGAGCCGTTAACTCAGGGTGACCTTCGTCAGGACAGTGACCATCTCAACGTCTGGTCTACTCAACAAGTGTATCACCAACGCCTGATCTTCGTATGCTGAATCGACCTGAAGCCAGAGGAACCGTTCATTCATAACGGGTGAGAGTTTGTCAGTAAACCTGTTGGACATATTTTTTTTCTTCGTCGTAGGAGCCACATAGGCATATCAAGTTTACCTAGGCAGTTGAATAGGACATTTTGCCCGCTGTAAGAAGTATTGTGAGTACTACAAGTTTGTTAGCTAACTAAATCGCTCTGTCTTACCCTTTGAGAGATTCTTGTAGAGCAGTTTGCTCGTTGAACCGGTTGATTGCCACTTTTATAACGGTCACTGCGTTTAACCTTTGGAAGGTTAGTGAAGTCACATTAGTCGTTGCTGAATGTTGATCTATTGATTATAAGTTGATCTAGACCATATCGAGACTTGTTAGTGTTCAAGTAGTGGAAACAGCTACATCCACTTGTTTTTGTTCTGAGAACCGTTAATCGTATAACGGAACGTCGTCGGAGGTGACCTTGGTCTCACCTAGTCTACATTAGACACTACGGACATTTTGGTCTAGTGAAGTAGCATACAACAGCAAACTTCGTCGTACTACCATATTAGCAGCAGAAGCAGTGAACTATTTTGGAGAATCATTATTCGTCAGCCCAGATCAAGTCATCGTCAAGAAAGTCGTTATTCGTCAGCCCAGATCAAGTCATCGTCAAGAAAGTCGTTATTCGCTCGCCCAGATCAAGTCATCGTCAAGAAATTCGTTATTCGTCAGTCGCCCAGATCAAGTTGCCGTCAAGAGACTGTTATTTGCCAGTAGTCGTCTACGTAAATCAAGTCGTCGCCAGGAGAACCGTTAACCTATTCGCCAGAAACTGTTTACACAAAGTTGTCGGAACTTTACATACGGTCATCAACAGTCGTCAAAGAAACTGAAACATTTTGCTGTGGCATATCAAGACATCTGGGGCATTACGTGGGATACTCAACACGGATTGTATCCAGTGGCAGTACCGGAGAACAGAGTCAGAACTGGAAGAGAGGCTGGAATTTGCTGTAGATCTATCATATTCGAGAATCGGAACAGAGGGATCTTTCGAAGCTACTTGCCATTTTTCTTATTAGTATATGTTTAGATTGCCCTTAGAAATAGATTTTGTCTAAATTTGGTACGTTAGCCTGAGTAAAATCAGGTGGTGCGCCTTAAACCGTCGTGGAAAAGACGTAATTTAGATGAAAAGCTAGGATAGTGTTTGTTTTTGTTTGTGTAAACGTCATATCCGTTGTTGCTTGGTTACTTCGTGACGTTATCAATGTGTGCCATATTGTCATATCCCAACCCATAGCGATAGTCTCATTTAGTTATTTCATTTGTGTATATTATATTATATAATTTATTTTTATTACTTTAATTAGATCTGTTATTTTTTCACTTAATGATAGAAAGTGCAGGTACGATTCTTTTATTGTGAATCAGACTAAAATACATTTTTAGTTTGAGCGGTTAAAATCAAATATGATTTTGCCATGAGAATAATGCCGAAACTGGCATAATAGTCAAACATTGTTGTCTGGTTAATCTAGATCCACAAATTTACATTTACTAATATAGACTCTGATTTTGAATATTAATTTCAAAGATAAATGAAGGTAGTACATTCTAGACATATAGGAAAGTGCGAAGTTCGAGCAGCCCCGATTTGTCAGGAGGTTCGAACAGTTCACTTTTTATTGCTATAACTTTTTTTTTTGAATGTTTACCAAATTACTACTATATTGCTACTGCGTATGCACCTTTTTTCTTTACTTCCGACACATACTATTTTCTTTTCCTTGTAAAGGCTAAGTTCATGGTGAGGTCAAACTCAGGAGGTGTGGAGTTATTCTTTTTTACTACCCGGTAATGAAGGAAATGGGCAATGGGCTTAAGGGTATTTTTAAGTCTGATTGCTCATCAGCGTAAAGAGACTATTTGAAGTTGTGGAGGGTGGGAAATGGTGCAATGGATGGTGTTCTTGCGTTGGAGTAAAAAGAAAATGACTTTGTAGTAAAAATAAAATATTAAAACATGTTTTTAGATATATTTCCTTTGATCTGTTCGAACCTTCCACCAACCCGATCGAGGTTACTAACTGGGGAAAAATCCGCTCGAGGAAAAGTACGCTTGGCGATACTTACCCTACACCTCTTTGACTTCGTATTTAATTTTAACTAAGCCTAGTGATACATTAAATATTAAATCCAATCTATTTTCATAGAAAAATGGACGAGGAATTCAGAGATACTATCAGTTTTTTCATAGGTCAGACCGTTACGGTGCTATAAAAATCCAAACTTGAAAATTGCTGCCAGCGGGCTTAATGCGCTCGAACTTCGCACTTTACTCTATTTAATACACATTGTATGGACATATTTATTTCCTATGGTTAAATAGAACCATAATTTCTGGATCAGATCTAGATCTATCTAATCTAGACTAGACTGTGACTGTCACTCTAGATAAAGTCCTAGACACTTCAGTCATATCAAATTTAAAATTGGTCAGTTATTCATACTCTTAGTCATAGTGCTCTTGGTAACTCTGGACCTAAATGGTACTATTATATATACTATAATATACTAGATTTAAATTTGTGTGATAGTAATATACAGATTTAAATATAACTAAAACTAGATTTACACATGTACTGAATCTATAAAGACATAAACTTAAAACTTGTATAAAATTGTGAGAAAACTTAAATATAAAATAAGTTTAAAGTATAGCCATAATCAATATAGGCTAAGTAAAGATATATATAAATTTGGGGTGAAAATCTAATACAATGGCTACATCCTCATCCTCATATGTGGACCTTAAGGAGGTTAAGGAAGCAGCTATGCAGGATGGAAAGGCCATGGAGTTAAAAGGAAAGGACTTGGCAGCTTATGTACAGCAAGTTGTGAGGGAAGAAAAAGAACGTCAAAAAGAAGAGATAGAGAGACAAGAAGAACGTCAAAGACAAGAGATAGAAAGACAAGATAGGATCAGAAAGGAAGAATATGAGAAGCAAAAAGAGGACCAAGAAAGGCAGAGAGAGCATGAGGCTAAAATGGAGAAGATGAGATTGGATGCAGCACAAGCCAGAGCTCAAACTGCACAGACAACTGAAGAAAATAACACAAATAATTCAAATAATGCTACCACACAAAGAGACAACCCTAATTCGCAAACATGGCTAAAGAGGAAGATACAAAGTTTTGATGAACAAAATGAAGGATGACATTGGTGATTTTCTGAAAAGATATGAGGCAAAAATGTCTACATTTAATATGCCAGAGGAAGAATGGTCTGAAATACTGATAGACTTTGTTCATGGTCAAGCTTTAACAATATGCCAAAATCATGACCATCATATTGATGATAGCTATCAAGTTTTGAAAAGAGAGTTGTTGAATGCTTATGGTCATAATGCTACAACTTTCAGAAAGAAATACTTTGACAATATACCATCATTAGAAGTAGAACCTCAAACTACCATTAATATGGAGAAAGATTTTTTCAATAAATGGGTAAAATTAGAAAAAGTGGGAAACTCTTATGAAGGATTAAAAATTTTTATTCTAGTGGATAACTTTGTGAATAAATGTGATCCCCAATTACAATCTTTTATTAGAGAACGAAACCCAAAAACTATAGATGAAATAACAGATAATGAGAGTATACAAAAATGCATATCCAAATAAACCATTTTCTGATAGGGATAAGAGCAAAGTAGATTTAATAGGATACACCAAAGAAAATGTGGATAGAATTAGAAATAGAAACAGATCACATAGTGGAAATAGAAAATATGGTGAAATAACCTGTTTCAAATGTCAAGGAAAAGGTCACATAGCAGCTAACTGTAGAAGTGGGAATAGTAGGTCTGGAAGTAGAAATAGATACACTGAAAAAATAACAGTAGATATAGGAGTAGAGATAGGAATGACAGGGGAAATGATAGAAATAGGAGTTACAGTAGGGAATACAAAAATAAAGGTACAGATAGAGTATATTTCATGGAAGGAAATAGGAACAATTTTGCAGTGTACCCAGGGTTTGTAGATAGAATTCGGATGGAATTAATCAGGGATTCAGGTTGTAACACTTTGGCAGTGAAAACTAAATTTGTCAAACCTCATTGGTATAAAGGGTTTACTAGGAAAGTAGAATTAGCAGATGGCACCATAAGGGAATTTAAAGCTATAAGGGTTTACATTGAAACTCCATTTTTCACTGATTATTGTGATGGTATTGCAATACCAGAAATGAGATATGATATGTTAGTAGGAAACATAAGAGGAGTAAAAGAATGTTCAAGAAAAGAATTAGAAGACTGGCAAAACAAATACAAAAACATAACACGTAATCATGAAAACATAGACACACAAAATATAACAAGTATGGTAATAACAAGATCAATGGATAAACAAGATGAGAAACAGGAAAATACAGTAAATGTAATAAATAATGATGAAGAAAAAGAAAACAATATTGTAATACAAATAGAAAATACAGATGTTAAGGAAAGAGAGATAGAAAATGAAACACAAAATAGTCATGAAACACAAATTTCTCAAAGTGAAAAAGAAACAATACCCAAACTTGCATTTGAACAAATAAATGAGGAAAATATATTCAAGAATATCAGATAAAAACAATTATAATCCAATGGAAAAGTTTTGTATAGAGAATAAAATATTATTTAGACAAACAAATAATGATAACAAAAAAATAAAACAACTTGTCTAACCACAGAAATATTGGAAAGATGTTTTAATCATGACACATGATAATAATTTAGCAGCACATAGGGGAGTAAAGAAATGTTATAGGAATTTGTCAAAACAAGTATTTTGGCCGAAAATGAAAGCAACAATCAATAAATACATAAACTCATGTGACATATGTCAAAAGAGATCTAACAAATGTTTAGTGAATAAAGCACCCATTCAAGAAATGGATGAACCTACAGAACCATTTCAGAAAATAGCTATTGATTTAATAGGTCCTTTGATTCAAACTGAAAATAATAATAAATATATTTTAACAGTAATAGACATGTTTAGTAGATATCCAGAAGCAATTCCATTATCAAATACAAGTACAGAAAATATTATTAATGCCATAACTCAAAAAGTAATCACAAGACATGGTATACCTAAAATTATATTGAGTGACCAGGGATCTCAGTTTAAGTCAGAACAATTTGAGAAATGGACTAAACAATATAATATACAACACATATACTCTTCAGTTTACCATCCAGAGAGTAGCGGTTTATGTGAATGTTATGGTGGTTCACTGAAAAGATCACTGACAAAAATAATTCAGAATAATCAGAATAAATGGGATCATTACATTAACTATGTACTATTTGCTCATAGAAATAACATCCATGAAGCAACACAATTTTCACCATATGAAATAATACATGGAAGAAAACCCAGAGATGAATTAGATGTTTTCAAAGAAAATCTAATAGACAATGAGAATAGATTAAATAAGGACAATGAAACAACAATCACAACAGAATTGAAAGAAATATGGACTCAAGCATATAACAACAATAAGAAATACAAACAAAGTGCTCATGAGAATATAAATAAGAAAAGACAATTGAAAACACTAGAAGTAGGAAACAATGTATTAATATTAATAAATGACCTGAAAAATAAGATTGGTAAACAATGGAAAGGTCCATTTAAGGTGATAAAACAAATTAGTGATGTAAATTATCAAATGGAAATAAATGGGAAAATTAAAACATATCACATAAATAATTTGAAACTGTATCATGATAGAGAAGATGAGTTGATACAAAACATTCAGGAGGAAATAGAAAATAAGTTTTCAGAGAGAGAAGAGTGCTTGATGATAATAACAAATGAAAATCACAATGAAAATGACATTAAGGAAATACCTGTAATAGAAACAAAAGAGAATCAAACTTGGCAAAAGATTAATCTTAATAATTTAACTAAGGAAAAGTCAAAAGATATAACTAAAATAATACAGGAATACAAAGAAATTTTTTCCAGCATACCAGGAAAAACAAATATTATTAAACATGACATTAAAGTAACAGATCCAAAACCAATCAAGCTTAAGCCATATAGAATACCTTTACATTTACAAGACAAAGTAAAAAAAGAAATAGACAATTTACTAGAATCAGGTATAATTGAACCATCAACATCACCTTATGCTTCACCAATTGTGATAGCCAAAAAGAAAAATGGAGATATACGGTTATGTATTGACTATAGGAAACTTAACAACATCACAGAATTTGACCCATATCCAATGCCAAATATAGAGGATATTTTACATAAATTAAATGGAGCAAAATTTTTTACTAAATTGGATTTAACTAAAGGTTATTGGCAAATACCATTAACAGAAAATGCAAAACCTTACACAGCATTTGTAACACCATATGGTATTTTTCAATGGAATTATATGAGTTTTGGGTTAGTAAATGCACCAGCCACATTTAATAGAATGATGAACATGATAATTGGAAATAAAGAAAATGTTATTTGTTATTTGGATGACATATGTATTTTTAATAATAGCTGGGAAGAACATTTGGTAGATGTAAAAGAAGTGTTCAAAATAATAAAAGAAAGTGGACTTACAATTCAGGCAGAAAAAGTGGAAATAGGATTGGAAGAAATAATTTTCTTAGGACATAAAGTAAATAACATGATTAGCCCTATTGAAGATAACATAAAGAAAGTACTTAATATTGAATTACCTACAACAAAAAGACAAATTAAAAGCATATTAGGAATAGTAAATTATTACAGAAAGTTCATAAAGAACTTAGCAGAAATAGTGAATCCATTAAATGATTTACTTAAAAAAGGAAAACCTCAAAAAGTAGTCTGTAATGAGGAATGTGTGAAAGCTATTGACAGAATTAAGGATATTTTTAGTCATGAATTAATATTGAGACTACCAGATAAAGACAAAATATTTTATGTCACAACTGATGCATCTGGTAATGCTATTGGTGGTTGTCTAATGCAGAACTATGATAACTTACATCCTATATTATATGTAAGTAGAAAATTATCAGAGGCAGAGAAAAAAAATAGTGTCATTGAACGGGAAGCATTAGCTGTAATATGGGTAATTACTAAGCTAGAGAGTTACTTAATAGGGAGAAAATTCATATTATTGACTGATCATAAACCTATTCAGTATATACAGCAAAAGAGTATGAAAAACAGTCGTGTATATAGATGATTCTTAGCACTACAGGAATATAAATTTGAAGTGAAAGCTATTAGTGGATATATGAATATTGTAGCTGATTTGTTATCTAGAATGACATTGAAATGAAATGAGATAATGCTGTAAATAAACTATGATTATATTTATTAATATATTAATATTAATATATTGACACAATTTATATGTTATGGAACAGGGAGATAAGTAAATTTGATGTTAAGCATTTGAAAGTAAGTATGGATATATTTTTGTGAATCATTTCATATATCATTGACAAAAGTTAGGTCGATGGAAAAGGGTGAGTATAAAAGAAAAATGGACGAAAAGCGTATAAAAGGGTGGTAAGAAAAAAAAGTTTATTGAATGTGGAAATAAATTTTATAATTGTTTTGAAATTATATTTTGTCAGATTACTGCCAGTGGAGAACATTTGTGAGGTGATATGATATGACTGCCCATGAGATGCCACATGATAAACTGTTTATTGAACGAAGATGATTTTGGAACTTAATATAAGTGTAATGATACGAACATTGGCAGGAACATCATACACTGTCAAGCCAAGATGAAGATGTCAAGATTTTATGTTTGTTGTCTTCCCCATGAATTGCAAATGCCCTTGTAAGACTTGACAGTAGTAGAAAAATATTGACATATTTTTTTTTCAAGGGGGGGGGGGGAGGAATCTGTTAGACACCTTATTTAGAGTATTAGTTATTTAGCGACGCACCATAGAAGACGTATATTGAACGGGACTAGTGACGTTTGGGATATGTTGGGTTAGAGACCGGAAAATCAGTTAGCAATAGAATTCTCTAGGGTAAAGACGTGTTTATTTTGACAGAGACTTTTACTGCGGCCTTTTCTTGAAATAAACATCTGTTACATTGTTCATCAGTGTTGACCACATCTCTTCACTAGTTAAATCAATGTCTTTGTTAAGTTTGTTTGATCAACTACACGGAATACACCCGAACAATAAAACTCAAACGCTTGCAGAGTAATTGGTTGAAATTCAACAGTCATCGTTGGTTGACCTCAAGACAGTCTAAACAAGCACATCACAGACGTCATTTCCTTATAAATCTATTTGTTTGTTCCCAAGAGTACAAAGTTATCATGACAAAGTAATTTAGACGATACAGGATTTATGTCCAGTCTACACAAGCTATAGATTTGGGCCCCCCTCTTTCTTGGGGCTGGGGGCAGTTGAAATCTAGTGAGTTTGTTATGATTTATTATGATATTAAGTTAATGATATATTAAATAACTCTTAATTGTACATTAATTTCAACCCTCTAGCAGGGGCGTAGCTAGGAATTTGCCATCATTAGAGGGCCATGGGGGATTGAATTCTTTAGGGGCCCCTGCATTTTATGTAACATTTAATGTTTAATGTAAAAAAACACTAATTTGGCTCCCCCCTCGAGTGGGGGCCCAGGCGGATTTTCAAATTCCATGCACTTGCATAGGCCCGTGCTAATTCTATGTGTAAATTATTCAATTAAACCATTTTATAACGTATAACAGATTTTCTTCGGCCTCCTGATTTACTAGGAGCTCCTGGAAATCTCCTGAAATTGCAAAATATACGAAAAAGTCCTCGAAATCTCCGGAAATTATTAAAATCTCTTGAAAGTCATAAGAATCTCCTGAAATATAGACAAAATTGTCATTTTGTGATGTCATTTAATATGGAAAACGTAAATCCTAATCACGCTAAAAAAAAAACGGCATTATACAATACCCGTAATTGTGGAATCAGATGAAAGAAGCTTATCGCGCCTCAAACTAATGAAGAATTACTTGAGGTGAACAATTCTCAAAGATAGATTGAAACATTTGGTAATTCTTGCTATGGAGCGTGATCTATGTAGGAAACAGAATTATTATGATATAATGTATGACTTCGTTACACGCAAGGCTCGTAAAGCATTTCTGTACGTAGTAAAGAATGAATAAAATACATAGACGAATTTATTTTCTAATACAAACTCTTGATTTTCACTTATTATCCGGATCCCTACCCAAACTGGGCCCCGCGCAATCCGTTTCGAATAGAACCCCGCAATGGTTAAGTCCGGCCCTGACGCCCTTTGATTTCTTCCCAGTCTTTATTGTGTTGATTATGGCTGAAACACCCCCTTCTTTTTTTGTTATTTAAATAAAAACCCACTTTTTTATGACCTAGAACAGCGGTTCTCAACGTTTTGAGATTCAAGGACCACTTAAAAATGTGTGTCTCGGCCACGGACCACTACTAAAAATTTTGCTACTGGCGCACTAGAAATTTATATAGTTTTATAAAAAAATAATATAAAGTTGATATCTATACTAATAAAAGGCAAAGCCCTGACTCATCACTAATTCTGCAACTTCCCGTGTAGGTACAAGGGTGAAATTTGGCAGGCGCATTCCCTACAGCTTACTTACAAAAGTGCAGCAGGTTTCGTTTCCCAATCGTACGCGTAACGGTCGACAACGTCCGCTCTGTGCTACACATTGCACGGCCACATCAGACCATCTGAATGGCGACACAAGAGCCGGAGAGTTCTCTGATCTTCTGATGAGTATTGGTGATGGCAGCTTCAGTCAAGAAAATTCTAAAATAGCAATTCCCTCAAATCTCTGTCTCCTGGTGAAGACCTTGCAAAACCTTCGTTACAATGTTTTTACCAATCTAAGAACTCTCCAGCATATAGACGTGTCATGGTTGAGGGAGAGAGCTATCCTAACACCACGAAACGACATGACCACGGCCATAAACCACGTTTTACTCCAAGAACTCCCCTCACAATCTAAAACATACCAGTCTGTGGATTCAGTTGTGGAAATGGAAGACGCGGTGCACTATCCGGTAGAGTTTCTCAACTCTCTGAATCCTCCAGGCACTCCTGAGCATCGTCTCATTTTGAAGGTTGGGGCACCGATAATGTTGCTGAGGAACTTGCAGCCACCTAAACTGTGCAACGGCACCAGACTTCAAGTCACGTCTCTGCAGAAGAACCTCATTGAGGCAACTATTTTCACTGGCAGTGGCTCAGGAGAGACAGTTTTGATTCCTCGCATCCCCGTCATCCACTCTGACCTCCCATTTCAATTCAAACGCCTCCAATTCCCAGTAAGGCTCTGCTTCGCCATGACAATCAACAAGTCTCAGGGACAGACACTACAAAAGGTTGGCATTGACTTGAGACAGGACTGCTTCTCACATGGGCAACTGTACGTCGCATGCTCAAGAGTAAGCTCGGCGCAGGGATTGGTCATACTGCAGCCGGAGGGCCGAACTGACAACGTGGTGTACAAAGAGATCCTCAACAAATAACTGTGTATTGGTACATGTATGTTTCTTTTCTATTTCAAAAGGTTTACTTTTCTTCTTAGTAATGAAATATTTAAGGCAGTACATATGACACATTATTTTTACTTATCGGACTAACATTGCAAAAAGCCACACAAAAACTGCGTTGTTCCGGTTATTCCAAAAATACATGCGCTACATTCCCTGCGGTAACACTCCTGGCACAAATGAGAATGTTTTGTTGTTACATGTAGGCCTATTAATTAAAGCAAATTTGAAATGTTAATGCAATAATCCTACCGCTGCAAAGCATTTTGCTAGTTTATTTATATATTTATTATATATTTTAATAAATGTTTCAACCTTTTCATCCTTTTGTAAGGAACAAATATCAGTCTTACTGCTAACAATAGTTCGGATTAGAAACAATGCTACATTTAATTTTAGCGCGAGCATTGAGCTTGCAAATTTGAGCACAGCTTGTCCAAACGAGGTGTAATGCTTGAAAGACTTAGTCGGAGTTAATCTTCGACTTCAAGCCGTGAACGATATTTTGTTTTAATTGTAACCAGTGCAGAAAATCCACATTCACAAAGATATGAATTATTTTGAAAGCTTTCTGAGACAGTTCTGGATACTCATGCGAAGCTTGTGTCCAAAACTTCATCAAGCTCACTCTCGGATGCATCATCTTCAACGTAGTATCACTGGTCAGTTCAATGAATTGGTTTAATACCGATGGTGTTAAATTTAATGAATCAATGTGTGCAAGAAACGGACTGGAAACCCACGAAAAACTCTCAACGTTAAATTGATCCAGCAATGATTGAACATGTTCAGAAATCAATTTCACCAACTTGGGCTTGTTGATTTCAGCATTTCCTGGTTGCTCGGTGAATTCATGCAATTGATCAAACATTTCAAAGTTACCCTGAAATAATCTTGTCTTCCACAGAGCAAGTTTTTTCGTAAAAGCAGACACTTTATCACTGAGGGTAATTAAGTTTGTGTGCTTCCCTTGCAGAGATGGATTGAGTTTATTCAGCTGTTCAAAAATGTCGGCCAAGTAAGCCAGAACAGCAACCCATGAATTTTAATTCAAATGAACAACAAGCTGTGAATTTTGTTAAACACTTTTCCCCTTGATAACCAGCGAACTTCAGTGTGCATCAGTAACTGCTCATGATCAAAATCCATATTCAAACATAATGAAGCAAAGAGACGAGAATTCAATGGATGAGCCTTGATGAAATTAACAATTTTTATGGCCTGATCAAAAATAGATTTCAAGTCCGCGTTCATTCTTTTACTCGCAAGACTTTCCCGATGAATCATACAGTGCGTAAATGTGGCAGTTGGCACATTAGAACGCACACGTTCCCACAAGCCTGTTCGTTTTCCAGTCATTGCTGCAGCACCATCCGTGCACACTTCGATACACCAGGACCATTCGATGCCATTGGCTGCCATAAAATTATCAAGGATAGCAAAAAGTTCTGCACTTGTTGTGTGACCCGGACAAGCTTTACAAAACAAAAAATCTTCTTCAACTTCATCCATCCAGATATATCTGACATAAGCCATTAATTGTGCCTGGCCGGAAACATCCGTTGATTCGTCCAATTGAAGAGCAAATTGTTTAGAATCTTGCAGCCTTGAAATCAACTGTTCTTCAACGTCAGCTGCCGCCAAAGCTATACGTCGTTGAATTGTGTCGTTTGAAAGTGGAATTGTTTTCAGTTTACTTGCCAAGGCATCACCAAACATCTCTCGACACATATCTATAGCAGCAGGCATTATCAGAGTTTCTGCAATTGTGTGAGGCTTTTTGGCCTGTGCAACTCGGATAGCCACTAAAAATGATGCTCTTAAAGCCTTCTCATTGACTCTAGTTGCTTGGAGTATGAAAGACTTCTGAATACCAAGTGAATGTTTTTTGCGCATAAAATATTCCAATGGTTTTGCAGTCAGTATGATTCGTTTTAAGATGTCTTCGGAGTTTCGCAGGTTTCATCGCTTCATTTGCAAGAATTTGTGAACATATTACACACTGTGGTCTGGGTTGATTATTTACTAAGACGCATATAAACCCAAAGCGCAAATACTTTTCATCATGTCGTCGTATGGGAGTTCGTCTTTTTTTCTCCGGAACTGCATTTGATTCACACTCAGGTTGTGAAGATGAGTCAGAGAAATCATCATCGTTGTCCTTATGTTCGGTTGCTTTCTTTATTAAAAATTTATCCATGTCTTCAATCAATTTAATTATTTTGATTAGTTTTCAAATAAAAAAGCGTATTTTTGAATGTCAACATAAACGGGAAGACGCCAGGGCCCATCTGATTTCCGGTGTAACTAAAACTTAGAGTAAACATAAAATCGAAACGCACTTTTGCGCTATCGCCATCTAGCGATTTAAAATCAATAATTTTAAAACTGACTTCATATATTCTTTTTCATGTCTTTAATTCTATTATTTTTCATATTTTTTATTTTTTAAAAGCATGCAATTCGGGTTTTGCTCGCGGACCACCAGGCAAATGTCCGCGGCCCACTAGTGGTCCACAGGTTGAGAACCGCTGACCTAGAAAACATACTCATTTAGCCAGGGAATTAGTGTAGCTGTTACAATGCAATTTCAAGGCCCAATCTCTCTTTCCTTCTCTCTCTCTCTCTCTCTCTTTCTTTCTCTCTCTCTCCTCTCTCTCTCTTCTCTCTCTATTTCTTTCTTTCTCTCTCTTCTCTCTCACTTCTTTTCTTTCTCTCTTCTCTCTCTCTCTTTGTCTCTCGCTCTTTCTCTTTCGATCTCTGGAACCCCCATTTTGTAACATGGATCTAGAGCCAGATATAGTCCTAAAAACTCTAGGTCTATAATCTCAATCTCCTAAGGCTTTCGATTGGTGAAGGCTTGCTTGGTTTTCTTTTCTAGCTTCTGAGATCTAAAGGGTCTGACCGACGGACTAACGGATAGCCAGACCACACAAAACTAAGAGCGGCTATCCCCATTCAGGGGGCACTAAAAGAACTAAACGAATATTTTAATGTTGTTGTTTTTTTAATTACATTATATACATTATATATATATAAATACAACTTAAATGATACATGAAACTTCACTTAGTATAACTTCAACTTCAACTACTAAAACTTTACTTAATGGACTCGCTAATATTACAAAACTTATTACTAATCGAGGACTGTGTGAGAACCAACGCTCTACAAGAACTACTACTATGCGAGGACCCCGTCTGACTCACTTTCCCTTAATTTATACTTTCTTTGATCGTACGTTCCAGAATCCTGAAACCTTCTCGCCTGGTCGTGCGGTTTGCGCGCTGGGCTGTCATTCGGATTTATCGACGCTCGAGGGTTCAAACCCTGCTCGCTCCCATCCCCCGTCGTCCTGCGGGAGGTTTGGACTAGGAAGTAATTATCTTCAACTCTGAAGGAACATCCGAAATATGTAAAACATTTTCCAAAACATTTTTAGTAACTTTGACCTTCTAGAAGCTGATTTGTGCTATTTTTTTCCCTTAACCTCTGTCTTCGATTGGATATCTAAAATTAACTTGTTTACGCTGGACACTTGCACTGGTTCGAACTCGAGCTTCTAGAAACTGGTCGAAATAGGTCACAGAATCGACTCGTGACAGATGCCTTTTATTATATACCGAAACATAAACCAAAATGAGATCAAAGGGTATTTATTATATTATTTTTCTTCTATTGTCAGCCAATTTTAAGCAGCTCGAGATATTTTTGTAATTTGAATATTATTCGTGTATTTCAACAATGACACCTGTGACTCTGGGACGTTGGAAACTAAAGAAGAAAGTCTAAACTTTACATATTGACATTCTGTCTATTGAAACATTTCTTTAGTTTCTCCCCAAACCCATATGTTAGTCCCCCATTTTTTTTTCTAAAAATAATTGCAAAATAATAAACATAACTGCTTTCCACGTCTGCGTTTTTAGATAATGAAAAATATTGTAATAAAAGATGGGGTTACAGTTCGTTGGATGGTATTATGTCCCCTGTCTTCTTATTGTTGACGTTAATGTCAGCAATGATGATTCGATTGTAGAGGGAAAGGGGGATAACTATTTGTTATTATTATTTAAAAACAAAATTAGAGATCCTGTGTGGGTTCTTTCATTACTTTTGAAATAAGCATGAAATTTAAAACCTTGCATGGCTGTCTACTTGTGTAGGTGGTGCATTTCATAGGAGAAGCTACGTAATGTCAAAAGTTTCAAATGTCTGTGTACATTCGTGTCTGACGCAATAGTCCCAAACCTGAGCTCTTTGGCCTTGTTTCTACAGACCACAGCTTCAAATGCAGAGTCAGGATTGTAATTACAAATGACTATTATAATATCAATCTTTATATTAGTATATTAATGTATTATACTTCAATCAGCAATTTGATATTTAGTGTTTATTATAATTAAAGTATTTCAAATTCAGGTATTTGTTACAGTGTATTATTTCTTGTAGTTTTTGTGCTTTGTGAGAAATGGTCGAAATTGTTTCTTCATAGACATAAATAAATATAGACTGACTGATTAAAGAGTTTTATGAAACGAAAATTTGTGACTTGCAATTTTGTGTACTTTATTATACAGCATTTATGAGCAGTATAAAAGTTAAGTATTCATATCTATTTCACCCACACACCTATATATATTGTAAATAAGGAGGCAGTGTAGTTTTGTTTAATCTCTAAGAATGAAGATCATGCACTTTTTCATAATTCGGAAATCCGAATACAATAGATTTACATGTTTTCAAGTTACATGAAGTTACTTCCTTCGGCCAGTCTATATTTATTTATGTCTATGGGTTTCTTGGATCAAAACTAGAATGGGCCGGAAGTACCGTTTTTCTTATATATCTTCTGGATTTTGCTTTTTTTTAAAAAAATTAAAATATTATTAGGCTGTGAACACAGACCTATACATATAGTATATATAGGTCTGTGGCTATGAATTTAAGTGTCCCTGATAGAGAAAACAAATCCTGCACAAAAATACACGGATCGAACCCGATAGTTGCTACAAAAAGAAAAGACCAGAAACAAGCTTGTGAAACTACACATTTACAGTACTTTATTTGACAAGTCTTTTAAACAAGATCTGTGTATTTTAATTAGAACTAGCTTAGTTCAATACCCTGCATTTTCCGATACACAATTTCACACACACAAACAAATTGTAGAAATGTGCAAAAAGGATTGCGCAGGGCCCAGTTTGAGTAGGGATACGGATAATAAATGAAAATTAAGA
The DNA here is from genome assembly GCA_036873155.1 of Biomphalaria sudanica. Lineage (NCBI taxonomy): Eukaryota > Metazoa > Mollusca > Gastropoda > Planorbidae > Biomphalaria > Biomphalaria sudanica. Next base: position 582,257 of record JAZGLO010005492.1, on the reverse strand, counting down.
GTTTGTATTCGAAAATAAATACGTCTTTGCTTTTTATTCAGTATTTACTACATACGAGCCTTGTTTGTAGCGAAGTCATACATTATATCATAAAATTTCTGTTTCCTACATAGATCACGATCAGTAACAAGAATCTTCGAGAATTGTTGAACTCAAGTCATTCTTCATTCGTTTCAGGCGCGAGCAGCTATTTTCACCAGATTCATAAAGTACACAACTACGTTCACCAGACGATGCAGCATTGTCCCCATTCTATCTGTTTCTTTCTGCTTCTGATGTGCACATCAATTTTCCATCAAGCCTTGACCTGGTTCCCATTGCCTCATGTCCTTATCCAGTGGTACTTCGTTGGAGACAATGGATATAACACACTCGTTAACCGTCGGCTTTAGAAACAGATGACCTATCCATCATCTGCCACCTAGGCTGCAATGTCTGATAGGGGAACTTTTTTATTCTTTTTTTTTTTTTTTTTTTACTTACAATTAACAAGCTATTTGCGGCCACAGCATATACTTTATGGAAGAGAAAACACAGACACACACACTATTGTATTGTAACTCTGCCTTGCACAGACACACACACTATTGTATTGTAACTCTGCCTTGCACAGACACACACACTATTGTATTGTAACTCTGCCTTGCAAAGGCACTAATAGGGCGCAACAGTGCACTATATGACATGAAACATAGACTGTTGGATAGAGATACACTTTACTTCCGCCGGGTATGGCAGCTGAAAGGAAAACTGTAGATAATGACAGCAGATTGTCGAATTAGTTTGAGTGATTAAAACGATATTAAAACTGAGATGTGCCGATCGTTATATCTAGTGTTCATCGTTTAGAATATAAAAGAAATCTAAAACTTTGATTTGGTATTATAATTCTGCAAAAGCTTCTTTTAAGTCTATTGAAAAGTATTTACGAATTTCATTTTTTTTAATTGAAAAAAAAAGTACCAAATATCTAAATAATCAAGATAGCTCTGAAATCCATATTTCACATTTCAAGGGAGAGTAGTGAGCTTTATTTACGTCGAGATAAGTTCAAAACATTATTTCCCCTATTAGTGTGGATTTGTTTTGATCTCGAAAGGGAAAAGGGCTAATAATTTGAGGTGTACGCCTGTTCGGCCGTCACTATGACATTTATAACTAAAAAAAGATTTCACGATATTTTGTAGCGTACTAAAATCACATGCAGTGAATATTTTTTTGTCTTCTAAAAACAAACCTTTTTTATATAAATTAGATATTCTAACCTTTTTTTTTTCATACAAAAAATAACCGTATTAAAGCCTTTATAGTGTGCGAAATTGTAAATATTACCCTAAATATGCACCTCCCCAACACTCCCTTCCAAAGTACAAGACAATCATTCTACTACTGTTAGAAGGTATACTCCTTTTGTCTCGGAGGGCAATGTATGCGCCTAGTTGAGTCACAGGTTTTGGGTTTAGTCTTGAGAATCTGGTGTAGCTAATCAAGCGAATTCTAGAGCTGCAGACTTTGCCACAATTTGTGCATGTGTTTGCATCTGATTCAGGGCTAGCGGACAGGGCAGCTTTCTTTTTTTCCCCTCTTGATTAAGGCCGCTTCGTTTCTTTTGCTCTCTGCAAGGATCGTTCCAGCACTCTCAGTCTGTCTCCATGCACTCCGGACTTTGGCTATTTCTTCCCACATACTTTCGTTGATGTCAGTGTGGTCCCTCCAAGAGATGCGCATTATGTGTCTCAGGCAGCGCAAGTAAAAACTATTCAATCTGTGCTCTTGGGGACATGTATGTTGACCAGCTTTCGCTTCCATAAAGAAGAGTGCTCACAACACAGGCATTGTAGACTAGGATTTTGGTTGCTGTGGTCAATTTGGCATTTTCCCAGACGCCCTTAGAGAGTTTTGCCAATGCTGTATTAGCTTTACCTATTCTTTTTGTCAGCTCAATGTCTAAATCAAGGTTACTGGCAATTGTTGATCCCAAGTAGGTACATTTCTGCACCACCGTAAAGGTGTGGTTCTTAATATGTATCACAGGTATTTCTGCGACGTCTTGTGCCAGGATTTCGGTCTTGGAGAGACTTATTGTAAGGCTAAACTCTTGAAAAGCAGCTGCCAAGGCATTCAATAGCTTCCGTATACCTTCTTGTAAATGAAATATGAGTGCCGCGTCATCGGCGAACTGTGGTTCCCAAACTTTTTCCTTAACGGAACAGTTCGCACATACTGAGTTCTCAGCGGAACACTTTGCTTATTTTTTAGAGCGATTACTTCACGCGCTGGCCTACTAGTTAATTATTCAGGTAGTTCGTGAAATATCAATTCAAAGTTTGGGAGTCACTTATATATAGTAATATTTGTTGTTAAAACAAGTTACAAATATATAAGTGAACTAGCAATACATGCCGGCTACGCCCGTTGGTTTTTTTCCCAGACGGCTTTACCTTGTTTATTATGGCCGGAACACCCCCCTTTCTTTTCTGTACTTGAATATATTATAGGGGATATATTTGAACGATCAACTAATTAGTGTAATGTGATACAATGAAATTTCCGACCCGCTCTCTCTTTCCTTCTCTCTTTCTATCTCTCTCTTTTGCTCTCTCCGGTTCCCACTCGTTTTTTAACCTGCGCATCGTAATTTCGCCGACAATAGATTTTTGACTTGATTTGGAATAGCCCGCTTCATAATGTGACCAGGTCACAAACACGCACTCATATTTTGGGCCCGTTAATTCGAGTATGACTTATCCGCTCCCCCCCCCCGTTCCCCCTTCCCTGTGCTTACTGAGTACCTAAAGGCAGCAGGGAAAAACCTTCTCCCAGACACTTCCTCCCCCACTGGTCCACAACTGAGATTGGACCATAGCGCTCTGAGCAGGCTATAAGCATGAAAGAAGCGCTGTGTAAAAGCTATAAAAATAAATAAAATAAATAAAAAATAACTATAAAAATGTTATATAGAAAATATTTTAATTCATCATTCCAGATTAAAATGTATGTATTATTTATCAAAAGAAATATAATAAGGCTATATAAATGTTCTAGTGTATATGTGAACAACCGCGTGTGGGTATATCAGAGCGTTAATTAAACCTACAAATAAGGACAAGTCTTCGTTTTAGTACCACCTTATTTCATTCACTAGCGAAACATTCAAACATCATAATAATAAAATTCTGTACATGCATAATGTGTAATATATATATATATATATATATATATATATATATATATATATATATATATATATATATATATATATATATATATATATATATATATAGTGTAATATAAATACATTGGCGGCATAAGTTAAAAAGTTAAAAAAAAAAAGGTGAACAATGTTGTAATATTAAAATTTATATCTATATTTATTTCAATATGTCTCTATATCTATATCTATATATATACATACGTATGTATGTGTGTGTGTGTAAATATAGACAATTGGTTCAAACATAAAAACTGCTACTAGATTATTAAAAGGAAACAAATATTTGTCATTATACATGACATGTTCATATGAGCTCTCTTTTATAAAAAATATAATATCCTATGTTGTCATTAGCTGGGTCATTTCCGTATATTACAATGTACATACATTGTATGTCATGATATGAACAGTACATGAAATGTCTGTTCAAACGATAACATGATATGTCTGTTAAATCGATAGGACGACGTGGGCGAGGTCATTGAACATAATACTGAACCACTTTACATTTTATGCTCTTTACAACTTCCTTTAAATGACACATGAAATCTCACCATGACAGAAGACGCTCTATACAACTTCCATATTGCAGATTTATTTTTTTTTTTACGAGAAACTTAACAATGCCAAGAAACCAAAATTGAGTTTCGCAATTGCAAACTAAAATTTGAAGTTACAAAGCGAAGAGCTTACGAAACGTCATTCTACAGTTGCTAAAATGTACCCACAATTAATCACGTACGTAAAAAACAAAGTTTATTACTTCCTTTTTTTTTTTTTTGAAGTACACCGGATACACCAAAAAGCTTGCTATATTTTAGGTTTTCCGCCATGTTAGAAAATCTCAAAATAAAACACTAAACACCATATTGCACCAGCGAGTTGGAGTCTTGGAAAACAAACTAGTATTCGCAGCAAAAGAAAATGCCAGACATTCATTCTGTGTTTTATCTGAGGTATAAAATATGTAGATGAGAATTCCATGAAGTTGATTTTTTTTGTGTGTTATTTTTATGATGTCCCTTGATGTTGTCAGTTGATGTAGTCAGTTTCCAAGTTAATTTGTTTTTTCTCTGGCAAAAAGAAATAAATTATAAATATAAATATATAAAATAAAAAGGGAGAGAAGTCCTTATTAAATGTTAACCACTTTTATAATGCAGACGTTACTTCAAAAAAGAAGATGATTATGTCCTACGCGTCATGCATTCAGTCATGCATATTAACCAATGACTTAAATTCTGCCAAGTCACTGGTTTTCATGGCTAGCTCAGGCAACCCATTCCATGCTTTAATAGCACTAGGGAGAAGGAGTATTTGTCCTAGCATATGGGACGAGGAATGTGCCTTTATTTTTGTGTTTTTCTTAGTATTTTATTAAATTTTGTTTTTGTATTTGAAGATTATGGTTCAGTGTTTTATGTATAATCAATGTTTTAATAGTTAGTTACCATAAAATCAATTATCCCTTTTATTGTGTCAACATCATTGTTTCATTTCGACCACGGGCGGACAATAGTAATGCTTGCCTAGGATGTGGCAAAATATGTATGTCAAAGCTGGGGCTGCGTAGCCACGGGAAATACAGCATTCCTCCTTAATCTTAATTTTTCATTTCTTTTTGAACACTATTAAAACCCACTCAGACATTACAATGAGAGTGCTATAACAATGATTACGTCACAAACTCTGATGTTATTACCAAAGCACCATAATGATTGTCCCATTACTTACTATGAATTTCTGGCTTATCGAAGGCAGGGTTGAAGAATTGGGGTGGTGGCTGACTTGGGGTCTGATTGAGACGTCGCCTTCTGACAATACAAACAGTGACGATGATGACAGCCGCTAGAAGCAGGACACCCAAACCTACGCCGACACCGATACCTACTTTCATGCCTACATCTGTATAAAAAAAATTTCCAATTCAAACAGGAGCGATAAGAACAATAGTTTATGTAGTTCTGGAGGGGAAAAAAAAGCTTATTCGAATTTAATATTGCGATTCAAAAATAAGTCTATTCTTGTGTACATGACTTAATTAAAATGCTTCTGCTGGACTTGTAAATCCCTATTTGAGAATACAGATATTGGACAAGATATATGGCATGGCAGTGCCCACGGGTTATGACGTCGCAGGCCCGCTAAAACGATTGGTCTCGGTACAGCAAGTTTAAATTATACGGTAAAACATAAGCTTTATGTGCCTACTGAACATTAACAAGCAAAATACAAATAAATACATTTTAAAAAAAAATCTTATATTAATATATATCAATTAGTTAGGATCAGTCATGTAATTAAATTTTCAATGGATCTAGACTAACAATAATAAATCTGTGACAAATATTTTTCCCCATTGTTTTTGTTTACGCGCAGTTTCATGCTTTTAGCGTTCTCAATACGCTATGATGTTATCCATTGTCTGGGCAAGTTGAGAAGGAGGAGAAAAAACGGGGTATCTGGGTGATCGCTTTTTAAATGTTTTTTTAAAGGGGAACGACCTGAATTTAAACTTGTGGGCTAAAGCATTCTCAGGCTTCTCAAGCCACTCTGCTAGCGAAGAGTCTATAAACATTGAATATTTATTTATTGTTTATATTATATATTTGTGTTCACTAAGCCATAGACGGCAGCCCAATATAAATGGAATTAATTCAGTAATTTATTACAAATAGTTAATCAATTAATTGGTTAATTTTCAATTGATGCTTGTGTTGTCAGGTAAAAGAAATAATTGTGAAAATTTTCAGCTTAAACCAAATTTGGGTGTCGGAGAAATAAATAACATGTACACACTTGTGGCCAGACTGACAGACACACAGACAGACACGCAGATTGTGTTGATATAAGCTTTATAAAAAAATTTAATTTGTTGTTTTTGCTTTTGTTTTATTAATAACCTTTTTGTTAGCTTTTACTCTCTTCGTGGGTGGAGTGAAAACAAAGTTGGAAGAGAAATGTTCCTAGACATTTTATTTTCATCTTTTGTAAAATCAAAATCAAAAGCTAGAGGTTTATTAATTGTTCAGTATATGGACGTAACTGGGGGGGGGGGGGGGGGTTATTAATTGCTCAGTATCATTTAGCTTAGCATTAAACGATGCATACGTCTTTTTATCAATAAAACAGTTCCTAATAGCATCAAAGAACATTTTGTGGGGGACAAATTACGTCACACGGGAATAGCGGGAATTCCCGCACTCGACTCAAATGTTTCTTTATCTCAAACAAGGAGTCGATTACATAATAAATAAAAGTATATGAACATTATGCGCACAGTCTTGACGTTTTTGGCTCAGTTTCAGTTTTCATTCTTCTGCTTATGAACAGCGAATGTAATCTTCAAGAATTGTTTTTTTTTAAAGTTAACTCTGATGGTGTTTTTTTTTTGCATTGTGACTTGGATACTTAGTAGAAGTTTGACTTTCCAAACTAAACTTAACGTTTCACAGAACTGTAAAAGAAAATAGAAGGTGATGGTAACACTCACCATCACCATCGGAAGGGGGCCATATTGTTTCCTCTTTGATGACATTGAACTTGATGTCCACCATTCCAGCCTCGTTCTTGATGTTCAGATTGTACGTTTTGGTTTCTTTTGTATTGGCGTCGTAGATGGTCACGTTGACCCTTCCGAAAGGCGGGGTCAGCTTTGTATACGTGACTTCATGATACACTGAAAGGTTCTGGAAGACATTGTCTTTCTCTACTTTGAGAACGAACTGCGTGGGTGCAGGGTAGCCATAGATTATTACGGTAAACACGGTGTTGGTGTCAACAGAAATACGAACCACTTTAGACTCGTTCTCGTACTTGGCCTCAGATGGAAGCAAACGAGGTTTACCTGGCAACATTGAAGATGACAATAACAGCATATCTATCTATCAATCTATCTATCTATCTATCTATCTATCTATCTATCTATCTATCTATCTATCTATATATATATATATATATATATATATATATATATATATATATATATATATATATATATATATATATATATATATATATATATATATATATATCTTTCTATCTATCAGTCTATCTATCTATCTATTTATCTATCTATCTATCCATCTATCTATCTACCTATCTATCTATCTATCTATCTATCTATCTATCTATCTATCTATCTATCTATATATATATATATATATATATATCTTTCTATCTATCAGTCTATCTATTTATCTATCTATCTATCCATCTATCTATCATCTATCTATCTATCTATCAGTCTATCTATCTATCTATCTATGTATGTATCTATCTATCTATCTATCTATCACCCACATGTTACATTGATGTCCACGTAGTCGGCTTCAAAACTGGATGTATTCTCGTGGCCATTTCGTCCATAGCAGAAGTAGCGACCAGAGTCCTCACAACTCACGCTAGTCAGGCTGGAGGAAACAATGTGGCTACTGTTGCTCAGGTCGTGTATTTTGCTCAGGAAGCTACCATTCAAGTAGGCAGTTGGTGTCGGGATGCCATCCACCTCACAAAAAAAGTCAGCGTTGTCATCGTCCCTCAGATAAACAGACTTCTGACCATTGACTGTGAAGTTGACTACCCTGGGAGGTTCTGTCAGACCATAATGAACAAAATATGAAAAAAAAAAACTACTAATAAATATTCAACAGCCTGAAATGAAATAGAAATTGTTAAAATCCAGTGTGCAGGTCTGAAATCTGAAAGGAACATTTTTGTAACCATTCATTGCTTTTTTTATGAGAAGAAATTGCCTTTTGAAAAATAGACTTCATAATGTGTGAGTCAGTTATCAATGAGTTGATTGATACACTTTTTTAAAAGCAATATATGATTTTATTAATCAATTAGTAGTACAGTTCAACAGGACATCACATTATAGACTCAACAAACAAAGACATCACATTGTAGACTTAACAAACAGAATATCACAAAACAGACTTAACAAACAAAACTTATCACTACAGACAAAACAAACATGACAGTACAAAAATATTTAGTCAAACCTTTTTCTTATTTTCATAATATGTTCTTTATTTCAATTATTGTGTACAAGATCAGATTATAAGCAAGATACTTTTTTTTCTGGAGAATTAACAATTTTATGAATGGCAATATGATTGGAATTTCTTTTTATTTAGTCAGAAACTAAATATTGAAACATAAATACTTCATTTCTCCATAAGGTGTATGTTAAAAAGCATAAAAATGTGTCTTTAATTAGAGGGGATTAACTCTATCTACAATCAGCTAACTTTTTGCTGTGTGATAATTATCCATACAGTTGTCAAATCAAATTTTTCTTTAATTTAAACATTGCTCGTTGTCGTTTTAAAGTGTCAGCACTAAATACAATCTCTCAAATTCATGTCTGTATTCAGATTTTAAAATGAATACATCTTTTCGAGGTAGTGAATTATAATATTTTTTAAAAGTTCTTTCACCATTTGGTTTTCAAGAGTAATCTACCTTTGATTAAATTGATTGCATAACACTCAATTGCTAATCCTCCAGGATTTTGAACTCAAGAGGCAAGTTGCTTTTTGATCATTGTTTTATTCACAGAAGGTCATACAATAGATTATATTGATCTCATCTAATAATCAAATGCTAGTCATTGCAACTTGGAATAAGCACACCTTTTTTGAGTGGTGATGGAAAACGTAAATGTGCTATTCGATGTCCATTCACGAGGGAATGTAGTAGAATTTATGTAAGAATTCGTGTTAAAGATTTGTTGTGGACTTTGTGGTAGACTTATTTGGTAGACTTAATGATAGAGAATAGTGTAGGCTTTATGATGGAAAATGTAGTAGGCTTTTTGATAGACATTATGATATAGAATGTAGTAGACTTTTTGGTAGGCTTTATGATAGAGATTGGGATAATCCTTGATAGAGAATGTGGTAGATTTTTTGTTAGCTTTAATGATAGAAATTGTGGTAAACTTTATGATTAAGAATATGGTAGACTGTTAGACTATTTGGAAGCCTTAATAATAGAGAATGTGGTAGACTTTTTGTGTAGACTTATAGGACGTAATCATCTTCTTTTTTGAAGTAACGTGTGTATTATATAAGATAAGAATATAAGATAGATAGAGAATTTTGTAGACTTTTTTTTTTCACAGACTTTATGATAGAGTGAGAGAGTTTTGGATAGAATAGGCCCTAGACATAGTCCCTTTTACAGACTTTATGATAGAGTGAGAGAGTTTTGGATAGAATAGGCCCTGGACATAGTCCCTTTTACAGACTTTATGATAGAGTGAGAGAGTTTTGGATAGAATAGGCCCTGGACATAGTCCCTTTCACAGACTTTATGATAGAGGGAGAGAGTTTTGGATAGAATAGGCCCTGGACATAGTCCCTTTCACAGACTTTATGATAGAGTGAGAGAGTTTTGGATAGAATAGGCCCTAGACATAGTCCCTTTCACAGAATTTATGATAGAGTGAGAGAGTTTTTGGATAGAATAGGCCCTGGACATAGTCCCTTTCAAAGACTTTATGATAGAGTGAGTTTTGGATAGAATAGGCCCTGGACATAGTCCCTTTCACAGACTTTATGATAGAGGGAGAGAGTTTTGGATAGAATAGGCCCTGGACATAGTCCCTTTCACAGACTTTATGATAGAGGGAGAGAGTTTTGGATAGAATAGGCCCTAGACATAGTCCCTTTCACAGACTTTATGATAGAGTGAGAGAGTTTTTGGATAGAATAGGCCCTGGACATAGTCCCTTTCAAAGACTTTATGATAGAGTGAGAGAGTTTTGGATAGAATAGGCCCTGGACATAGTCCCTTTCACAGACTTTATGATAGAGGGAGAGAGTTTTGGATAGAATAGGCCCTGGACATAGTCCATTTCACAGACTTTATGATAGAGTGAGAGAGTTTTGGATAGAATAGGCCCTGGACATAGTCCCGCAGCGACACGTTGTAGTAGATAGGCTGTTACTCTCTTAGGGATGCAAAGGGACCAGACAATGTGTCCAGAAAATAAAAACCCGCCTATTTAAATGCCACTTTGAACCGTTTGATTTCAGAATATTGTTTTTTTTAATCAACGATGCCAAGGTGTGCTTACATGAATTAACAAGGTCTATATTTATGCTTGGAGGCTGTGAATGGCATTATTACTAAGTTAACTTTCCACAATAAAAACAACGATAAAAAATTTAAAGTTAATTCGTTTGTTTTATTTTAAATGTCAATAGAATTTTTTTCTCCTAAAGCCCATTTTGAAATTTTGAGAGTTAAAATGATTTCTTCCGTAAAATAAAGGGATTGAGATTCTCGATTACTGAAGAGCTACACAATAAAAACTAAATAATTTCAAGGATGCTAGACTAAACAATGTCAACGACGCGAAACTCAACTCCAATAAACTGACATCTAAATGAAGGCTACAGACGTAAGAGCTTTAAACATTTAGCGCTAGAAAGTGAACAAAAAAAAAAAAAACCACATAGCTCATCAACACTTTATCCTGTACACTGGATACACCAAAAAGCTAGCTATTTATGGATCGGCCTCCATGTATGAAAAGATTATCCCAGAATTTGAAAATAAAGCTAGAAGAATAAACAACGTCTTGATATCGTCTGAAACTAATGGTATGTAGCTTTACATCAAGGAAATGAAGACCGTAACAATGTCATTTAAAATTAAATTTAACTGATACATGTTATCAGAAAAACATCTCGCCGTTAAAAAAAGTATGCAGAGTAACTTCAAGTAAATAAATATAGACCTTTTTAAATAGGTTAAACATAGGTTAGATGACATATCTAATTCAAATGCTGTCCAATCCTTGAGCAACCAGAAAAAGTTTTTGACAGTACAAAATAACTGTACATGACTTAATAATATCCTCTTGTACAGTTCTAATACGCGATAATGTGCCACGGAATAGTTTTCAAGTCCTAGTAATCTGCAAAATAAAATATTAGTTTATTTTTTTATTATTATTTTTTTTGTCTTACATAAAGTTTTTGTGATTTTGCTCCTTTCGAAAAAAAAAATGAAAAAAAAAAAAATTAAAAATAGAACAATAAGACTCGTAAAAAATTGCGTATTTTATGTCTTTATCTTTTAAACAAATATTTAATTTGAGAACCATAATAGTGAAAGATTGTCTTCAATATAAATCATTATATATCATCAAAGCTTAAGCCCTCGCAGTGCACTCTACCATTCACTATAGGTTGGCTAACGAGCTTGTTTAGTAGATAGAATATATATTTGAAGTCGCTTGCACTAATCAATCTTCAGACTTGATATATATAATTCCTACACTATAGGCGTGAACAATGTCTAGGAGCTCAAGGAAGTGTTATGGCGTAGTTCTTGTTGCTGAGTTGATCCGTTACTTCAGTTTGTTCTTCGATGATTGTAGATCTTCTTGCCGGAACTGAGGCAGATACCAGGAGGATGTGGCACAGTGTCTGCATGTAAGATTTTACTTGGCTTTTTTCACCTGAAAATAAAATTAAAAAAAAAGACCACCCAACACCCCACACTTACTACTAGTAGCTCAAAATCATTATTATACATTTCTAAGGGATATAACCAGACTTATGTTAACTTTGTTGGTAATTAATTCCCTTGCTGTTGGTATGTGACTTTTTAGTTTCAATAATCTTACACATGTAGCGATCAAGGCCATGGAGGTTGTTTTTTTTTTATTTTCCTGCTGTGTTATTTTGTGTTTCACTGTTGTATAAAGCATTAAGGATACATGTACAATTTTGTTTGGGGGGGGGGGGTAATTTATACTTTGTTTAGGTTCGAACCTAACAACCACCCTCCTTTTCTTAAATACTACAGCCCAACCTTTTAAACCTGATCTTAGGTTGCACACTTTTTATTAAACATCTTTCTTTTCAATGCTCTGAGTTAGTCTCCCTCTCTCTCTCTCTCTCTCTCTCTCTCTCTCTCTCTCTCTCTCTCTCTCTCATATCCCGCACACAGAAGTTAACTAATTTTCATACCTATTTCCGCTAAAGGTAATCCTCTTTCAAATCATACTTCTCGTTTGTCATCAAATACTTATACATTTAGCAACCAATCAGCTTTGACCATGTGCTCACGTGATACTTACTTTTATCTGTCTTCGTATTGCACTCACCCCAAGGTGTCAATCTCTCGACAATTTCAACTCACGGGTCTCTCTCTGGCAATCTCCTCTAATCCTCACATCTTCCACTGGCTTCATTCATTGACTTGCTTCCTCTATTTCACCATTCAGTGAAGGTTGATAATCTGATCATATTAATTATGTATTTACATCAAATATAAAATAGGCCTATCATTAATGTAATTTCTAATGAGATAAAAATTACTAAAGAATTATAAGATAAACTCGTAGGTGGCCCTTTGGGCTAGTTCATTAGTTTGGCTATTTTATTTCATGTATTTATTCATCGCTCTATTTCTTGTGTTGCGATGCCAGTTCTGTGACATAAAGACACAATCAATCTAATGATCTTCCGAAGGCGTAGCCATCCTGTCTGAATGCACTACAACATCCACTTTGGTTGACATTGTGCATTCATTTCACGCTCAAGAGGAAACTCATCCCGTGTACTGACGAAGTTATAAACACAACGAACACTTAAATAATTGGATCATTCTGGAAATACACAAGGTATTTAATAGATACACATTTTTTTTTCATAGGAACATTTTTACATTGTGTAATTCTGTAGTCTTGAAAAGGCTGGTACAAACGTGATAATGTGTCTCAAATGTGTATATGTCTTTGGTGTTTGATACATATAAGGGAGAGAAGTTGAAAAATATCTTCATGACATATTTTTATCTAATAACTCTTTTTTTTAAAACCATTATTTATTTAATACCTTGTTTCCTTACTTTCGTGCGCCCTGGAGACATGTTTCTCTACTGCTATAAGCACTTGACAAATACCAATGCTGCAGTCGCGGCCTAGTCACACCACCATCATTCTATTTGTTGTAGCACACAACTCGCTGGTTTGCTTTCTCCATGCATTCGCTTTGCATCAAACAACCTGGTAGAGCAGAAATAAAAGTGTATTGCTAAAAAGGGACCATCCAAAACAAAAGATTACCTGCAAGGTCTGACACGCAAGTTACAGTACTAAGTGCAAGTCCAGCTAATCCAGGTAACGCGCTTCTCAGCCTCATTGTGGCGCCGGATGGTCTTTAGAGGAGACGATTAGGACGAAAGGGACGCAAAACTGACCCCCCATTCCCCCGTTGGATTCCCTTAGGGCCGAGTTCTTGGCAGTGGCGGGGATGGAAGAGACTCCAAGTCACTATCCACAGACCGTTCATCAAAGGGCCGTTAAATGGCTGACAGAGAAGGAGAATCGCATACTCCTGCTGCTTAACTAGGCCTAAACCAGTGTAAAGAAAAAATTGCTATCATTCACCCCCTACTCGGCTTAAACAACGTAAGAGTGAAACAGGGCGCTTATGGTTTGTCGTCAGAAGGGCGGAGTTCCAGAGAAAGAGAGAGAAAAGAGAAAGGAGAGAAGGAGAGAAAAAGTAAGAAAGATGGAGAACGAGAAAGAGAGGGAGAAACAGAGAAGGAGAGAAAGAGAATTTTAAAATCCCCCGGGCCCCCACCTGGGGGCGCCCCCAAATGGGTGTCCGAAATTTATTTGTAGATACATAAATTAATATATTTGATTGATAAATAGTGTCAACGGGTGTATTTTTTTTTTCAACATTTATGGATTAAATTTATCACAAAGACTAAACCTAAATCTAGGTCTATCAGTACGTTGACTTTGTTGACTTTTAAAAATATTTTTCCCACCGAGATCAAAGTTTATTTTAAGCTGGCTGTACATTTTAAACTTTGTTGCCACGAATAAAACTGCATGATATACAGCGAATTCCAGGTATCTTGTTACCTTTACTAATAATAGATATAAATGGTGAGTATTTTATGGCTACACTAATTAACTTTGAAGCAAAATTTACAGAATCGAGTATAACAGATCCAAAAGTTATTCTTAATAATGCTAGAATAGTCCATTATTCGGGTTTGGCGTCTATAATTTCTGAATTAAACTTCACACTCGAGTTATTACCCCACTATTCATCTTTCCTCAATCCAATGGAAACTCTATTTTTATATCCATCTAATCCTTTTGCTTTCGCAATCAATGACGTAATATCATATAATATTAGCACATCCTTCCTTTTGAAGTTATTATCACACCCTTCCTTTTAAAGTTCTTAAGAGTGATATCTACTAGCAGGGCCGGCCCTGTCATTTGAGGAGCCCTTTGCGAAACGGATCGCGCGGGGCCTAGTCTGGGTAGGGATAAGCATAATGTCAAAATATTTTTTTTGTTTTGAATTAAAATATAGGCCTACTTTCGTCTTTGCAATAAATTTATATCAAATGAAAGCTCGCAATGCCACTTTTTATTTATTGGCACCCCAAAATGTCAATTTCGTCTATTCTTCAGGAGATTTGAATAAATTTTTAAATAAAAAGTTCAGGACTTTATCGTATATTTTGCCTTTTCATGAGATTTCCTGGAGGCCGTAGAAAATCAGGAGGTCGCGAAAATCCTGTTACTTTATATACCTTATAATGGTTTAATTTAATAATGTACACTTAGAATTAGCGCGGGGCCCACTGCGACCGCATAGGCTGCAGTGGCCTAGGGCCGGCCCTGTCTACTAGGAACTTTAACCATTTGTCCACTTCTGGTTGTCTTGACTGGCACAACAAGTTCTCTAGACGTTGGTGTATAACTGTCTGTTTCGTTTGTTCCAACAGTTTGCAGTTCATTGTCTTCATCGGTATCATAGTACCCAGAGATGTCTTCATCGAAACTCTTATTCAACAAGCGTTGATTTCTTCTGTATGTTTTTCCATCGTTTGTCTTTATGTTGTAAGATCTGGGTGCTGTTTTTTTTTTATGACAACTGCTTTCAGCCATGTTTGACCTAGACGAACTCTCCGACAGAATAATCTTTGGGTGGTCTTGCTTTTGCATCGTATTTCACTTTGCTTTTCATCTGTCGTTCGTTGAGTAATGTCTCTGCATTTTCAGCTACCGATGGTTTCAATAGTTTGGGATCAGTTGGAATGATTCCCTGAGTCTTCTACTCGTCAGCAGTTGTGATGGTGAATATGGCAGTCCGCTTATCGGAGTATTTCTATACTCGAGCATAACGAGATTTGGATCTTTCCCACTTTTGTATGCTTTGAATACTTTTGCTTTCGCACAAAATATAAACAACCAACAATGACGTAATATCATATAATATTAGCACAGTGGAAAATTAAGAATTTGTTGTATATCTGGAATCCTGGTCAAAGCTCCTGCGCCCAATTAGTATAGTTCAGAAGAAACTACAAAAGTCTGGACTGCATTTACGGGAAGATGCTGAAGAAATTAGTACCCTTTCATGCTTTCTGCAAAATGATGAGAAACTAACAAAAACCCAATCCATCGAAAAAGCTAAAGAAGGTTGTGATTGCTATGCATTCCCTGTAATCAAAATAACCAGAAGAAAGAAAAGACTTGATGGGAAGTTGAGTTCTAATGTAGGACTGTCAATAGAACTGCAATCGTGTTGCGACAGAAGTGCTGGACAGATTTCATATGGAGATGAAGGGCAGATTCCAAAGGCTGGAAAGAAAATGGATACCTTTGGGTTTCTTCTTGAGCCAAGACACCTATTAGATGAAGACACGCTTATGACAAACTGTGCTACTTTTCCTGTTTGTATGATGAAATAAATGGCAAATCGCTTTTTCAATGATGTCATTGATGCACGAGCACTATTCAACAACAAATCAGTACTACAATCACCAATAGACATTGAGGAAACAGGCTTCATCTGGGAATTACGTGTGTGTGACGATACTTAAACGCTTGCATATAAAAGTTTCATTTGTGCTTAAACGCTTGAGAGAAAAGTTAGATCCAATTAACATAATAAACTCAACACCCAAATAATAGTTACAACATATAGTGTCTCGACTTATTCAATTAGAATAGTATGGTGAAAACAGTAGGAGGCGGAAAGCCAGTCCGAATTCTCCCCCCCCCCCAGGTCCCCCCGCCCTTGGTATGGGATGAGTCACCGGATCGCGTGATATGGAAGGGACAAAAACTTTCCGATAAGACTCATACCAGGACGGCGGGTTAGGGTCAGTAGGTCACCATTCCTCGACCAGTCCCGCGTTGGACTGCGGTCGTTATGCTACACATACACACTCACACACATACACAAAAACAGGTGTGGGCACACATCGGTTTGGGACGGCGGTAATTTTAGAAATTTAGTAACTTTAATCCCATTGGATCAAGCACGAATATTATTTTAAAATTCAAAATCCCCCAAATCCATTGGCGCGGCACCTCTGGGTATGCT
Source organism: Biomphalaria sudanica (assembly GCA_036873155.1). NCBI lineage: Eukaryota > Metazoa > Mollusca > Gastropoda > Planorbidae > Biomphalaria > Biomphalaria sudanica. The sequence continues at coordinate 565,652 of JAZGLO010005492.1, read as the reverse complement.
AATGAGTTCGAGTCCCAGTCTATATAAGAGCGGACGCGGGCTCCATCCCACGCTCACACCCGCCAGACAGATTTCTGTATATAATAGGCGAGGCTGGAACTGAGTTTGTCTCATAAAGCCGCCTATAATTTAAACAATCGTGGTAAGTTGCTCTTGTTTATAGAAATCTTTATATGTGTATTATTTTGTGCATTCATTAATACTATGTAAGTATGTAACCTTTGATTTTATCTTCAAAAAATTGTTTAGTATCAATGGGCTTTGTTCTCGTCTATTTTAATTAGTTTATTATTCTCCTCAACCTAACGTTGAGATAATCTAATCTAGATCTACTGGAACGATCGGATCCTTTTACAAAAGTCCGAATCGTATACTCTCTTACTAGATCCATGTATATGTTCTGCTGTATAACATGTCAGCTTATTTTAGTGACGGCATGTGATGTATCACATCTGTCTATGGCATTTACAGTCTTTATAATTTTACTTCTATTCAATCCCGCTATGTTGTGAATAAGATTTAATCTATGATCATATCATTCCACCCCCCTGTATATCTACATATTTACCCCTTTAATCATAAATGATTTATACAACGTGGCCCACTAGAGATGCATGCAGCTCTCTTCTTTTATGTTAGTTTATTACCATATATTTTATTTAAACAGCGTCACCAAACCTGAGCCTACAACGTCTGAACTCACCCCCCCCCTCTGTCAGCGAGAAGGAATCTCAGTAGTGCTCACTACAAACGGCACTAAAACCCAGTGCCCACTATCAATTGCCTACGGTCCAGTGCCCAGATACTTGCCCAGTGTTCAGCGCCTACTGCCCAGCTAAAACTGCCCAGTCCAGGCTCCAGCTGTCCACTGCCCAATATCCACTGCCCACTACCTACGGTCCTGAGAATACCTTTCCCACCTTTCGCTACAGACATACTCCTTTTCGACTCAAGCCTCATTCATCTACAAGAAGATTCAGCTCCGAGTCCTTCCTGCATCTACCAGACAAGCACAGCGGCCAACCGACCAGCAAAGAAAGTTAAGAACACAAAATAGAAACACTTATCCACTCCTTCATATGCAATCAATGATAAAATTAATCCACCTAAATCATTGTTGACTCACTACCCAAGCTAGTAGTGATATTGTTATTGTCAAATAAATTTGTATTTTTTTATTCAACATATAGTCAGTTCATTTATTCTAATTGTTGCTCGTAGTGTGCCTGTTCAATATTTACTTATGTGAGCGGGAAAACTCAAAATCACTTCCCCTAGAGCAACGAACCAAAAATCATTTTAAAAATATTAAAACCTTGCCACAGTGTGCTCAAACTTTGCAACCTCCTCCTAATACCGCTAACTCAGGCCACTTCCATAACGTCATGTGAGAGATCATTCTCAAAGCTGAAGTTCATCAAAAACTATCTCAGGAGCACAATGACACAAGAAAGGCTTATCATGGCTTTAATGTCAGTGAAGTCACAAATACTAGAAAGTATCGATGTACTTGATGTTATAGATGTCTTTGCTGCACATAATGCACGACGTGAAGCGATATCAATTGAGATTTGTCACTTGTGCATTATTTAACTAATAAACAAATATATTATTCATTAAAAGAGTCTTGATTACTTTTTTTTAAGTTTACTGATATACTAAACCAATTTGATTTGGTGCTTATATATTTTTTCGTACATTATCTCATGTCATATGTTGAATGTCAAAATGCAAGGGGTTCCCAAAGAGGTCAATCCCCCCGGGCCCCCAAATCCCTAGTAACGCCCCTGAATTATTTACAAAATATATTATCTTAAAAATTACAGACGTTCCTTCCAAAGAGAAGACGATATCATTTAGAAAGTCAAGCCTGTTAATTAGAGACTGAAACTCTGCTAAGTCATTGATTTTCCTGGCTGATTCAGGCAACCCAATCCATGCTCTAACGGTACTGGGGAAGAAAGAGATTTTGTACGAATTCGTCCTAGCACAAGAATAAGAAACCTGCCTCCATCTTTGTGTCTTTCGGAGTATTTCAGTAGGTTGTGGTTTTTTTTGTATGTCTACGTTATGGGTCATTGTTAGATCTACATCTAGATCTGTAGGCCCCAGTTCAAGTCCGAAGTAAGATCTAATACTAATATTATTTATTTTCTTTGACAGAAATGTTTTTCATGTCTAGAATCTTAAGTACCACCAGAGCTTCTTCTTTCTTCTTCGTTCTCATTGTTATGTTGGAGTGTTCAGATGAGTAGACCAATACATGAGATGAAATGCGCAGTGGTTTCCAGATCAGGGAGCTCTCCATATAGTTTCCTTTCTAGTGGGGTGATTTGGGGCCAATGTCTTATACGGGCCTCTTGGTATAGAGAGCAGTTTTGGAGGACGTGGTCTGTATTCTCTGGTGATTCTCCACATGGGCAGATTTCACTGGTTCCAATTTTGAGCTTCCGGTACATGTGTTGTCGCATTCTGTTGTGTCCGGTCCTGAGTCGAAAGATTAGACGTTGGTCTTGTCGAGATAGCTTATAGTAAGCGTCATCTTTCTTGTGATTTGGATGAGAGCTCGTCCATTTCTCATTTATTTTATTTACTATTAATTTCTTCAATTCTTCTGGATAGAGTGCAGAGTTTATTAGTGTGTTAGTTCTCCCACTCTTGGCGAGTGTGTCAGCCTGTTCATTTCCTTCTAGTTCTATATGAGCTGGGATCCATTGAATTACAGTTTTTTTTGCTGATGTTGTTGAGCTTTGTAAGTGCTGTTTTGAGGTTATTAATATATGAGGAATCAGAGTTTTGCAGGCTTTGGAGGGTTGTTTTTTGCATCGGTTAGTAAGACAATCTGACTGTATGGGGAATTTGGATGATTTGCTAGGATGGTAGCAGCTAGTGCTAGTGCTTCCCTTTCTGCTCTGTGACTGTCAGAGAGCTCTCCTGTTGCAATGGATTTTTCTAGTTTTCCTCCATCTGGTCATTCGATAAGTATTCCAGCTCCTCCATTTGTGGTGGCTTTATGGGTTGAGCCATCTGTGTAAACTCTGATCCACTGATTGGTAGGATAATTGGTATGTAGAAAACAGTTCACTATTTTCTTGAGCTCTGTTGGTCTGTAATCAGATTTTCTTTTAATGCTTTCAATATGGTCCCTTATAGTAGGAAGAGCGCTTTCGTCCCAGGGTGGAGATTCATTATAGTGTATCGAGGATTCCAGGGTAATTTTTTCAAGTTGGTGTTTCTTTTTTAGGATTAGAGATTCCTGTATGAAATTGGTCCTTTTGAGGCGTTTTTTTGGTGCCAGTTTTATGGATTTTTGTTCTGAGTGGGTGCCTCTCCATGGTTTCCAATTTAGTGAATTGGGAAAGGATTTTTATTTCTCTTCTTTCATCCAGAGAGATCAGGGCAGCGGTTTCCTCCATAGCTCTTATGGGTGTTGTTTTGATAGTTCCTGTCATTATCCTTAGACCAATATTTTGAACCTTGTCTATTTTTCTTAGGTTGGTTTGGGCTGCTGAGCCCCATGCTGTGGCACCATATTCTAATACAGGTCACCAGAGCTGATTTCAATACACATCTATGAGCTGCTTTCTTTGCTTTCTTATATCTATATATGAACATATGTATGCATATGTATGAATGTGTATATATGAAGCCTAGTTCTATTTACCATTCCCCCTGTCGTGCGCGCTAGTAGTTTTTCTTTGCATTTAATATTGGTGTTTTAGGGTATAGGAAGTAGTTTCTTTTAAGTGCGTTTTGTTGTCTAGAATATTGTGTGTGTGTGTTTACGTCATCCTTAGTTTCCGCAAGAGAGAGAGGGTTGCTTTTGTGAGCTGGGTAGCTGGTTCTTTGGTTCCCCTTGTAAGGGTACGTAAGTACATAGTTTTATTAAGTAAGCTGATCTTTCGGTACGGGTGTCGATATTGGAAAAAGTTCTTTCTTGTAGCGGCAGCGCTAGATCTAGGTTTTCTTTTCGTTTCAGGGTGTTAGGTTTGGGCTATGGGAAAGTTGTCGTCTTTCTGCCCTTGGAGTTGTGTAGCAACTATCGGTGTTGGAGTGTAGGGAGTTTAGCTTCTGTTGGGCGCCGAGATGGAGTGCGAAGGTGTGTTACGGAAACCTGTTGGTGTGATATTAGACTAATTAGTATCAAATGCTAGCTTCACGGATATCGATGTACATGCAAATATGTTTGAAATTTACAATTAAGTTTAATTAAATATTGTTCCTGTTGACAACTGTTGTTATTCACTAAATGTTCAGTTGAATAACTGTTATGTAATGTTGTAGTTTACATGCTAATATCTTTAGGTTCTTGTGTTACTCTGTTCAGGCTGGGATACGGGACCGTAATATCATATCATACCCTAGCTAATCTGAGATCCCACCCTGACAGAAATTGGGGCTCGTCCAAACAATATGTAAATGTCAACTTTGTGACCTCTGTGTCCTTGATTTGACCGTTAGAACCATCATAAGATATATAACAAAAATGTAATATTTATGTATTAAATAAAATTAAATACATTTAAGCCGTTTGAGCGGTCTGATGATTTATGTACAGCACACGATATATTCGTTGGGCATCCCTTGTATTGTGCCTAATGTGAGTAGTTCCTATTTGTTCGGTAAACTTAGAGTGTGTAATTACTCTTTGAAACTATTGTAACTTGTTTTTCCATTTATTGTCACCAACGCCTGAATCCTCTGACTCTGAGCGGCAACGTGTGAGTGGATCGAGTGCCTGTCGACGGGATCGACCTGAATCTGTGCGGTTTGTTGGCTGGTGTACCGGAACCGTCCTGAAGTTAGAACCGTTGGTCTGTTCCAGTGGCTGTGGTTGCCTGTGGCTTTTCTCTTCTGCGGAGCCTGGAGTGAGGCGATTCCTTCCGACGCGGGATACTGAGCAGATAAGTCCTTGGCCCTGTTTTTGTCGATGCGCCCGTGATTTCAGTTCGCCCGTTTTAATTAAGTAATGATATATATTCTGTTTCTCTCTATGATCTGACTTTGGGTTTTGTTAGTGATAGTTAGACTGTAATTATTAATTAAGGCTTAATATTATATGTAATGGAGACGAGGTTGACTCTAACCACCCAGTTCATAAGTGACGGCCGTGCTCTCGGGTATGATGGTGAGAGGTTGGAGAGGTATGTGGCAGAGCAGAAGGTTGACTACGAGAGAGCCAAGAAGGAGGAGTTTGAACGTAAGAAGGAGGAGTTTGAACGAGAGACGGCTAGGCTTGAGCGAGAAGAGAGGTTGAGAAAAGAGGCGAAGGCTGAGGAGGAAGCCAGACTTGAGCGTGAAGAGAGGTTGAGAAAAGAGGCGAAGGCTGATGAAGAGAGGTTGAGAAAAGAGGCGAAGGCTGAGGAGGAAGCCAGACTTGAGCGTGAAGAGAGGTTGAGAAAAGAGGCGAAGGCTGAGGAAGAGAGGTTGAGAAAAGAGGCGAAGGCTGAGGAAGAGAGGTTGAGAAAAGAGGCGAAGGCTGAGGAGGCCGCTAGACATGAAAGGGAGGAGAAGTCTAGGCGTGAGGAACACGAGAGGTGGAAGGAGAGAGAGGCTAGAGAGGAGCTCAAGAGAAAAGATGAACTGGAGTTGGCACGGCTTAAAGAGAAATCGGCGCCAGAGGCAGGTGCAGTGGTAGGTCAGGCAGTTGAGGTGCGACAAAAGAGTGTCGTGGACAGGCTAGACAAGAACTTCCAAGGCATGAAGGAAGACGATGATCTTCTGGCGTACCTGACGCACTTTGAGGCCGTGGCAGCAAGGTGTAAGATTGAGAGTAAGGAGTGGTCCCTGCTATTGTCGTACAAGTTGACGACATCGCTCAAAAACTTTATGTTGAGGGACAGTCTGTTCCTTAGCGATAAGTATGAGGATGTCAAAACGGCACTTCTCCGCCACGCAGACATCAATGCGGAGACATGCCGCAAAAGGTTTCACCGGGTCAAACCACGGCAGAATGACTTCCGTGGGTATGTGACCGAATTGAGGACCGCACTTGACAACTGGTGCAAAATGACCGAGGTAGGAAAGACAGTAGATGAGATCAAAGATCTCTTCATTAAAGACGGGATACTTGAAAATGTTTCAGGGGAGGTCTATCGACAACTTGTTCTAAACAAGCAAAATACTGTGGAGGACATGCTGGAGGTAATCGAAGGCTTTAAGGTAGCTGATTCGAATGTATCAATTAGTAAAGAAGAAACTGTGTATGTGGCAGCAGCATGTGAGCCTGGGATTAAGCAGAGTCCAGTGGTTAAAAGAAAGGTAATTGTTTGTTTCAGTTGTGGGGAGCAGGGTCATAAAGCAGCTGAGTGCTCTAATGAATTTGTTACCCAAAATAATGAGACTAATGTTGAGGATGTAAATCCCAATGATATTGGCAATGACCAGCGATCTAGACATAGATGACTAGAGGGTCGTCGCGATTCGGAAGGTCGCCGTAGGTATAAGTTAATGCCGGATCGCTATACAGTTACTATTAGGAATTTGCCATTCAATGTTAACTGGCAAAGGCTTAAGGATAGATTTAGGGAGTTGGGTTTATTTGGTTTTGTGGAGGTATTAGAGGCAAATGGGAAGTCCATGGGTATTGGACATGTAAGGTTTAAGAACTTAGCAGACGTTGCTAAGGCGGTTAGATATTTGGACAGGTCGAAATTTGGTAGTAGAAGTATTGTGGTGGTCCCTCATCGTGTGAGCTCGAGAGGTTGACGTGATGATTAAGATAGTAATCTGGTCGCATCGGTAAATTTTGCGGGCTTGGTTTGATAGGCTAGCACACACATGAAAGTATTGCGTTACTATTTGGTTGAGTAGTTGGTAGTAGAGTAAAATGTACATGATGAAGCTCATGTAATAGAGCATATACCATCGTAATAGTACAATCGTATCCTGTTTGAATTTAGCAATTGGATCTGGGTTACGAATCTAGTTGCATTTTCTGTCGTATAGGAGGAAGATACTAATGACATGCATAATTGTACCGCGGGTGGTATAATATCAACTGTTTTTCTTTTTAAAGATATCTAGGGTAAAGGAATGTTTAGGGCTGTAAGTGGTCTAGAGGGTTGAAAAAATTTAATACCTGAAATCTTTAATCGTTTTGGAGGTTTTGTACAGTAGGTTCGCCAGGGTATGCGGAGTTGTTTCCTTTTACCAATCTATTGGGTCGGGGTCGGTCTGTTAAGGTGCACTGGAATCATGAGTGCGCGGAGGCTTTACGCAGGGTGCAGGCGTATCTGTGTAGGTACCCCATTCTTCGTTTGCCTGATCTTTCATTGCCGTTTGTTCTTCAGACCGATGCTTCTGACAAAGGAATCTCCGGTATACTGAGTCAGTGCGTGAATGGTGTTCTGCATCCCGTCAAGTATGTGAGTCGCAAGTTATTGCCTCGGGAGCAGAGGTATTCCATCATCGAGAGAGAAGGTTTGGCTATCGTATTTGCCATTAGAAAACTGGACAGATACCTGCGTGGAAATACGTTTCACCTTCAGACGGACCACAAGGCCTTGGCTTACCTTCGGAGCACGAACTTTACGAACCACCGAGTTACGAGGTGGGCTCTGATGCTTCAGGACTACACCTTCGACGTGTGTCACATAAAAGGAGAGGACAATATACTTGCAGACTTGTGCTCAAGATTGGTGTGACTCGCACAAAAAGACTATTTTATTATAGCTATTGCTTGATTTGTATGTATATATCTATGTAATATGTACTGCTTGTTTTAGTATGCATTGCAATGTTATAATAGTTGTATGATGAATGTTGTTCTTTGAGACATCATCTATTTGAATAATTATGTCAGTTTGACTTTATGAAGGTTGTATTCTTCGGTTTCAGTTTTGGGCAATGTTTCCTAATTCCTTTTGCTGTCTATATACTTCAGTTTTCAATTTCTTTTTTCTTTGAAGACTGGACTTGTCTTCGCAAGATCCAGTTAGGGGGAGAGGGGGGATGTCGTGCGCGCTAGTAGTTTTTCTTTGCATTTAATATTGGTGTTTTAGGGTATAGGAAGTAGTTTCTTTTAAGTGCGTTTTGTTGTCTAGAATATTGTGTGTGTGTGTTTACGTCATCCTTAGTTTCCGCAAGAGAGAGAGGGTTGCTTTTGTGAGCTGGGTAGCTGGTTCTTTGGTTCCCCTTGTAAGGGTACGTAAGTACATAGTTTTATTAAGTAAGCTGATCTTTCGGTACGGGTGTCGATATTGGAAAAAGTTCTTTCTTGTAGCGGCAGCGCTAGATCTAGGTTTTCTTTTCGTTTCAGGGTGTTAGGTTTGGGCTATGGGAAAGTTGTCGTCTTTCTGCCCTTGGAGTTGTGTAGCAACTATCGGTGTTGGAGTGTAGGGAGTTTAGCTTCTGTTGGGCGCCGAGATGGAGTGCGAAGGTGTGTTACGGAAACCTGTTGGTGTGATATTAGACTAATTAGTATCAAATGCTAGCTTCACGGATATCGATGTACATGCAAATATGTTTGAAACTTACAATTAAGTTTAATTAAATATTGTTCCTGTTGACAACTGTTGTTATTCACTAAATGTTCAGTTGAATAACTGTTATGTAATGTTGTAGTTTACATGCTAATATCTTTAGGTTCTTGTGTTACTCTGTTCAGGCTGGGATACGGGACCGTAATATCATATCATACCCTAGCTAATCTGAGATCCCACCCTGACACCCCCCCCCCCCCGCAGTGTTTTTCTCCACATTCAATAATTCCTACACCGACAAAAAAGTTCACATAAAGATTCAACACAAAAGACTATAGACTAGGTAAAAAGAAAAAAAAAAACTTTGTAGATTACTTCCTGGTCTTATCGTGCATAAGTCTGAACCAGACAACAGAAGGGAAGCGCCTACTCCTAAGTAATTGGAACAGAATGTACTTAAGCCAAGTGTCTTTTAAGACTAAAAATAGCAAGCAACTACAAAGAAACCAATTGAATCGATTTTTTTTTCTAGTTAAATACTAAAAAAATAAGTTAATAAAGAATAATCAACTTTACAAAAATTACAATTATTGATTAATAAATATTATAACCTATTAAAATACGCAGAAAGACACAAATTTATAGACACTTTTCTTATTCCATATGCTAGGAGAAATACATATCAAATCTTTTTCTGCCCTAGAACTTTCAGACTCTGGAATGTATAAACTGAAACTCTGAATCAGACAGGAACATTAATGACTTAGCACTACATGCACTGGTATACGTGTATCTCTTTCTCTCTCTTTCTCTCTCTTTCTCTCTCTCTCTCTCGATCTCTCTCTTTCTCTGTCTCTCTTTATCTCTCTCTATTCATATATCTTTTTCTCTCTTTCTTTCTCTCTTTATATCTCTCGCTCTCTCTTTCTTTATCTCTCTCTCTATCTCTCTATCTCTCCAATTTCCTCTCTCTTTTTCTTTCTCTCTCTTTCTCTTTGCATAATTCCTCAAAAATTTACTTAGACAAGAAAAAATATTGTTGAATCTCTTTTGCTCCAATCGAATGGAAATTCAGTTTGACTACAGTTGACCACCTCAGCGTAACTACTGTACAATAACAATATAGATGCAAATACGAACAACAAAGTAAAGAGAAGGAAAAAAATGGCCCTGTTATGACATTTGAGAAGAAGCCTTTACAAATCAGGTTTGGCGAGTTTTTGTTAGCGAAGACGTTATATCAGGAAGTATTATATAAGCGTAGGTAACACTATCAGCAAGAATGTATCATGTCACTCATGACTGATTTCAAAACGAATTGCGTATTTATAAGGCAGTACCATTCATTCCATTTCTGTTCCATCAGTCTTATATATACATTTGATAATTAAAACTTTAATCGATGGCATGTCAATAAAATTGTTTCTTTTTTTTTTTTTCTAAGTGAAGAGCAAACACATAATGTATAGGCATTCTAATATGAAACTTAAATCGCAAACGAGCTCGTGAACTACTTTTTACAAAACTTATATCAACTCTGTATGTCTGTCTGGTACACAGTTTCCGCTCTTGGATCAAGGTGAGACCACAGACATATATTATGCCTAGACTGGACATGGAAATCTATAACACTACATGAAATTGTCGTGAAAAACTTCAAAAAAGCTGAAAGCGTTGTTTTGTAAAATAGTTATACGAAGTACATTACATTTTTTTTCAGCGTAAATAAGAGCACTCTAGTTTCATAATTATTATTTTTGCAATTCCTAAATACATAATATAGAAATATTTAAATAATAAATCTATTTAAATGTATATAAGATGATTAAAATCCACGGACTTGAATTATTTCGATCTAAGAACGGTATCTCAATGGAAACTAACGCGAAATGTCTTCATTTCTTAGATTCGCGTGAATATATAGTTCTGTGATTAATACCCCATTCTATTTAAAATATACTAAATGGTTTTGCATTATTTCTAAACTTTGAAAACTAAAGATCAATACTTTTTTAAGACAGAAAAGATAGATTTTCCTAGATTTGGGACACGGGGGGGGGGGGGGGGGATTTTCAAATTCTCCACCCCAACTCACCCCATCCTAACTAGGCCACTGAAATTAATTAATTAATTAGTGATATAAAAATCTATATGCTGCCTTACATCAAGTCTAATTATTTGCAAGTTATATCAGATCTTATTTGCCATACATCAAGTTTAACAGATCTTACAGTATTGAGAGATCTGGTTGTAAATAGCAGTTCTCCCCAATATAAATGCTTTTTTTTAAAGTATTTTTTTATTGTGTTTATAGATTTAACTCTTTCTCTCCTAACTGACGATATAAGCGTTGATTCCTCCAGAATGTGGTAAATGATTACGGAGAGAAAGAGTTAAATACCCCAGCACGTCTCTGCAGCGTCACGCATAAATGAACTAATAGGAAGAATTTTCCCTTGTGCTTTTGAGAGAAAAATAATAGTTTTTGCACCATTTTACATCACACTGTGAACGAATTCGTCAACTCTTTAAACACAAAATACTTCTTTAGTTTGAATGCGTTAGGAAGTTTAAGTTTCCTTGTAGTTTCCTTTGCTATTGTTTGGCTTGGTTGCTGGGATTAGTTCCAAAAAGCCCGAGGAGAATGGGAGAACACGAGGAACCCTGAACGAGCCTGCTATTGTAGTGGCTCCCCATACTTGAGCAAACTGTAATAGCTCAGTTCAGGAAGGAACTAGTCCCCTTGGGTTGATGCTTTGAACGGCTCAGGCCTGAGCAAACTATTATAGCACAGTTCAGGATAAACTTTTGGCCAGACAGACACACAGACGCACAGGCAGACAGACAGACAGACAGATTGGTATAAGCTTTGTAAATTACAAAAACTTGACGAAGTAATCCGTAGTGTACCGATAATTGAGCTGTTCATTAAATTTAAAGTTTCTTTAACATGTTAATTGATAGATTATCAAAGATTTGATTGTATTTTTATGTCAATCCAAAATAGATTACCGTACATCTAGATTCTAGATATAGAATTAGATCTAGATCTAGACTAGATCTTAAGAGTTCTAAATCAGCAGTCTAGATCTAGTTAATCTAGTTCCAGATGTCTTTATAATGGAAACACCAATAAATAATTACTCAATTATACAACCAGCTGGTCTTATTGTTATCTTATCTTATATAATACAGGACGTTACTTCAAAAAAGAAGATGATTACGTCATGCATGTTAACCAATGACTTAAATTCTGCCAAGTCACTGGTTTTCCTGGCTAGCTCAGGCTACCCATTCCATGCTCTGATATCATTAGGGAAGAAGGAGCTTTTGAACAAATTTGTCCTAGCATTTGGAATGATTGTTATTATATTATCATTGTCTTTCCGAGTATTTTATTAGATTTTGTTTTTGTATTTGAAGATTATGGTTGAGTGTTTTATACTTCATTGCAGCAGTAGGAGATTACAGTGTCATAATCACGAGTTGGATACGCGGATTGAGCTTAAAAAAAAAATGTTTAAGTTGCTAATATAAGAATAGTCTTTTTTTTTTAAAGTTTACATTGATTTTGACCAACACTCTTAGTTTAATCGCTGAACTATTCAAGACCGCCTGTTCACTATACAGTACCTATACTGTACCTATACTGTTCACTATACTGTACCTATACTGTACCTATACTGTTTACTATACTGTACCTATACTGTCTCATAGAATGCGCTTAAAATGTAAGCCAAAAAAAAATTGTCAACGCATTTTGTTGCATATCTGGCTACACCGAATGACGTATGCAGTAAAGCAGTACATAAAAGAATGATTGCTTGTTAAGCCTTAAGTACACAACGGGTAAGAACTTGGAAATGGTAAGTAAAAAACTTACAGGCGACACTATCAATCGATCACTAATGTTATTGAACGTGCTAGCCTGGACCGAGACATAAGAATAGACTAAAAGACTGAAAAGTAAAACACACGAAAGATTTAAACACATAGTAAATGTGTTTGGTCTATGTTCTTATACGCAGTACACATATAGCTCCAAGTTTTACCTATGTTGAGTCCTAGTATAAGTTACTTCATTTAACATGTCACATCATATGATTTTATAAATACACAAACTTTCTTTGCATTTTTAATCAGCGGGAATTAAATAGAGACCAAATGTTCAATTTAAATCATTAAATGATTTGTACGTGTTGTCATTACACAAACATGTTAGCTGTCTGGGGACTTGTTGCAAATAAATGTAATATTGTAACTGTTTAGCTATTTGCATACGTGTAAGCACCAGATGAAAACCATAAATGTCTTAAGAGGTACACAGTGATCACATTTACAAATAGCAAACAGAATCTAGGGTGAGTAGACTGATCAACAGATTCAATTAATACATAGATACAGAGCTACAAACAGATCTTCTATAGCTTACCTTGCCCCCGTGTCACCTGCCAAACGCACTGATAGATTGAATGTTTACCTGGAGCTGTATGTACAGAAAATCAAATGTTCAGACCAGGAAGGTTAATTCTGTCAGTCTGAACAAGTCTGTACATTCTTTCTACGTGATTAAATAACAATTTCCGCCAATCAAATATACGAAGCCTACTTAAAAACATCAAATTTGAAACCAAAAGTTAGCTTTAAAATTCTTTTAAGATGGTGTAACTATAAATAAATCTAATATAAACCTCAGTACTGTGTACTTTAATTGTACTGTATGAAATACCATTAAGTTCCCTGTGTATCAATAGTTAAATCATTATATATGACATGTGTGTGAGTTTTTGATAACCCATAAGTTGTTCATACATTAAAATGATCATCTTAGTTTTCTATGCTTCTTTCACACTCACATGGAGTAATTTCCCCAAAATAGTCAAGAACGATTGACATTTTTTCAAAGCTAATATCAGCGCTGTCTGGTAAAAAGTTTGAACAAGTAATTTCGCATACACCTCTTCTCGGATCAAGTTGAAACTTTGCACAATTATTCATTGGCGACGATAATACATGAATCAGTTGTTTTTTTTAATAACCAATTAGTTAACTAGGTAATTTATCATATGGTTTGATACCAAAAATGGAAATTAATCCTTGAGTATTTACAGATATTGATAAATTTGTTGAGTTTGGTCCCTTAATATAATTTTGCAAGCTATTTTTCCAACATCATTTGTCTGGTCAAGTTGACATTTTCAACAATTACTCAATGTCCATAACAAAATATGAATAATTGAAAAATTAACCAATTAGTCAATTAATTATTGGTAATTAATTATTTTGTTTGATATCGAATAAGAGAAATAACTTCTTCAATATTAAGAGGTATAGCTTTAAGTGTGGAGTGCAAGCTTTTTACAAATATTTTTAGCTTGTTTTATGCTTTTATATAGCGTCTTTTATATCAGTTCGCTGTGGTCCAGTCTCTTAGATGGACATCTCTGAGAGGTGGTAGCTGGGAGATGTTTTCGTTCTCAGCCAATACAACTCAGCTCGAGTTTAATTCCAATAAAAAAAAAAACTACTTACCTACATAGAGATTCGAACTCGCTTCCTTTATAGTTCGGTATCCAAGCGGTATGCCAATCAGTTGCACAGCTAAATTCTATAGCAATTTATTTCAAGTGATTCTACATTGATGCTCTATATCGTTAGCTGTTACTGGTGGAGGGGGGGGGATATACTTAGAATGACTAGGTCGAAAAAAGAAAAAGAAAAAAAAGATATTTTTACTTTTTATGTTATCGAGGACTTCAAGGTAGGTAGCGAACTACAACCCACTCTCCACCAAGCACACCATTCTGGGGACATTTATTTGCCTTATCGAAACACTGTGTGTACATTGAAGTAACGAATTCAACGGCCCACTTCACATTTTGGATCGCACAACCCTGTTTAGACATTAAGAACTGCTAAATATTTTATATACACTTATAAAGTTGAAATGACCAACTAGGTGGGAAACCATTGTGTATTGCGCAGTTCATAACATATGTACACTTGTTGTTTAAGGCATGTAGCAGTGAGTCCAAAATGTTTTCAAACTACTTTAGGAGAAGGAAAAGGACATTGAATAAAAGACCCTTCACACTCCCAAAGGAAGTAAACAAGGAAGTTCAATGCGTTTCAACGTACATGAAAATCAGTGGCGTAGCTAGGGTGGGGGAGTAGGGCGGAGAATTTGAAATGAGTGTTTTTTTACATTGAACATTTAATATTAAGCAACTGTAGGGGCTCCCAAAGATGTATACAGTGCCGGATTTTAGTAGGTGAAGCCTGAAGTTCAAATAGAAATATACACAATAATACATCTATCTTAAAACATGTTAATCTCATTTTCCCTATTTTCTCATATTGAATATGCATGTTTTGTGAATTCAATTTTGTATATGTTGAGGCCCCCTTTTGAGAATAAGTGCATGAGCGGATGCAGAACTGCACTTTTGTGAGTCGGGCACTGGTTGTATAGTTGGTCTCCACTTGTTAGCATACCCAGTCCGCTGTTGTCCATTATTTCTTCTGTGACCAAAAGGTTTAGGTCAGTCAACAACTCATGACACGACTTCCATCGACGTTTTCAATTTGATACTCACGTCGATTGCACTGATAATTCGGATGTTTACTCCTTGCAAACAACGGCGTTGTCTGCGTTATATGTGACAACTTAAGCAGGTCGCAAAGGGGTCTGCTTTCTCACGTGATAGCACTAACCTTAATTTCCAAGGAAATTATAATTTAGATCAATCCATTTTTCAGTAGTAGAAAAATTTAACCAACTGGATTGAATGAATTCTAAGCATACGTGTTAGTATTTTAAACACAAGACAATTTTCTGAAATACTTTACTAAATCGAATAGGGGTAAAATTAATTTGAATGACAAATAAATGTACGGCCTATAGAAAGCAATAGTTTGACGTCTTGGCTCAAGTTATATACACTAGTGCTAGTTTATGACTAGAATGTTGTACAACCATGTTATTGACAGGTACATTCACGAAACGTTTTCTTTTCTATGGTATTTTAAGTAACTTGTTATGGAAGTGGGGGGGGGGGTCTTTTTTCTTAATAGATACTTTTCGTCTAACACTGTACACGCCAATGTAAACGGAACTATTATTGTAATTCAACCATCTGGCTGTTTGTTGCTGGCCTATAAGCTTCTTTGCAGTCTGTATCTCAGAAAAGAAGCTTGCTGTTCTCAGCTGTTTCGCACTGCCATACAGTGTTGGATATGCTGCAGAGGCGTAGCTAGGGATTTGCCATTATTTGGGGGCCCTAGGAGCTTAACTTCTTTGGGGGCCCCTGCATTTTAATATTTGACATCATGACATATAATGGCATCATATTTTATATTTAATGTAAAAAAATTCGAACATTTAGGGGCTCCCCACAAGTGGGCGGGGGGGGGGCGGGGAAATTTTCATATTCTCTCCCTCCCCCGCCCAAGCTAAGCACCTGTTATGCTGGGTGATAATAGGGTCTGCCTCAGGTGAACTAGCTTGAGACATTCAAAGATTGATGATTTCGTAATTTTATCACACACACACAAAGAGAACTAGAAAGGTATTTACACAAATGCTTTATTATTTCCTCTACTAGCGTAAAACTCTTTAAAAATCAAACAGTCAAAGATAGACACAAATTACAAACACATTAAGTACAAACACATTAAGTATGAGTATCTGCAACAGAAAATATGTATAACGTTTTCAATGTTTTTTCCCAGCCGCATTTGCACAATCTTAAATACATGTACTTTTATTCAAACACACAACAGCGGTTGTTCGTCATAGTACGTGGTAAAGTAAAGATCACATTGGCTAAAGTGGCAGAGTGTAGATTAGTCTTTCATAATGGGGAAATATAAGAAAAACTGTTAATTGGAAATCTTTGCCTTTGAATTATAACGCGCCCTATAGTTCAGACATCGACCTTCGTAAATTATCAAAATCTTAAAATATTTAAAAAAAAAAAGGTTAATATGGCCTAGAACTGCAAGTGGAACAATTTTCATACAAGTGACAGATTTTAAAACACACGGGTTAGACATAAAATTGGACAGATGATGAATTTTCACCACCCGAAAATTCCTTTAAAAAATACGAAACATTTTTAAAACATTTTTTTAAAGAAAATTTCAGCTAAGCCACCGAATACCTTGCCAGCTAAGCCACCGAATACCTTGCCAGCTAATAGCATTTTCCATGGAACGTATACGAAATGTATATTTCCGGTACATTTCGTTGTTGGCTGCTACTTTTTACAAATTAATTTGTGTCCTTTTTTCCAAGCATCTTTCTGGCACGCTTGTGAGCAGTACCAAGCACGAGAACATCGCCCACAGTGAGGAAAATGTTTCACACGTTTGGCGTCAGTCTGTTCAGATGGCGTAAGTTTTGCAGGTGTTTGTCTTCTCTGTGTCTCTTCAGCAGATTCGACCTTAGCACATGCTGTCATACAAGGAATGGTTTTCGGGTTGGTAAGGCTCTCGACTTCGTTTGACGACTCTGTTTTCTGTGAATTTTGGTGATCTGCATTGCTGCTTATGTGTGAGCTAAGAAGAGCGCTGGACAAGTCAGAGTTTATAGAGTCTGCGTCCGGGTTGACTGCAGTGTTCACACTTGAAGTGCCCAGCACTTCTGGCGTTGACTCCGGAGTCTCGAGAATTTCTTGGCTGCCTTTATTTGTGATAGAGACATCAGTAAGAAGCTGAGAACACCCACATTCGTTGCATTTGATGATTGAGGTGCCCTCAGTAGGCGAAGAGATTGTGGTTTCAGAGGTTGCGTCTTGGCCTGGCTGCTTATTGTTGTCATTGCCAACATGTCCAACATTTGAATCCGATTCAAAGTCTTCCGCTTTCCTACGACAATGTGTGCATTCGTGTGGGCCGTCGCCTTCAAATACACACCTTGGACATTGGCAGAGAAACTTGTGGCGACTAGAAAAAAAAAATAGCATTAGGACATTTTTTAAATGGGAAAAAACATTTGAATATCATCTTTGTAGTAGAAATAGATTTATTTAACCAGAAAGTTTTTTTGCTATACAAGCATCGGATGTTCCTCTAGAAGTGAAGATTACGTCCTAAGCCCAAACCTCCTCCAGGACGGCAGGGGATGAAAGCGAGCAGGGGGGTGAAAACAGGCAGGGGCCGGAAACAGGCAGGGGATGGAAACAGGCAGGGGGTGGAAACAGGCAGGGGGTGGAAACAGGCAGGGGATGGAAACAGGCAGGGGATGGAAACAGGCAGGGGATGGAAACAGGCAGGGGATGGAAACAGGCAGGGGATGGAAACAGGCAGGGGATGGAAACAGGCAGGGGATGGAAACAGGCAGGGGATGGAAACAGGCAGGGGATGGAAACAGACAGGGGATGGAAACAGGCAGGGGATGGAAACAGGCAGGGGATGGAAACAGGCAGGGGATGGAAACAGGCAGGGGATGGAAACAGGCAGGGGATGGAAACAGGCAGGGGATGGAAACAGGCAGGGGATGGAAACAGGCAGGGGATGGAAACAGGCAGGGGATGGAAACAGGCAGGGGATGGAAACAGGCAGGGGATGGAAACAGGCAGGGGATGGAAACAGGCAGAGGATGGAAACAGGCAGAGGATGGAAACAGGCAGGGGATGGAAACAGGCAGGGGATGGAAACAGGCAGGGGATGGAAACAGGCAGGGGATGGAAACAGGCAGGGGATGGAAACAGGCAGGGGATGGAAACAGGCAGGGGATGGAAACAGGCAGGGGATGGAAACAGGCAGGGGATGGAAACAGGCAGGGGATGGAAACAGGCAGGGGATGGAAACAGGCAGGGGATGGAAACAGGCAGGGGATGGAAACAGGCAGGGGATGGAAACAGGCAGGGGATGGAAACAGGCAGGGGATGGAAACAGGCAGGGGATGGAAACAGGCAGGGGATGGAAACAGGCAGGGGATGGAAACAGGCAGGGGATGGAAACAGGCAGGGGATGAAAACAGGCAGGGGATGGAAACAGGCAGGGGATGGAAACAGGCAGAGGATGGAAACAGGCAGAGGATGGAAACAGGCAGGGGATGGAAACAGGCAGGGGATGGAAACAGGCAAGGGATGGAAACAGGCAAGGGATGGAAACAGGCAAGGGATGGAAACAGGCAGGGGATGAAAGTGGGCAGGGTTCAAACTCGGGATTCTTGTGATGACAGTCCGAAACATGTATAAACAGTATAACCATTAAATATAACATAAAAACATTTCTAGAACCGTGATTTTACAAATAAGAACATTAGTCAGCTATTTATATTTTACCCCGCCCCTCTCTCAATGATAACCAATCGTAAATAAACACATTTGGTCACGTCATAATATTGATAAAACAATTAAAAATACGTATCACGTGACAGCCTTTATGAATTACATAATTTGTATAGAAGATATATAGAATCACGTGACTAAATGTTTGTTTACGATTGGTGAATGAGGTCCATTAGCGCAAATACTTCCCTAAGGGCTAAAATCTTCAACTTTCTTCATGGCCATGTTCTATGATAATTGGAATTGAAAATGATCACTGGATAGAGGATATAATAAATGACAAATTTAAAAGCTACTCGTCATTTGTTTTACGTTTCGGATTTTCCTTGTAAAAAAAAACAACTTCAGATCTTGCGATGTGGCAAATGATGTAAACGTCATCTGTTTCTGTGGCCACGGTTAGCAAGGGTGTCATATGGCCAGCACAACGACCAAACGCCTTTACTTTTCCCCAACTAAAGTCAGGTGGGCTGAGTGATCCAGAAATTAAAAATCCCGGTCTTCACTAGGCTTCGAACCTGGGACCATTCCGGTTCGGAAGCCTAGCGCTTTACCACTCAGCCACTGCCACTCCTTTTAAAATTGAAGAAATAACATTCTACCCAAACCTACTGCAAGACGCTGGGCAGGGTTGTAACCCGGGGCCAACGAAACTATATGAGAGTGGATAAAAGCGGGCGGGAAGGGGAGAAGGCGGGAAGAGAGTCAAAACCACGAGCGTTTACGAGTGTGTACGAGTGTTTACGAGTGTTTCTTGTATTCTGATCAATAAGTTTTGAAATGTATAGTTTGAATCATTCGACATCTTGTTACTTCATTTGTAGTTTTACCCAGTTCAACATTGAAATTAAAAGCTGTATCTTGTTTTTGTAGAAGTTTATTTCTGTTTTTTAAATAAAATCTAAGCTCTATTTAATATTAAATAAAAGGTCATACGCCTTCTAGAGCCCAGTTAAACTAGCTGTCTGGACCCACAACACAAGCGCAAATTGTATCAGCACCCAATTTATAATACATATCAATGTGTAGATGTATGTCCCATAGCAAGACGTTTATTGTGCCCTAGAATAGGTTCTTCCTGTAGTTAGTGGGAAAATTGTAGATTCCCCGCTACTGCCAAGCATGGGGTCTGGGGGAGCACTGCTAGGAGCTCCCCCAGCGCGGGGCGAAGCCCCGCCGCCAAGCACTATTTCTGGTATTGAAAGCCAACAACATGCATATTTTGAGGTATCTACAGTGCATTTCCTGCTATTACAAAGTTTTATTTCAAAAACCTAATTTGCTATTATTATTGATTTAGACCCCGCCGCGCCGTTAGGCGCATTTGCCGTCAAGCTGTTTCCACAAAACTGTCACTGGTAATGTCTGAAGCCTCTTCCCACCTGCTCTTAGGACCTCCATGAATGTGTGGCGACAAATTGTACTAGGATGTCATCGCAACTCTTATGCATAATTCATTTTGTCGGAGAACATGTCCCGCAAACCTCATGCGACGCTCTGTCACAATCTTACTAAGGGGTCGACTCCAAGTTCGGCATAGGATTTCCTTGATTTTAGACCCGAACTCTATAACTGACACCTAAAATCTGTCAGCCATTTTTGTTGAGCCACATTTAGTGTTTTTCAATTTCGGCAGATGACTGACTATTCACTGCACTTTATTAATGGAGCCCCGCCACTGGTAGAAATGTGTAACCTCTCTTGAATACGCTCTTGGAATTAAGTGAATGTAGTTTGCTTTAGATTTATTTCGAAAAGGGAAGTTTTATCGTCAAAACCATCTGTTGGGGGTTTTAAACTAAAAATTCTCTGGAGTTGTTTTGTTTTGTTTTTTAAATTCAAAACCCCATTTAGCTACGGTCATAGAATTTAGTAACTGTAGTTTGCTTTCGAATAATATTGAAGTTTTCCACCTCCAAACGCTCTGTAGGGGGATTTTAAACTCAAAACCATCTGCAGGGGTTTTAAACTTAAAAAGAAGCCATCTGTAGGAGAGGGGTTTAAACTTAAAACCCCCAATCGGATTGGCTACGTTCAAATTAATTTTAGTGTGTAATTTGCTTTTTTTATATTGAGAGGGGTTTAAACTGAAAACCCCTTTTGGTAACGCTCATAGCATTTTGAGTGCGTAATTTGCTTTTTTTCTTACACTGAAAATGTATTTTTTAGCTTCAACCCCTGCTGGCGGGAGGTTTAAACTCAAAACCCCTTTGGCTACGCTCATATATTTTAGAGTGAGTAATTTGCTTTTTTTTATATTGAAGAGGTATTTTTTTAGCTTCAAACTCCACTGGGTGGGAGTTTAAATTCAAAACCCCTTTGACTACACTCATAACATTTTGAGTGTATAATTTGCTTTGTTTTTATTATTAAAGAGGTATTTTTTACCTTTACTCCCCGCTGAAGGGAAGTTTAAACTCAAAACTGAGTTAAAACCCATTTAGCTACGCTAATAACATTTTGAGTCCGTAATTTGCTTTGTTTTTATATTGAAGAGGTATTTTTTAGTTTCAAACTCTACTGAAGAGGGGGGGGGGGTAAACTCAAAACACCTTTGAATTTTGAGTGTGTAATTTGCCTTTTTTTATATTGAAGAGGGGGTTTATTGTAAATTTTGGAGGGGGTTTTAAAATCAAAATCTTCCTTAACTGTGCTCTTGGAATTTGGGCATTGTCTTTTGCATTTTTGTTTGTTTTGTTTTATAGAAGAGGGGGATTTAAATGCAAAACCCCTGGTAGTGGGTTATAAACTCGAACCCCCCCCCCCCTCGGTAAGGGATTTTAAACTCAAAACCCCTTTGGTTGTGCTGGGGCAAGTGATGGTTTAGTATTAAAATCTCACCTAAAATAAACAAAATCAAAGCAAAAAATCAGTCACTAAATTCCGATCCCCCACCCTGGGGGGGATTTCATTCCGGGGGGGGGTTGAACCCCCAAACCCCTTCTGGCTACGCCCATGTCCCATAGTGTTCGATTTACCTATAGGCAGCATAAGCCCCCGCCCCCCCCACCTTCACCAATGGTTCCAGTGATATTTCAGTCCTATCGAAGAAAGAGCAACGCAAAACGTGACCTATGTTGATAACAAGGAGGCCCCATCACTCAATGAGCTTAGGGTCTTATCCGGCATGTTCACTAACCTCCAAATCCTTTTTCTTCTTTCCATCTTCGTCATCTCTGGACTCACAAGCGCGATAAATAGTTGCTGACCTTCGGTTATGTCTCTCACGGCCTTGACCCAAATGCCAGGCTTCTCGTCCACTTCCCCGCTTACTATTTCTACATTGTTGTAACACGAATGGTTAATCAAAGAAGCCAAGGGAAAGAACCCGTGAAATTCCGCTCTGGGCAATTTCTCGGCGAAGAACTGGCCGATTTTCTTGTACTTCTTTGGGTCCTCTTTCATGATGTTGGCGAATTTGTTCAGAGAGTCTTTGGTGTCGTGGAACTGGATGCCGTTGATGAGGGCTTGACGGTGTCTGGTGTCAAACTCTAAGGGGGTGATCTCATAGCGCGCCAATTTGGACCTTTTAAATATATTCACCATCAGCTCAAACATCTTAGGGATCGCTTCATGTGTCAGCTCTTTACCATTGTTGCAGTACCTGTTACGAATATTCAGAAGTAGAGTTAACATATCTTATGTATTACCGACGTTGTGTTATTAACAAAAATAAATACTTTTTAAAATCATTGAGTGAAATAGCATAAATCAGTTTGAATCAATCCAAACTCTACACAATTGTGTGTAAGTTAATCTGCTGGTCATGCCACTGCTGCCTTGCATGTAAAGTCTCTATCGCGCCTTGGGGGGGTGGGGGGAAAGTGCCGTTCAATCGCTGCCAGTGGCGAAGCTAGAGTGGGTAGAGAATGTGAAAACCCCCCGGGTTCCCCACTTGAAACGAGACACTCATATCAAATATTACTCAAAATGCAGAGACCCTCAAAGAGGTCAAGCCCGACGGGCCCCAAAATGATGCTAAATTCATAGCTACGCCCCTGATCGCTGCCATAATTCATTATTGCAGACTTATCTCCCGTGAGCTTAGCGAATTTTCCATATAAAACAAAATTAAATACTAATCGTTCAACTTTTTTTTTTTTTGGTGTAAATGCTGTCATTTACAATGAATACTCAGAAAGAACCAAAGATAGAGGCACAGTTCTTATTCCATATGCTCGAACACATTAGCTAGAACACATTAGCTAGAACACATTTGCTAGGACACATTTGCTAGGACAAATACGTACAAGTACTCCTGCTGCCCTAAAGTCATTAGAGAATGGAATGGATTGCCTGAATCAGCCAGAAAAGTCACTAAGTCACTAAGATAAGAGGAAGATAAGAGGATAAGGAATCATTGTGCAAAATTTAATGTAAACATAACAAATTTTGACAAGACAAAGTTGATATAAGCGCGTTACAAAGTACTGCCTACGGACCAATGAGTTAAACCTAAATCAAGTTGTCACAATTAGAGAATCAAACTGTACTATGACTATGTCATTCATGCTCTAATGGCACCTGGAATCTTTATACGAATTGACCATAGCACAAGAACTAACTTAAGTCTACATGCATGGTGATTAAAAACAAATAATGCACTTTTAAAAAAATCAATAATTTATGTTCAAATAAAATAATAAACTAAACATTCACATTTTTTCTTTTTATATGACTTTAAAAAAGAGGGGGGAAAAAAGGTCAGCATGGTAAAATGAATATAGTAATCATAGATCTATAAATAGGGTGAGGTGGCTGAGTGGTAAAGCTCTCAGGTTCAAAACTTGGTGCAGACTGGGACTTTGGATTCTGGATTTCCAAAGTGTATCAGGCGCATATATTTTGAAAATGTTTCTCTTGTAATGTTTGACTCTCCTGAAAGAGTGAACAAATAGCTGGAAATGTTTAAAGAAGTTTCTATGTAATAGTTTTATTAAGACATTGAGTACAAAGAGTTTATTTTAAGATAATTACTAATTAACCTAGGTTTAGAGTAAAAAGAGCTATGTTGATTTAGACCTACTTATCAAATTGAGATGAAGCCGCTTTTAACTCATGCAGGGACACCTGCCTTCTTTCACTGGCCGACCTCGCTGAGCAGATGATGGAGGCCCACATTTTGGCCATCAGGGTTGGGCTGAAATGTGCGTTCCACCAACCCTGCCAAGACAGGCCATCTGTTGGGATGACATTTCGAAACGAATATCTGACATCGTACAACATGGCCACACTGGAATTTGGATGTGATGGGCAGAGAAGTTTGTGGTATCTGAAAATTTAGCAAGAGATGTTTTGTTACTTATATTGTGTAGACATTATAGTTAAACAGCCCTCCTGTTTCCCTCTTTGTATAACGCGAGGCTTAATTTCGAGTTCAAAGATTAAGGAGGAGTACGGTAGTCCAAGGGGAGCAGGGCCGGCCATAACAATTGCGGGGACCTATGCGAAACGGATGCCGTGGGGCACAGTCTGGGTAGGGATAAGCATAATGTCAAAATTAAGTTTTTGCATAATAAAAATAAATTCGTCCTAGCATAAATTTCAAATATATGAAAGCTGACAATACTTTTTTGTTTAGATCGCAAATAGGATTGGCACACCAAAATGACAATTTTGGTCTATTTTTCAGGATATTTTGATGAGTTTTCAGAAAATTTTAATAATTTTATGAGATTTCCATTAATTTTTCGTATTTTGCAATTTTGGAAGATTTCCAGGCGGCCCTAGTAAATCAGGAGGCCGCGAAAACTCTTTTATTATATATAAAGAATAATAATTATAACTTGATAATTTAGACCTGGAATTAACGCGGAGGGTATGGAAGTGCAGGGCCCACTGCGGCAGCATAGGTTGCAGTGGGTTAAGGCCGGCCCTGTAGGAGAGACACGGTGGCTGAGTGGTAAAGCGCTTGGCGTCTGAGCCAGTGGTCCCGGGTTCGAATCCTGGTGAAGACTTGGATTATGAATTTTGGTATCCATAGATGCCTCTGAGCCCACCCAGATCTAATGGGTACCTGACATTAGTTGGGGAAAAGTAAAGACCGTTGATCGTTGTGCTGGCCATAGGACACCCTCGTTAACCGCAGCCACGGAAACAGATGATATTTACATTATCTGCCCTGTAGATCATTTAAGTCATTGGTTAATATGCATGACTAAATGCATGACGCGTAGGACGTAATCATCTTCTTTTTTGAAGTAACGTCTGTATTATATAAGATAAGATCACAAGGTCTGAAATGGAACTTTGCAGTAGTCCTAGCCGTGACATACATATTGTGGTATATTCAACGCAGACAAAGCCGTTGTCTGTCGATGGTTAAGTTCTCTTTCGGACATCTACGCTTGTCTTTCCAATTCCACTGCCTATGTAATAGATCTCTTGTTTATATGAAGATAGAGGCTAGATCTATCACTGCACAGAACAAGTAGTGCTTTACAACTGTGATATAGACTAAATATATCCCTGCATAAAACAAGCAATGCTTGACTACTTCTGAGATATAGGCTATCACTGCATAGAACAAGTATTGGCTAGAATCTGCTAGATTTATCTATGCATAGAACAAGTATTGGCTAGAATCTGCTAGATTTATCTATGCAGAGAACAAAAAATGAAAATGTATTTTAACTATCTAGGAAGAACCACTAGCAATAAGACGCCATTTCACACAGGTAAACAAATCACGCTTTGATTCAAAACATATATGTGTGGCATAAACCGCTTGGCTGCTTAACTAAA
The DNA here is from genome assembly GCA_036873155.1 of Biomphalaria sudanica. Lineage (NCBI taxonomy): Eukaryota > Metazoa > Mollusca > Gastropoda > Planorbidae > Biomphalaria > Biomphalaria sudanica. The sequence continues at coordinate 540,187 of JAZGLO010005492.1, read as the reverse complement.
GAACCTCGAGTTTGAATTCTGAATTAAACTAGAACATTTCAAATGGGAGTCGACTCGAACTCGATTTTTTATGATCGCCAAAGGCCACCACGGAAACCTATATATATACATCTATATAAACTTAAAAAATAAACAAGGTTACACAGTTTCCACGCACAAATTCAAAGTTGGCCCACCAAGTGGTCCGCTCAGTCAGGTAAAAGGGCAGATTTCAATATTTTCAGAAATAATATCAGAAACTATAAGCTACAAACTGTCATCAACTTCAACCCTATCTCCGTCGATACAAAAAGATGAGACATGCTGTTGTAGTGTTAGTTCTTCTAACGACTTTATACCAAAGGATTTATTAATATTACTATAATATTGTGATTATCCATATGTATACAATGAACTGATAGTTATGAAGATATAGTTTAATATGGTACTGATATGGTACAGCGGTGTACGAGGTACATTAACTATTAATACATCGTCATATGTATTCAATGGAACAATACTGTATTGAACTCCATGTGTGAGCCTGTCTAAACGGATGTTATTAATGATCATCTTGTAGATAATTGATGATGTTTGTTGAAGAGTTCCTTTGCTCATCCTGCCAATGGCATTTGGATTAAACATTACCCCTTGCTTATATTAATTTTTTTAAAATAAGCTCGACTTACTAAATGCATTACTTCTCTTTTCCAAAATAAAACATTTTGTTAATATTTTTAGTAGTTAATAGAATAGAAAGTATTTAATTCTGTAATACAAATACATCTTATAACATTTAGTAATAGAAATCCTTTGCATAGATGTTATAAAAAAAATTTCGGTTGAATTATTTCCCTTAGTTGACGGACGGACAGATAGATGGAGAGACAGACAGATCATTCAAAACTAATAGCGGCATTTCCCCATTCGAAACTTATAAAAGTTTTTAAAATTTACCTTTCCCATGCTTCCTTGCAGCACGCCTCACTACAAAAGATAACTCTGTCACAACTTTTGCAAAAAGTTGTGGGCCTTTTCAGCCAAAACTTTTTCACAGCCTTCTGTAGATCAGGCACTGCAAGATGTTCTTTGGAGAAAACGTCCTGGGGTCTGACGAGAGAAAGTCCGCAATGAGAACATGCTGAAATGGAAACGGATGGCATCGCTTGGTCGCAAAGCTCGGGGAGTTCCTTGAAGATCACAGTTCCTTTAGAGATAGCGGTGGTCGCAAATAAACCTCGTCCATGTTCTGTTAAGCCGACTACGACGGGGGCATCCTGTTAAGATATGCGTAAAATATGGTGTCAGGAGTGATATGTGGGATGTATGGCTCGGTGGGATGTGTGGCTGGGTAGAATGTGTGGCAAGGTGGGATGTGTGGCTGGGTGGGATGTGTGGCTGGGTGGGATGTGTGGCTGGGTGGGATGTGTGGCTGGGTGGGATGTGTGGCTGGGTGGGATGTGTGGCTGGGTGGGATGTGTGGCTGGGTGGGATGTGTGGCTGGGTGGGATGTGTGGCTGGGTGGGATGTGTGGCTGGGTGGGATGTGTGGCTGGGTGGGATGTGTGGCTGGGTAGGATGTGTGGCTGGGTGGGATGTGTGGCTGGGTGGGATGTGTGGCTGGGTGGGATGTGTGGCTGGGTGGGATGTGTGGCTGGGTGGGATGTGTGGCTGGGTGGGATGTGTGGCTGGGTGGGATGTGTGGCTGGGTGGGATGTGTGGATGGGTGGGATGTGTGGCTGGGTGGGATGTGTAGCTGGGTGGGATGTGTGGCTGGGTGGGATGTGTGGCTGGGTGGGATGTGTGGCTGGGTGGGATGTGTGGCTAGGTAGGATGTGTGGCTGGGTGGGATGTGTGGCAAGGTGGGATGTGTGGCAAGGTGGGATGTGTGGCTGGGTGGGAAAACCTTTTGGCTAACTATCAAGGGGAACTTGAATTCGAATCCCTATTGGAGCAGAGTTGTTTGCTGAGCGCCTTTAGATATATGGAATGTCTATATAATACTTATCTAGAAAAGTTCTAAGCCACAAGTACGGGTGCTCTTTGAAATGTAACAGTCGTTCTATGAATGCAACTAACCAACACAATACCCAAACACAAAACGTACATACTAGCCGACCACACCACATAATACCTACACAAAACAACACAATACCTACACAAAACAACAATACTTACACAAAACAACACAAAACCTACACAAAACAACACAAAACCTACACAAAACAACACAAAACCTACACAAAACAACACAATACCTACACAAAACAAAACAATACCCACACAAGACAACAAAATACCCACACAAAACACTATACTACCCACACACACACACAAAACACAGAATGCCAACACAAAACAAAATATCCAAACAAAACTTACTCAAAAACCAAAACCCCACATAAAACAGGCGATCCCCACACACCACACGTGATACACAACACAAGACACCCACACCAAACAAACAATACCCATACACACAACACATGATATCTACACACAACACCCACACACGATACCCAAACACAATAGCATCACGCAACACTCGCACAACACACGAAACCCAAACAAAAAAAACGCACAACAATATCTACACACAACACCCACACACAACACACAATTTCCACAATACCCTCACACATCCCACAATACCCACACACAACACACAGAAACCACACACAACACATAAAACCCACAAAACCACACACAACATACAATACCCACATGCAACACACAATACACACACACAACACCCAATACACTTAAACGACACAAAATACCCACAATACCAACACACAGCGCACAATACCCACGCACAGTACACATATTACACATCACAGCACTGAAATATTACTTATCTTCTTAAAGTGTACTCACATTAATAAATTTCTGGTAGAGTCTCTTTGTGTGAATATCTAGCAGCAGTTCATAAGAAACTCTGGCCCATTCTTGATCTCCAGATGTGGCCACCACAACCCTCTTCATCATGTTCTCAGCAGTCAACACAAGGCCCAGTTTGAGCAATGCCTTAGCTGTACCAAGATAAGCATTAGAGTGTTTCACCACGTTATTTTAGAATTTAGATGGTAGTTCGGTGACATTAGATTTATAATGTTATTTGTAGGCATTACCAGGATGCATTCTTACTGACTGCTCTGACTGACTTCTATCAAGTAACTGCTTAGCTCAAGGTTAAAAGTGTTCACCTTCCAGATCCATGATCCGTGAACTACATTAATAAAATCAAAATAGGGTATCTACTGTATGGCACCAACTTTGAGGTGGTGACAGAGTGGTATGAAATATTTATGCTTTCCAACGTGTTATTTCTGGCGACGCAGTATACTAGTTGAAGCCTAGAGGAAAGGAAAGAGCTTGGAAGCCATTAAAAAGTAGCAAGAGACTGTGGAGAGTAGCATGTTTTTACCTAGGCCCTACGTTCCACGAGGAACTCAAAGGAAAGATGATGATGATGAACATATTATTTCAGATCATGTTTGAAGCTATCGCTATACAATTTTCTTACATTTTTAAAGTGTTCAGGACAACGGGTAAATTTGTATTTGCTTCTTCTCGCACTATTTCAATCAGGGCCGGATTTGGGTAGGGCAGGGCTATTGCTTAGGGTACTCCACAAGAGAGGGGCCTTACAACAGATTTCTGGGAAATCTTCGTCGACTTTACATCGGAACAAGATCTATTGTTTGTACATTTTCTTAACGCTGTAAATTATTTTTTAATAAATTGTATTTGAATGTAACAAATTAGCAGATTCTTTGTTGAAATAATTTTATTGTTTGGCAATAAGTTTAAAGACTTAATTGGACATCTTTTATTAGGTAAATAATCAGGGTTCTCCGCTTCTTAATTGTCCCAGGGCCTCCAGACCTCCAAATCCGGCCCTGATTTCAATACTGATCGAAACAATATCTTTAAATAAGAAACTTAGAAAAATTAAATGTTTTGGCTTGAAATCTTTAAATATAATTTGTGTTTATGCTAAGCAGTTAGTAGAGGACAGTCATTGTAAGCAGTTAGTAGAGGACAGTCATTGTAAGCAGTTAGTAGAGGACAGTCATTGTAAGCAGTTAGTAGAGGACAGTCATTGTAAGCAGTTAGTAGAGGACAGTCATTGTAAGCAGTAGAGGACGATCATTGTAAGCAGTTAGCAGTTAGTGGACAGTCGTAAGCAGTTAGTGGACAGTCATTGTAAGCAGTTAGAGGACAGTCATTGTAAGCAGTTAGAGGACAGTCATTGTAAGCAGTTAGAGGACAGTCATTGTAAGCAGTTAGAGGACAGTCATTGTAAGCAGTTAGTGGACAGTCATTGTAAGCAGTTAGTGGACAGTCGTAAGCAATTAGTAGAGGACGGTCATTGTAAGCAGTTAGTGGACAGTCGTAAGCAATTAGTAGAGGACGGTCATTGTAAGCAGTTAGTGGACAGTCGTAAGCAATTAGTAGAGGACGGTCATTGTAAGCAGATAGTGGACAGTCGTAAGCAGTTAGTAGAGGACGGTCATTGTAAGCAATTAGTGGACAGTCGTAAGCAATTAGTACAGGACGGTCATTTTAAGCAGTTAGTGGACAGTCGTAAGCAATTAGTAGTGGACGGTCATTGTAAGCAGTTAGTGGACAGTCGTAAGCAATTAGTGGACAGTCGTAAGCAATTAGTAGAGGACGGTCATTGTAAGCAGTTAGTAGAGGACCTTCATTGTAAGCAATTAGTGGACAGTCGTAAGCAATTAGTAGAGGACGGTCATTGTAAGCAGTTAGTGGACAGTCGTAAGCAATTAGTAGAGGACGGTCATTGTAAGCAGATAGTGGACAGTCGTAAGCAGTTAGTAGAGGACGGTCATTGTAAGCGATTAGTGGACAGTCGTAAGCAATTAGTAGAGGACGGTCATTGTAAGCAGTTAGTGGACAGTCGTAAGTAATTAGTGGACAGTCGTAAGCTATTAGTAGAGGACGGTCATTGTAAGCAGTTAGTAGAGGACCTTCATTGTAAGCAATTAGTGGACAGTCGTAAGCAATTAGTAGAGGACGGTCATTGTAAGCAGTTAGTGGACAGTCGTAAGCAGTCACTATGAGAACGTTAGTAGAGAACAAGACTTGATAGCAACCACTATAGAAAGCTATTACAAAGAGTTAGTAGAGAACAAGACTTGATAGCAACCACTATAGAAAGCTATTACAAAGAGTTAGTAGAGAACAAGACTTGATAGCAACCACTATAGAAAGCTATTACAAAGAGTTAGTAGAGAACAAGACTTGATAGCAACCACTATAGAAAGCTATTACAAAGAGTTAGTAGAGAACAAGACTTGATAGCAACCACTATAGAAAGCTATTACAAAAGTTAGTAGAGACTTAGTAGAAAAGAGTCACCCCTTGTCAAGCCTGCATCCAACATAAGGCTAGCCCTAACCTGGAAACCCCGAAGGAAAGAGGAAAAGGGGACGGCCAAGGAATGCATGGCGCCGCGATCTGGAAGCAGATGTCAAGCAGATGGGCAAGACGTGGGGACAGTTGGAGAGACTCGCCCAGAACCTAGACGCCTAGAGGAAGCTTGTTGGTGGCTAATGCCCCAGAAGAGACCACAGGCAGAGATGAGATGAGAGACTTATTAAAAGAGAATCTTGTACCATTTACTATGTTATTACTATATCAGTTTATTGTGTTTCTATGAAAGATTATTATTTATTCTACGTGGATTCTAGTGTGTGTCATCATGTGGAAATTCAAGATATTGTATATAATAAACTTGTTATTTGTGTCTGTTAGATCAAAAGTTATTTCCTCATTCATGAGCGGTGTCTGAATGTCTGCATTACAAATATTCTCCCTGATAATGCCTACATTACAACATGAACCCACTGTCAACAATGACCATCCAAAATGACTCGGTGACAAATTCCATCAACCAAAAAATACATTAATCTTTCAACAGACCTCAAATGATCTGAAAGATTAATTTTTTACACAACTTTTTAGCCTAATTGAAATAGCAAGCAAAGAAAAGTTTCCCTTTCAGACCTTGTGATCTATGAGGCAGATGATGTAAAGGTCATCTGTTTCTGTGGCACACGGTTAACAAGGGTGTCATGTGGCCAACACAATGACCAACTGCCTTTACTTTTCCCCAACTAATATCAGGTACCCATTAGAGCTGGGTGGACTCAGAGGCGCCCTAAATTTCCTGAAAGTAAAAATCCTAGTCTTCACCACCTTTCTAACCAGGAACCGGGTTCGGAAGTCAAGCGCTTTACCACTCAGACACAGCGCTTCCTTAATTGGAATACAAACAGCGGCTCCCCTAACTGAAATACAAACAGCGGCTCCCCTAACTAAAATACAAACAGCAGCTCCCCTAACTGTAAAACAAACAGCGGCTCCCCTAATTGAAATACAAACAGCGTTTCCCCTAACTGAAATACAAACAGCGTCTCCCCTAATTGAAATACAAACAGCTGCTTCCGTATCTGAAATACAAACAGCGTTTCCCCTAACTGAAATACAAACAGCAGCTCCCCTAACTGAAATACAAACAGCGGCTCCCCTAACTGAAATACAAACAGCAGCTCCCCTAACTGAAATACAAACAGCACTGTATAAGCACTGTAATGAAGTGAAGATACAAGGGAGTTCTAAATTGTATAATAAGTCGAATTTAGAAGTCTCTGCCCAGCAGGAAGCGAGAATATAATGACGAAAGTAACAGAGTATAATATCCTTTAGTATTTGACTGTACACTCAAAGATAACTAAACTAAGGAATACCTCCTTCAAACAGCAAATCAAATGTCATCATGTCTTGGTCGACGTTGACTATCGACCTAAGCGCTTCCAGGTACTCCTCCATGGCATTCATAACCTTGACCCTCAAAATCCGAGACATTCCTGCGTTATTGGAGGCAGGGGATTTAAGTACTTCGTCAATGTGGCCGAGAGCGTCTATGTACTCCCCCGTCCTGAATGCTTCACAAGCTAACTTGAAGGACTCGTCTGAGAGGGTGCCAACAGAAGCGTCTTGGTCCGATGAGCTAGTTGTCTGGTCTGTACACTTTTGGAACAGGTGTTCAGCGTCACAGCTGAGTAGTTTATCAAGTTCCTCGTACAGTTGCCATTTCTTGAGTAGGCTGTTCTCCATGCGCTGGAGCTGGTCGTCTCCTGCTAAACCATACGTCAACGTCGAATTCATAGTGATGGACTGGACATGAAGTCAAGAGTCGTCTGCAATCCTGAGGAAAAATATTACCATCATGTGATTTGTATTTCTTAATTTTTTAAAAATCTTTTTTGCTAAGCTACTCAAGGAAGAAAATGTAAAAACGCGTTTATGATCTTTTGATACATATATATATATATATATATATATATATAGGATTTAAAGGGAAGAAGAACAGGAGGGATAAGCAACTAAAAATTGTAACAAGATTCTGCAGGAAGAAACTTTCTTTTTAGCGGCCCCCGAAAGGGGAAAAGACGCTATTAGTTTTGTGCGAAATGTCTGTCCGTCCGTCCCGTTTAGATCTCGTAAACTAGAAATGATATTGAAAATCCGACATGACAATATTTTAGACCATTCAAAGTTCTGATGCAACGTCTACTTTTTTTTTTTCTGAAAGCGAAAAATCTAATTTTAAAAATCAGTTATGCAAGCAGTTTTTTTAAAGAGAAAAGGCTAATTAGTATGGATTATAAGTTAGACCTAAATTAAAACGAATAGTAAAATACATTTTCGTGAACAGTTTTTTTTAATTGCGAAAGTGTTACCTTTTTTTTATTTTTTTTTTGAGCATTCGATTAAGAGATTAAGACTTCAATTAGGCCAGCAGAGGCGCGTTAGCTGAGCGGTAAAGCGGCGCTTGACTTCCGAACCGGGGGCCCCGGGATCGAATCCTGGTGAAGACTGGGTTTTTCAACTTCGGAATCCTTACGCGCCTCTGAGTCCATCCAGCTCCAACGGGTACCTGATATTAGTTGGGGAAAAGTAAAGGCGGATGGTCGTTGTGCTGGCTACATGACACCCTCGTTAGCCGTAGGCCACAAAAAAAATAGATGAACTTTACATCATCTGCCCTATAGACCACAAGGTCTGAAAGGGGAACTAGTTAGACCAGGTTCACATCTAACTTGGCATTCACTTGCACCTATCCTTTGATCTGCTGTACCGTTGGGGCACTACACAAGATCTGTCAACCTTCTTTCTCCATTCCTATCTCTCATTTGTCTTTGATATAATTTCATTTGGATGTTCTTTCTGAAAATATTGAACCTGCCTGGGTGGACCATTTCGGGGGCCGATTGTAAGTTTGTGTTTCCACACAAACTGTCTTTGTAATCTTGTTTTTTTTTTGTTTTAGTTCTGTTGCATTTTGTATCTCGAGCTCTCAACCACTTCTAATAGATCTAGGTGGTTCTAGCATGGGGTTTAGTAATCAACAAAAAATCGCAATATCTCATTTTTAGTTTCTTAAAGATTTAGGATAAAATCACGGACCTATATATATATTATACCTGGACAGGACGCGCCGATCTAATAACACTGCAAAAAAAATGTCGTGCAAAAAAATCAAAAAGCTGATAAAAGATGTTTTGTCAGTTATAAGAAGTCTTTTTTCCATATCTAGCCTATGTAACATAATAGTAATAATCATTATAACGCTTAGTCGGAGTCCGAAAATCGTACATAACTTTTCATAAGAGCTCAAGCGTCTCAAAATAATTTGCAATTTTGGATAGGCCTACAGAATCTAGATCCTTAAAGATCTAGGTAATCAATCTATTTAAATGTACAATCTAAAGTCGTATGATCATTAAGATGATTAAAATTTAAAGCCAACAGGCTGGAATTATTTGTATCTAGGATTGTCGAAACATTCTATCAAGAGAAACTAAAAAGAAATGGATTTATATAAGTTTTGCGTGAATATATAGTTCTGTGATTAATACTATTAATAGCCCATTCTATTTAAAATTCGTAAAATTGGATAACATTTCTAAACTTTGAAAACTAAAGATCATTAAGAGCGACTTTCCTTACAGCTTGAAAAAGAGTTATGTACATAACGGTCAGATACGAATTTTGTCTTCTGTTTTCCTGTCTATGTATAATATATATATATAGGCCTGGGGATAAAATCTACACAGAAAAACAAATTCAACTTAAAGATATATATATATAGTTCGTCCATCGTGGTTCGATGATGACCACTTTGTCATCCAGGGGGCTGAGGGCTTTGCACTGGGGTTTTATGCCTCCTCATGTGGCTGGTCAGACCTATGTGAGCCCGGAATGTTCGGCCGCACACTGGGCAGGTTATTCCAGCTGGAGCTAGTGTCGTTTGCCTTGCTTTTCTTTTCTGGCGTTTTTCTTCTGCCAGCGTTGTTCTTTTTTCCTCAGCAACCTGTGCGCCAGTTTTCACAGCGCGACGCCATGATGCTCTGTCATGTGCCTCTGTCTCCCAGGTGCCTGGGTCTATGCTGAACGCCTTCAGAGAAGCTTTGAGGGTGTCCCTGAAGCGCTTTCTTTGACCACCTTGCGAGCGCTTTCCTTCGCTTAGTTGGCCATACAAGAGTCGTTTAGGGATGCGGTGGTCTTCCATTCTGTAAACGTGACCTGCCCATCGCAGCTGGGACTGCATCATGATTGTGTGGATGCTTTGCAGACACGCTCTTCGAACTTCTGTATCTGGTATTTTGTCTTGCCATTTGACATTTAGTTTTCTCAGACATGTCATGTGGAAGTGGTTCAGTTTCTTTGCATGTTTACTGTACACTATCCATGTTTCTGAGGCATAGAGAAATGTAGTGAGGATGACGGCTCTATAGACCCCTAGCTTTGTGTTTGTGGTGATGCCACGTCTGTTCCAGACAGTTTTAGACAGTCTGCCATAGGATGCACTGGCCTTGGCGATACGCAGGTCGATTTAACTATCGATTTTTCCATTTCTGGAGAGTGTGCTGCCAAGATATGTGAATTTGTCCACTGCGTTTATATCCTGTCCATTTATAATGATGCTTGGATCCGAGTAAGCTTTACAGGAGCAGGTAGATATAAGACTTCAGTCTTGTTCGTATTGATGGTAAGGCCAAAGTCTGAGCATGCTCTTGAGAAGTCACTGACGATGCTCTGCAGATCGTTTTCAGAGCAGGCATTTAGGGCACAGTCGTCAGCAAATAGCAAGTCTCTGATTACTGCTGCATTTGTTTTTGATTTTGCTTTAAGCCGCCTCGGGTTGAATAGGCCACCATCAAATCTGTATGATATATTTATCCCGTTGTTTTCTCTATTTGTGAATGCATCTGTCAGCATAGCAGAGAACATGATACTGAACAGTGTAGGTGCTAGGACACAGTCTTGTTTTACCCCGTTTGATACTTCGAAGGGCTATGAAGGTTCTCTACTTTCTTGGACACGAGCCTTCATGCCATCATGAAATAGTCTCACCATGGTTATGAATTTTTGTGGACAGCCATACTTTGACATGATCTTCCAGAGTCCTTCTCTGCTAACAGTGTCGAATACCTTTGTTAAGTCGACATATATTGAGAACAGGTCAGCATTTTGTTCTTGGCATTTTTCCTTGAGCTGCCTTGCTGCAAAGATCATGTTAATGGTTCCACGCTCTTTTCTGAAGCCGCTCTGGCTTTCTGGTAGTAGACCATATGTGTTGCATGAGACGATTTAGTAGGATGCGTGCAAGGATTTTCCCAGCAATAGAGAGAAGAGATATTCCTCTGTGGTTGTCGCAGACCTGACGGTTTCCTTTTCGCTTGTATAAATGAACAATTGTGGCATCTTTAAAGTCTTGTGGTATTGACTATTTTTCCCACATAATTAAGAAGAGCTTATGAAGCCTTTCAATCAGGGCTAATCCACCTTTTTTGTAGACCTCTGCGGGAATGGAGTCAGCTCCTGGGGCTTTTCCGCTTGCGAGCTGTTGAATGGCAAGATCGGTTTCCTTTAGCGTAGGGGGGGTCATCCATTTTTTCATTTATTGGTACTTGCTGTAGCCTGTCTATGGCCGCTTCATTTATGATGGAAGGTGTATTGAGAACCTTTTCGAAGTGCTCTGCCCAGCGTTTTAGGATTTCTTCCTTATCTGTCAATAGGATTGTCCCATCAGCATTTAATAGAGGTGATAAGCCTGACTTTGTGGGTTCATAAGATATCGTTTATGGCATGGTAGAAGTTCTTCATATCGTGCTTGTCAGCAAATTCCTGTATTGTTTCCACTTTCTTGCTAAGCCAGGTATCTTGCATTTGGCATAACTGTTTTTGCACATAGGGATACATAAAATACATGTATCTTAACTTATAAATTAAAGATGTTACTTTAAAAGATAATTACGTCCCACACGTATCCCCGTGTCTTTCTAATGATGCATGTTAATCGGTGACTTAAAATCGAACAAGTCGGTTTTCCTGGCTTATTCTGGCAACTTATTCCATGCTCTAATAGTATATGGAAGATTCGAAGCACTTACACAACTTTGTCCTAGCATATGGAATAGGAAATGTGCTTTTATTTTTGTGTGTGTCTGCGCATTCTGTAAGGTTTTTTTGTATTTGTTGATTATGGTTCAGTGTTTAATGTAATAATGATACTTAACTTTTTAGTCTTCTGTCCTGAAATTTAGTGATTTTACTAAAAGCATTACCCAAATCAAATGTAAATGTTCGTTTGTTATAAATCTCATGGCTCTATTTTGAGTCTGTTCTAGTTCCTTTATGTTTTCTTGAGGGGTACCCAAACAGAGAACGCGTACTCTAATATTGGCCTTGCCAAGGATATGGCCGAATAGTGAAAAATGACCGGATATTCGGCCGGAGTCGGAGCTACTATCCGATGAACCCATAATACACATATATCTTTCCCATGCCTATATGCCTGTAATATTCCAAGCTTCAATTCTAACCTGCCACCACAGGAAGTAGGCCAACAGACTGGTACGAAAGATTGATACGTTCTATGTTTTCTAACACAATATAATAGTGATGTAAAATAAAAACAGTTTACTAAAAGCTACAGCGTCTACTTACTGTAATAAACAATGGCTTCCTTAGCAAGTAGCTGATACAAGTTATCCGAGAGACAAAAACAGAAGCACGCACCGGTGTGTGTGTGTGTGAGATGTAGGCTGTGTAAGGGTACCACGTGATTCTCTCACCTGTGATGATGGCCAATGTAAGGTGGGTGGGTGGAGAGCATGCAATCACGAGGATAAGAAAAAAAAATTGTGAGCACACACTCTCACACTGAGCCCTTGTTCAAGGTAAGGGTAGATAACCGAGAGCTTAATTTGGATCTGTAGCAAGAGTTACCAGACGTGAGTCTTACGAAATATAAACATACCTTATCTTATCTTATATAATACAGACGTTACTTCAAAAAAGAAGATGATTACGTCCTACGCGTCATGCATTTAGTCATGCATATTAACCAATGACTTAAATTCTGCCAAGTCAATGGTTTTCCTGGCTAGCTCAGGCTACCCATTCCATGCTCTAATAACACTAGGGAAGAAGGAGTATTTGTACAAATTTTTCCTAGCATATGGGATGAGGAATGTGCCTTTATCTTTGTGTCTTTCAGAGTATTTTATTAGATTTTGTTTTTGTATTTGAAGATTATGGTTCAGTGTTTTATGTATAATTGCTACTTTACTTTTGAGTCTTCTGTCCTGAAGGCTTTCTAAATTTAGTGATTTTACCATAGGTGTTACTCTAGTCAAATGTGAATATTCATTTGTTATGAATCTCACTGCTCTATTTTGTGTCTGTTCCAGTTTCTTAATGTTTTCTTGAGTTAAAGGGTCCCAAATGGAGGATGCATATTCTATTATTGGCCTAACCAAGGTTAAATAACATCTTAGTTTTATGTTCTTATTTGATTTATAGAAATTTCTTTTAATAAATCCTAATGCTTTGTTTGATTTTTTTTTATAGTTTCATCAATATGTGGATTCCATGACAGTTTTTCATTTATTATAACACCTAAGTATTTTGCGTTTTTAGTCTGTGTTACTGGTTTGCCATGAATAAGAGAAGTGGAATTCATTTGTTTGAGGTTTTTTTGTTTCTCTTATACCGTGGTAATCAAGGGGAAGGCAGAAGAAATAATCGAATATTTTTTTTAAATCTAGGCTGGGCTTTTTTGTGTGACTGTATGCACCGGTATGGCGTACCGGCACCTTTTTTGAAAAAAAAAAGTATAACTTTTCTTGTATTTTAACGTATATTATTAATTTTTAGTAGTTAAAAGTTAGGCAATCAACTACCGTACTGAGAACCGGCACATAATCACTGAGTACCGGCACCTATTTTTTTTTTTGCAAAAAAAAAAAAAAAAAGCACTGAATCTAAGTATATCTTTCGGAATACAGCGTTGAATTGCCAAGTGGTTTGCTTATCGCGAATTAGTATTGGAATACACTCAAAGCCGAATAGAGGAAAATTCATTTAAACATTTAAATGTAGTATTAAAATCAAAAGCCAACTGTCGGAAAGGAATGTCACAAAATACGGGCTGATTTTTAAAAAATGCACCAACAGGACAAGCCTATATTGAAATGTTCCAAACAGTGATTTGGGACTAATTGGGTTTGGCCTGTTTAGGAACCCCTGCATTTCGACATCCTGACATGAGATAATGCACTTAGTAAATATATGTCTATTGTGTGGAATACATGCAACATGGTCACTACTTTACATAACAACATGAATAGCGAGATAACATGGCATCGGGTTAATATTAAATGTAAAGATCAAGACACTCATTTGAGGGAGTTTCCAATTTTGACCTCTTACGCCGCTGGTTCTAAAACTGGTTGTTCGCTTCACTGCAGATTCAAACGACTTTTTTTGTCAACTAGATGGGGAACCACCAGATTGGCATCTCAGAGTTCGAACTTATCTAAATAATAATGTGTCCCAGCGGTGGATTGGTAGAGAACGTGCGCTCTATCCAACTTGGCCTGCCAGGTCCCCCGGTCTCACTGTGTTGTGTATGACATTTTCCTGTGGAAGTAGAATGAAGCTGAAGACCAAGTTTTTCTTCCACTAATAATAATGACATAAAAGATTTAAAAAAAACAACAACACCTGCAATCAACACAGTGAATTGGGACACCCTCAAATGCGTGTGGGAGGGTGTTAGATTTTAGATTTATGTGCCATATGGTCGTATTTAATCTTTTTTTCAAAGGGCGAAAGAAAAATAATAAACTTCCGGTTTTATAGTGTCAACACTAACAGTGATTAATTATCTTTAGAGTCTAGAAGACCTAGTAGAGAGGCACAGACTAGATTAGAAATAGATTAACTAGATCTATAACTATTAACTATATTTAAATCTAGCTCTAGATTCTAGACAGCTAGATCTATATAGTATAGATCTTGATCTTCAAATTCAGATTAAAATAACTTAAATAAGAACTTAAAATAGAATAATGGTTACTAAGTCTAACTCTAAGTCAGTGTCAAAGTGACTAAGTTAAAGTTTCATTAACTTTAAGTCTCGACTAAGACTGTAAAATTGTTACAATTGTAGATTCTAGCTGCAGCTAAGTTTGATTTGATACAATTTTGTATTGATCAATCATCAGTGAGTTTACAATTTATTTTTATTAGATCTAGTAAAAATCTAGACCTATTAAATCTATTCTATTTATTTAAATTTAAATCTATCTTTAACTTTTGAAATATTATTTAAATTATAGATTAATTATTAATTCTAATTAAATTATAATATTATTTAATATAGATCTATACTATAGTCAGATATCTCAATAAATGTGCAATCAAATCAATAGGTTCATCTGATAGATTGACTAACATTAAACTTTAAACTATCACTCACTGTGTGACTAAATAACTCTATTAGTCTAGATGTATATAGCTAATATAGAACATCTAGATCTATTCAAGATATAATTCTCCACTAGCCAAGTATGAAAAAAAAAGTTAACCAGTTACTAGATCTATATAACACTTATAAAGTCTTAGATCTAGAACTTTCACTATACCTAAAACAAAAGCACCTTTCACCATATTAGACATTGTGTAATATTTTTTAAAATAAGTATTTGTGTGTACATCTATCTATATTATTTTGAGTGTTGAGAGTATATATAGATATAGTTAAAAAACACTTCTTGGGTGAGAGTGTTATGACACCGTGCAGTGTGATAACAAATAAAGTGGTCCGACCCAAAGGAGCATAAAGTTTATATGAAATACTTAATTTCTCCTTAACAAGCAGATTGCGCCAAGGGCTTATATTGTTAGACATTAATATATCTCTGATTTTATAAAACATGTTAATTTACCTTTAACGGCTAAGGCGCCAAGGGCTTATGTTGCTTGGACTTAGACTTTGGTCCTCCCGCGCCGTTCGGCACATTGGGCAGCAAGCTGTCGCCATAAAGATCTGTCATTGGCAATGTCTGAAGCCTCCTCCCACCTCGTGTCCACTGTTCTGAGGTCCTCCATGAAGGTGTGTCACCAAGTTATACGAGGACGTCCTTGTTTGCGCTTTCCTCGTATTGGCTTTCCATGTTATCGCAACTCTTGGTGTGCGTAATTCATTTTGATGTAGAACATGTCCCGCAAATCTCATGCGATGCTCTGTAACAACCTCATTAAGTGTTCGACTCCCAGTTCGGCATAGGATTTCCTTGTTTGAGACCCGATCTGTGAAACTGGCTCCCAAAATCCGTCTCAGCCATTTTTGTTGAGCCATATTTAGTCTTTTCTCAATTTTGACAGATGACTTCCATGTCTCACATGCATATGTAGCAGTTGGAATGACGATTTTGTTGAGAAGGTGTATTTTTGTCTCGAGTCCAAAGGCTTGGCTAGTCCAAATAGGCTGCAGCCTTTGGAAAATGCTCCCTGCCTTTCTTATTTGGCACGCTACATCATGGTAGGCATCTCCATCATTTGTTATGATGCTTCCAAGGTTAGTGAACTTGTCCAGCTTTTCAAGCTTTGACTCTCCAAGTCTGACGGGGACACCCTTTGCCTTATATCCCACTTGCATAATTTTAGTCTTATCCAAGTTTATGCGGAGGCCAACGTTTGGTGCCTCTCTGTCTAGGCTCTCTGTCATTTCTTGAATGTATTTATTTGTAGCCCCGAGTAGTGCAACATCATCAGCAAAGTATAAGTCAGTCAATCGGAGTTGTTCACGCCATGGAATACCAAAGGTAGTCTGGTTCATTGTTGTCCTCATTATGTAGTCGATGGCTAGGAGGAAAAGGAAGGGAGATAAGACAGCACCCCTGTCTCACACCTGTCTTGATTGTAAAAAACTCTTGACTGTAAAGGTGCCTAAGGATCTGGACAAATTTTTCTGGGATGCCGTATTCTCTAACTATTTTCCATAGTGATTGTTGGTGGACAATATCAAACGCTTTTTGAAGTCCACGAAACTGATCGTTAGCCGTTGTTGGTACTCAAGACTTTGTTTTATGATATTTCGCTGATGTTGCTAGACATTTAAAATTAAGCAACTGACTTTGTGTTTATTTTTTTTTACTCTGTAGGTGGGCATGTCCTAGTAATGTGGTTTGTTATGGAGCAGACTCAAGAAAAATATAGACTATCAGACAGGCTTATTCGTGCAATCAGTAATAGACAGTTGAGTGAAAAAGAAGAGGACATTGAAGTCATCATTGAATCAGGTTTGTTATTGATTTAAATGTTTCTTTAACACAAAGCTTATCTAAGGGAAAGAACTACTAATTACTGCAATTATCTGAAAATGGTTGGGTTTAGATCCCTTTCTGCTATAAAAAATTAACTTGATTAGCTCTAATTGTTTTAATAATTGGTTAATTTTTCGATTGATTCTGGTATTGTCATCGACTGTGAATAATTATGCACAATTTTAACTTCATAACTTAAAAAATTAAAACTTAAAATTACTCTAACAGTAAAAAGTTCATTGTTAAACAGGTGCATGAGATTGAACTCATTTGTTTTCAAACTCAGCATTTCGTTTAGTGTAGGGGGACCATCACAAGGCTCACTTCATTTTGATCACTTTTGTTTGACATCACGTACCAGTATCTTGTGGAAATGGCCACATCTTCAATCTTTTAACAGTTTTCTTTATCACTACTGGCATATAAAGTCAGAATAGTTGATATACTTGGACATTGCTCTAACATTTGGTTAACACATTCCATAATACGTAAAATCTATTTCTAGGAGCAGACGTGAACAGAAGACATGGTACGTTGCTACCACTTCACTGCGCATGTATGAGTGTAGAGAGTGATGCAGTGAAACTACTTATATGTAAAGGAGCAAGGGTAAACTGTGGATTTAAAATTGTATTTGTTCTATACTACTGACTGTCACATAGAGTCTAATAGATAAAATATATAAGTATGTATGGCTTAACTGTTAATTCTCAGCCTTGAAAGACGATGTCTTTAAAAATAAAAAAGTACATTACAGTGTTAACTTAGCCTGTGTCAATGCCCAGAACTATCCATAAAATCTATAATGAATGTATTTTAAATCAGTTTTCGTTTGATCAATTACTTAGTGTTGCATGCTGCAGTTACCAAATAATCTTTTTCTCATCTAGTAAAAAGAAAACTTGACAGAGTTTAAGTCATTGATCAACATTTTTTGAAGTAACACTTGTATTTCATAAGATAAGATAAAAATGGAAACATGATCTTCTGGTTAGGAGATTGAAATGGTGACATAAAACCTTCCAAAAAGAGAGTGTAGGTTAAATTTAAAAAGTTAATTTTTCCACTCCATGCTCCTTGAACTACTTTCAACATCCATCTAAATTACTTTCAATATCCAATTAAATCAATACCATTGCAGACTCCCTGGCCCACCACTCAACAAGCTGCCTAGTAGCTTTTGTGATATCTCATGACCTACCAAAAGCTGTAGAAGAAAGGTGATTTGAGGGCTTAAAAAATGTCCCCAAAAAGCTAGTGGACTCTTAGAGCACAAGAGTTTTTTTGGGGGGGCTTTCCATGAGGAAAGGCCTGAACAATTTATATAAGTGTAAGAAAGGTAATTACATTGTTGGTTCTTACTTTGTATGATTCATAGAACATCCCAAACTTTGACAGAATGAAGAGGACTTTCACTCGCAGTATCATTTTTTTTTTTTCAAGTGGGTTTGAACTTTAAAACCCTCACTCAATTGGAAACAGATGATAATGATATCAATAGATTGTAGCCTAAATGCTAAAACATTATATATGGTCAAACAATACAGTCTCTCTGGTCTAAAGTTCTGATATAAAAAATGAAAATAACTTTGAATTATAACTTTTTTTTTTTTTTTCTTGTGTAGTCTTTTTTTTTCTTTTCTCAAATGATTTGAATTTTCAAAAAAAAAAAAAAAAAATTGATACACCGTAACAAAAAATTTGAGCCTTGAAATAATTGAAAAAAAACAAACAACACTAGTGCTGGCTAATATATCTTTTGTTTGAGACTAGTTTGTTTTATGTCATTGACTACTAACATTGTTGTCAACTTTGGTGAAATGCATTATTTACAGATTAATGAGGTGGATGGCTATGGGAGAACAGCTTTACACTATGCGGCAGAAAGAGATGAAACAGTAGTCAATATATTACTAGAGGTCAGTTTTATTCTGTCGATGCTTGGATGTATGTCAATGAAAACATTATAGTCTCCCAGAGAGTAATGTACATTAATGCCATTCAAGTTTTTGGAGGCTTGGTGGCTTCTGGGGTTTGAATCCTGGTGAAGAATGGGATTTTTTATTTCAGGATCTTTGGGCGTCTCTGACTCAACCCAACTCTAATGGGTAGCTGACATTAGTTGATTGTTGTAGTGGCCACATGACACGCTCTTTAACTGTGGGCCACAGAAACAGATGAACATTACATCATCTGCCCTACAGACCGAAAGGTCTGAAAGGGGAACTTTGCTAATCTCAATTTTTCACATAATATAATTACAGTGAAAACTTTTTTAGAATAGTTGAATAAATACTTTCAATGGTTCTCTTCATATTAAGAATCAAGCAGCAAAGATTTTGTTCTAGTTTTGTACAGCTTTTGCAAATCATACCACAGTATCTGGTGATAATTATTTTTCAAACTTAAATTACATAGGGTCTTCTAATAGTTAGTTTCAGACCACTTACAAAAAACCTCTGCCATTGAAGACAATAAGTAAAGTAATAGAAAATGAACACTAGATGTTGATGCTTTGAATTGAAACAGAATGGTGCAGACATCAATAGAGGAGATGGGAACCAGGACACAGCCCTCCACTGGGCTGCCTATAAAAACAATGTGGCCTGTGTGAAAGTGTTACTACAGAATGGGGCTGATGTGAATGCTGTGGACTACAACCATGACACACCAATTATCTGGGCTGCAAAAAAAGGTGAGATCATATGATAGATAAGTTAAGTATCTATATCCAATAGAAACAGCCTTATTAAATAATCTCTTTTTCTATCCTTTTGAGGTGGGTTTTTTATTTGCTTCTGCATAGCGCAACTTTCATTCTTAAGCATGCTCGGTGCGCTATGGTCCAATTTTCATCCTGCCTCTAGGTGCTCAGCATACACAACTCTACTCAAGTCAGGATTATTCAGGATTTGAACTTGAGTCCACTTGAGTGGATTAGTTTTTGACAATCAGTTCTCTAAATTAAAGCTCCTTTGTTAGATGCTAACTGCTTTATGCTTCTCATAATCCCTTATTAACTCGGGTAAGTACTAAATTTTGCTCAATCAACTGAAAAAGAAAATCTATGGGCAGACTTTGTTTGTTTGTTTGTAAAATGTTTTACATGTTTCGGATGTTCCTTCAGAGTTGAAGATAATTTACTTCCTAGTCCAACCCTCCTGCAGGACGATGGGATGGGAGTGGGCAGAGTTTGAACCCGGGACCATCGATAAGTCTGAACGACAGTCCAGCGTGCAGACCGCACAACCAGGCAGCCACCCTGGCTTACCAGTACGGGTAAAGAAAAATGAACATGTATGAAGATCTTTATGTTAAAGACTTGTTTTATATTATATTTATAAACTTTCTTTACATATGACCAGGAAATCTTGATGTGATTAAAGTTTTACTGGATTTTAATGCTGATGTTGACATTCGAAACAAAAGTGGACATACTGCGCTACAGAGGTCTGCTGGTATACAGGTAAGAATTCATTCAAAAAAATTAGTTTATTACTTCACAACATGGTGATCCATGGGGCAGATGATTTAAATGTGTCTTATTTTTTTTATTTATTTTTTGTTTTGTTTTGCTTCGGATGCCCCTTCAGATTTGAAGATAATTACATCATAGCTCTAACCTCCTTCTAGGTAGCAGGGTTCCAATCCAGGATTATTGTGACCAAGGATAGTCCAAACATACCACATGACCAGGCAGCCATTTTTTTCTTGGTAACCTCTCGGTTTGGAATTCAAAGGCTCCACTACTTTTGTTTTCTATTTTCTTTTGTTTTTTTGCATGTGTGTGTAAAGTTCACCTTTGGAAACTCAGTTCACTTATTATGTGTTCTGATAGAATATCCTGGGTCCAACACAACTTACCCACTTTAGAGTATTCAACCATCCTATTCATGTTACTGATGTTTCTTAACAATCAAAGAAAATAATGAAAGCTGCCCAGCTGAATCCAAATTCTCCATCTCGTGCATAAATATTTTTTACCATAAACTTCATGGAATTTTAAGATGTACCACTCTCTAGCTGGAATGGTCCACTGCATCAGTGGATTAAAGATTTTCTGATAGGGAGAGAACAAACTGTAATTATAAATGGCTCTAAATCAACACCAATAACAGTAAACTCAGGTGTACCTCAAGGAACAGTCTTGGGTCCACTACTATTTTTAATTTACATAAATGATTTACCAAATTGCATTATTTCATTAACAAAAGTCAGATTATTTGCAGATGATTGCATAATATATAGAACAATAAAAACAATACAAGACACAGATATTTTACAAAGAGAATTAGATGAATTACAGAAATGGGAATCAAATTGGAGCATGTCTTTCCACCCAGAAAAATGTCAGTTGTTAAGAGTAACAAAAAAACTAAAACAAATTAATTCCACTTATCTTATTCATGGCAAACCAGTAACACAGACTAAAAACGCAAAATACCTAGGTGTTATAATAAATGAAAAACTGTCATGGAATCCACATATTGATAAAACTATAAAAAAATCAAACAAAGCATTAGGATTTATTAAAAGAAATTTCTATAAATAAAATAAGAACATAAAACTAAAATGTTATTTAACCTTGGTTAGGCCAATAATAGAATATGCATCCACCGTTTGGGACCCCTCAACTCAAGAAAACATTAAGAAACTGGAGCAAACACAAAATAGAGCAGTGAGATTCATAACAAACGAATATTCACATTTGACTAGAGTAACACCATTAGTAAAATCACTAAATTTAGGAAGCCTTCAGGACAGAAGACTCAAAAGTAAAGTAGCAATTATACATAAAACACTGAACCATAATCTTCAAATACAAAAACAAAATCTAATAAAATACTCTGAAAGACACAAAAATAAAGGCACATTCCTCGTCCCATATGCTAGGACAAATTTGTACAAATACTCCTTCTTCCCTAGTGCTATTAGAGCATGGAATGGGTTGCCTGAGCTAGCCAGAAAAACCAGTGACTTGGCAGAATTTAAGTCATTGGTTAATATGCATGACTAAATGCATGACGCGTAGGACGTAATCATCTTCTTTTTTGAAGTAATGTCTGTATTATATAAGATAAGATAACCTGAAATCTTTTGGATTAAAAAAAACAACATTTGATTATTGCAGTGCTCACCTTATATCTTGTTGATCCATGACAGTTAGAGCTAGCTGACTGTTATCTTCAAGACCCGTAAAATAGGGTTTCATCTGTTGTATAGACCTGTAGAATGCACTTTACCTTTCTTTTATAAACCTTGCAAGGCTTACCCTAACTTTATTTTTGTTCAAGTTGATTAGAGTTTAATGCTCTGTGATTTTGTTTACTTATTCTAAATAGAAACTGATATCCAACTGAATTGCAGGCAGCAGGTTTGAACAATGAGCAGGATGATGCTACTCTCAAGCTCTTGATTAAAGCTTCTGGTCAATTTGATCTTCTCAACCATGAAGGACAGCCTATTGCCATAATAGCTAGTGATAATAGACTGAGTGAAATCTTGCGCCCTCTTTGCCAGATGGCCAGACCTTTGCTGGAGCTGTGTCGCAGGCAAATCAGAAAGTCCATGGGTCAGACTTATTTACCAAATGTTATACCCCTACTTCCTGTTCCGCTGAGGCTACACGAGTTTCTCCTACTGAGAGACGAGAAAGATATATTGTGCAGCCTAGGAGATTTTATTAGTTAATGTTATTTTCTGTTTTAAGAATTTTTCTGTTTAAGTTTTTAATGTGAGTCAATGCATTTTTGTTGAAGAATGACCCATCAAATTTATCTTAATGGCAGGCTGTTGGAGCACTACTCAAAGCTCTCTATGGTCCTGTCTCTTCAAATTAAGCATAGTGGCCAAGTGAAACAACAATTATCTGATGGAATCCTGCTAGAGTTTGGGATTCTAATTAAGAGGAAATTAAAGCACCCAAAGTCCTCTCAACACTTTTGTGGTATTCAAGCATTGCTTGGAGAGAAAACATTATTGGTAATGTGCTGGTCACATAATGGCCTTGTCTAATAATAGGCCAAAGAAATTAATTTGACTAACTTGTCCCATGGCTTAGTAGATACAAAGAAAGCTTAATTTGTGAGCAGTCTTAAAACTATTCCTTTTTTTTGTGCCATGCTTTTAGTACTTCTTTTCTGAAGACATGTAGTTTCATTTATGTATGGGATGCCAAGTGGTTTTCTCCTGCAGTTAATATTCATGAGCTGAACTTTATTTTTTTTGTCATTAGTGTCCAAGATGCCAAGGCACTATCTTTAAGAGATTAAGTTGAATTTTTTTTTTATGCTGAATGGTAGGAATTGTTTGCTCAAATCTTGTCTTCTTTGATGAAGATAGAAAAATTGAAGATAATGCTACACAAAATTTAAAAGTTGGAAATTGTACACAGAATCAAAAGTAGCACTTGGCCATCGGATGGTGCAAGCAAAGTATGAGCCACCAACTTGTTAAATGGTAGCTCTGAAATCAGATTGGTTTTGCACTCGGGCTAAATTGATTGGTCTAGGTGCTAGGGGAAAAAAATACAAGTATCTCATTTCCATTATGCTATGTAAAAAGGCCTGTTGAATGATTGTGATGGGACACATCCTAGGGATTTAATCCTAGCAATAGGTTGCAAAATAACATAGTGTACATGTCTTATAAATATACTGTTAATATAAACAGTTAATTATGCTATATAGGCTATATATAATATTACAATAATAAGTCTTTGCATTTTTAGGTCTATCTAAGGGAATGCGAGACCTACAAAAAGCCTTTGTGCTACAATATTTAACAGTACATAAAAGTTGAGTGAGGTAGACCTAAAGTTGTTTTGGCCTATTGTTACCTTATGATTGTTAAGACTTGGTATATAAACATTTTTTAAAACCATTTGACCTACCCTAATTTTGAAATATCTAGTAAGCAAATTGTAAAATCTATTTCATATTTACAAATGTTTAGTTTCTTGAGACTTTCTTTCAATTATTTGGCTATGAATTCTACATTTAGATCAACAGTCATGATGTACTGTTTTATCACTCTGTTAAAGTGAAAGAAAAAGTATGGGCATTGTATGTCTTTTATCATATATGCATTGATACGCCATTTTCATCAGTGTGATTGTACTCATCATCTCTTCTTCTTTTTGTTTAAGTCTACTATTAAATAGCACTGGCTTGAGAAACCCTGTTCAGCTTTGAGATAGTGTTTTGTTTTTATTATTTGTCCCAATGTTCCTCTACCAATCCATTGCCTTCCCAGCTGCTTTGTGTAAAAAATAACCATTTGATGTCAAAATGATGACATGACAAAAGTTTTATTTTTTTAAAGACACATTTTTTTTAAAGTTGCACCATGTTTTTTTTTCAAATAATATGAAATAAAATATCAAAAGAAAGCAAAGGTGGTAAAGTCAAAGTTGAGGATTTCTTGTGACGTTCTCAGACAGTCATTTCTTTTTAGAACATAAAGTATCATTTCACCTTTTTTATAAAAGTGCCCCTAGATTCAGAAAATGTGTTACATTTAAAATGTCTGGCACTCAAGACAAAGTCCACCAACAAATTTAAATTAATTTACAAAGTCATTATGGAAGGAACAGGTGTCTTGCACTGTAATCTAATTTAACAACTTACAAAAGGGAAAAGATAGAGGACATCGAATTAGTAGCTCATTAGACTATGAGTTAGGAGGTGGATTCTTTTTTTTTTTATGCATATCTGGGAGGTGCATTATTATTACTGTATGTATCTACTCACATACTTGTATTATAACATTGTATTCACTGGTAAATAATTTCATGTATTAAATTAAATAGAAGTGGATTATTTTTTTTAATACTTTGACCAAAACAACTTAAATACATATTGATGGGAAAAGCTATTTTCATGCTATGGCTCTTGCAATTGTAATGTTTGCTATAATGTCTGTGTGTTCTCTGAAGATGGATACATGACTTTTGATAAATTGTACTGTCTTTATTTATTAGCTATACATTATAAGGAATAGTAGTCACACATAATAAGCAACATAAGAAAAAACTAAAAGAAAAAGAAAATGCAGTTTTTTGGATTATGGGTGATTTCAACCTACCTGATATAAATTGGAAAACACTAACCATAGATAAACACCAAAACCTTAAGGATATAAATGAGCTTTTCATAGAAACATTACAAAGTTTAGATCGAATCATTAAAAAACCAACTAGATTAAACAACACATTAGATCTCTTCTCAACCAAAAGACTTGGATTAGTAGTAGATTATAATATTGTAATAACTGAAGGGAGGCAACTCAACGAGACAAAGACGTTTATTTACAAGGAGACATGACAAACACAAAGGGGCATCTGCCTTGAGTACATCATCTCCATATTGGCTCTCTCCTTGGGCGGAAATCGTTTTCTCTCTCATGTCAACATCCGACTTGTTTAGTCACAGATAGTGCGCATCTTCTTTCTGCACTATCTCGGATGGCGGTGCGCATGGCAAAGTCATAACATTGCCCCCCTTCTTAGCATTTTTCGTCCCGAATGGAAACACTGCCGCTAAGGTTTGACAGTTCAGGTGGAGGTCGATCAGTGGGAGCCACAGGCGGCAGGGAGCGTGTTCCCCACGAAGCCATCCGCATTGTTTTCCTCCAGTGCTGCTTTCTCTTTCTCCAGTTGACCAGGCTGTTCTTGCGACGATGACGTGGCCGTTTGACACACAAAGAGATAGTGTCGAGCACTGTTTTCTTCAGCACAGCCGTTGATCGGACACGCTGTCTCAGCAGACCTTCCCGACAGACGCCTCTAAAGGGAGCTGCAGGTTCACATGCAGCCACGTTGCAAACAAAGTCCAATGCACCGCAGTCATCCTCAGACAACAGTCTCACGTCCAGAAGAAAGGTCTCTTCAGGTTCAAGTGGAAAATGTCTTCCTCTTGACAGCTCAGATTTAGAGTGGTCCGATTGACATTCATCTATGCCATTGTCGATGATGATGGTAGAAGTACACATGCCCTGTTGGTGGTTTTCTTGGCATCTAAATTCTATGTGTGATGCGCCGAACGTACAGTTCATGCTAAACTTCTGGATGCAATTGTCAAGCTTCGAATTTCCCTCGTGGGCACCGGCAGATAGGCAGAGGTCTTTAAGGTCCATAGCAACAGGCTTGATCTGTCCAGCTCATTAAGGTACTGGTAACAGGAACAAACGCTTCAGGCACATAACAAACTTCAGTTAAGGTACTGGTAACAGGTACGTAACAGTCTTCAGTTAAGGTACTGGTAACAGGTACAACAGGAATAAACGCTTCAGGCACGTAACAGTCTTCAGTTAAGGTACTGGTAACAGGTACAACAGGAACAAACGCTTCAGGCACGTAACAGTCTTCAGTTAAGGTACTGGTAACAGGTACAACAGGAACAAACGCTTCAGGCACGTAACAGTCTTCAGTTTCTTCATTTGTCTCTTTCCCTTCCATTTGGTACATCTCGTTGAGATCATCACAGCAATCGTTGTCACGTTTCTCGTCTTGAAAGTCACAACCACAAGACTTGCCCACAACACAGACGGCGCTCCAATTCCCAGCGTCTCCGTCACCACTGTTTGTGCAGCCACAGTCTTGACAACGCAACTTCTTTACCAACGAGTCTACATCAACTGCTCCTTTACCAACGAGTCTACATCAACTGCTCCTTTACCAACGAGTCTACATCAACTGCTCCTTTACCAACGAGTCTACTTAAGACACCATTTTATCTACCTTGTTCCCCATACTGTTAATTTGTTCACACATTGCATCAATACCTTCAATATCTTGCCAATAAGCTCATAAATCTCTAGTTCAATTTCAAATAGGTAGGTCTCCGGATCTTCGTCTTTATCAATTAGGGCTTGCCGGAGACGAGCTGTAAGCACCTCCTTGCTACCACCAAGCTTCAGGCGTCTGTATCGAAGTCCCTGCCTTAGCTCTTTAACTAAAAGCTGGTCTAATTGTTTCAACGATGCCATTGTGATTGAATCCTACCTCTTCTCGTTGAGTCACCTATGATTCCACTTCTGAGACCAATGTAATAACTGAAGGGAGGCAACTCAACGAGACAATGACGTTTATTTACACGGAGACATGACAAACACAAAGGGGCATCTGCCTTGAGTACAACAATTCCATATTGGCTCTCTCCTTGGGCGGAAATCGTTTTCTCTCTCATGTCAACATCCGACTTGTTTAGTCACAGATAGTGCGCATCTTCTTTCTGCACTATCTTGGATGGCGGTGCGCATGGCAAAGTCATAACAATATTATATCTATTCTATTAGACCATGATATCATTAAAATATACAGTCAGATAAAAGCAGTAGCCTATATAAAACCTAAAAGGATATCCCTTCTCTGGAACTAATGCAACCTAACACAACTACTCCAGGCTGCATTAAACTTTCAACAAACATTCTTATCAGAAAAAGACATTAACCAACCAGTAGATGAACTCTGGAATTTCTTTAAAAACTATCTTAAAAACATAGAAAAACACATCAAACAAAATAAATAAATGCTGGTTTAATAATAGACTAAAGAAGCTTTGTAAACAGAAGGAAAACCTATATAGAAAATTTAAAGAACCAAAGGCAGAAAGGGTTTATAAAAAGTACATAAAAATTAAACACCTAACCCAAAACGTAAGCAGACAGCTACTGAGTGAATACATAAACAATTTAATATCTAAGGATAACAACAAAAACATATGGTCATACATTAAATCTAAGAAAATGGAGACAACATCATAGCGCCGTTAAAAGCAGAAGATATTTAACATATAATGATAATGAAACTAAAGCCAAACATCCTAAATAAATACTTTGCATCAGCAATCTCAGCCCCAGGAGACAAAGACATATTACTTTATTTGAACCAAGTAGACAACATCGGAGATATACAAGTACAAGAAAAGGGATTCCAAAAACTATTAGCCAACATCAAACCTAATAAAGCATCTGGACTTGATGGTATTCCAGCTAGATTACTCAAAGAACTAAGCATTGAGCTAGCACCAGTGTTAAAAATACTTTTTCATGCATCTCTTAACCAGAGCAGAGTATCAAAGGACTGGAAAGAAGCTAATGTCACCCTCCCCCCCCCCCTATTTAAAAAGGAGAAAAATCTGACCCAGGAAACTACAGACCAGTATCACTTACCAGCATCACATGTAAAATCCTAGAATACATAATATGTAGCGACATTATAAACCACTTAGACAAACATAATGTCCTTACTCCATACCAACATGGCTTTAGGAAATATAGATCATGTGAAACAACTAATAGGACTAATTGATGATTTTTCAAAAGGTTTAGATAATAGTGAACAAATAGATGCTATCTTACTAGATTTTTCTAAGGCTTTTGACAAAGTTCACCACCATAATTTGCTTAAAAAATTAAAATATTTTGGCATTAATGGTCCACTGCATCAGTGGATTAAAGATTTTCTGATAGGGAGAGATGGCTCTAAATCGACACCAATAACAGTTTAACTCAGGTGTACCTCAAGGAACAGTCTTGGGTCCACTACTATTTTTAATTTACATAAATGATTTACCAAAGTGCATTATTTCAGGAACAAAAGTCAAATTATTCGCAGACGATTGCATAATATATAGAACAATAAAAACTTCACAAGATACAGAAATTTTACAAAGAGAATTAGATGAATTACAGAAATGGGAATCAAACTGGAGCAAGTCTTTCCACCCAGAAAAATGTCAGTTATTAAGAGTAACAAAAAACTAAAACAAATTAATTCTACTTATCTTATTCATGGTAAACCAGTAACACAGAATAAAAATGCAAAATACCTAGGTGTTATAATAAATGAAAAACTGTCATGGAATCCCCATATTAAAACTATCAAAATATCAAACAAAGCATTAGGGTTTATTAAAAGAAATTTCTATAAATCAAATAAGAACATAAAACTAAAAAGTTATTTAACATCGGTTAAGCCAATAATAAAATATGCCTCCTCTGTTTGGGACCCCTCAACTCAAGAAAACATTAAGAAACTGGAACAGACACAAAATAGAGCAGTGAATTTCATAACTAATGAATATTCACATTTGACTAGAGTAACAACTTTAGTAAAATCACTGAATTTAGAAAGTCTTCAGGACAGAATTCTCAAAAGTAAAGAAGAAATTATACATAAAACACTGAACCATAATCTTCAAATACAAAATTTAATAAAATACTCAATTAGACACAAAGACAAAGGCACAATCCTTATTCCATATGCAAGCACAAATTTGTACAAATGCTCCATCTTCCCTAGTGATATTAAAGCATGGAATAGGTTGCCTGAGCCAACCAGGAAAACCAGTGACTTGGCAGAATTAGGGTCACTGGTTAATATACATGACTAATTGCATGCTGCGTAAGACGTAATCATCTTCTTTATGGAAGTAACGTCTGTTTTAGATAAAATAAGAAGATAACATAAGAGCAGCCTATAAATTCATCAACTTTTAAATATCAATCAAGGAATGAAGTCTGTGTGTGTCCAAAACTAGTCAGTGTAAAGCCTTGGCAATGTCTAGCTATTCTACGTTGTTATACCGTTCATTATCAGTCTGTTGCTGTGTCACTTAATTCTAATTTTTCCTTTCATATCTCCCTTGATTTTCATTATAGGGGTGATGTTATAAACCTACCACTTGTTCAAGTCAACAGCTGAAAGAGGCTGATCCATTCTTTCACGTTCTCCAGCCATCTTTTCTTTGGATGACCCTCAACTGTACCTTGAAGGATGACTTAAATGATTTCTTAAAATGTAACCAAACCAGTTCAGCTGGTGCCTCTACATAGTATTGTTACGAGTCTCACTATCCAGGCTCTCTGCAAACTGCACCTTACACCACCAACTTAAAGAACTTGACAACTCCGGGCTTCAAAATAACGTAATAGTTTAATGTCAATAAATCACAGCCAACACTGTACAATTGGCAGCACGTAACACAAGACTGTACATATATCTCTCCGTTAATAGCCGTACCGCCGTATCGACTCTTGCACTGGTCTCTCCGTCTCGTCTCGGACTTGTACTGAGCCGTCGTAACGAACTGTAGATCGGGAAGTTGTGTCTGCCTGGCCTCTGATACCTTCGCTCTTTATATAGGGTCCCTGCTGGCCTTCTATAACCGGACAGAACGTCGTTCGACAATTCTGGGTGGTCAGATGACTACATCCCTCGTGACGATCCTGAGCTCTGTTCACGGCGTCGATCCTTCCCGAACCATCATGTTGACACTCGTCTCGGCCGACCGTCGTAACTCGGTGACGGTTGACCGCTCGTCTAGCTCTGGGGCGATTTGCGTCGGCTGACTACACACACACACCACTACCCCCATCTGTGCCACCACCAGGTTTATAACAGTATTTAAGAGCTCCTCTTTTTTGCCAGCTAGAGTTTTGATTTGTAAAAGTGTTAAGCGTGGTCGAGAGGCTAAGTGCGCTTGAACTTGGCTACTTATGAAGGGGGCTCGAGGTTCGACACCCGACTCGGGCAGAGTTGTGATTACTGAGTGCCTAAAGGCAGCACGGAAAAACCTTCTCCTAGATACCCCTCCCCCCACTGGTCCACAACTGAGATTGGACCAAAGCGCTCTGAGCATGCTATAAGCATGAAAGTAGCGCTATATAAAAGCCATAATTTATTTTTAAGTACAGTTATCTGATAGCCACCATTTTTCTGTAGCGTTTACTCTAAAAGTCTTGAATTCTTCCTTTAGCCTTGGCTACACAATACAGCAGCACAAGTAAGCCTAGCATTGAAAACTAATAAGATGTTGAAATGATAAAACATTGAAATGATAAGCCAAAGCTAATCAGATTGGAAAAATCCTCTTGTTAAAGATTTATTTTTAATATGGATGGTAGTTAGACCTAATAAAGGTATTAATCAGTATCAATGCAGGAAAGAAGGTGGAATAAATCAACATTTTGCTTTCCTACAATTCTCATGTTAGCTTAGAAGATAAAACTTGTCTCAAAACTTTGCAAATACAAAGTTGTTGGCAAGAATGTTTTTAGAATAATTTATACTCAGGCCAGAAATAGTTTGAAAACATTGACATTCAATTGTACTGTAATTTATAACTCAAACTATTAGCTCTTTAAGCACCACATTTATTGCAGAGATAAGACTAGAGTGTGATATTTTATTGACTCTGGATGAAATTGTTGAAAAAGAAATAAATCTTAAATCATTTCATTCCTTATCAATACATACAACTACCATATAAATATATGGGCATATATTTATGTCTTCTAGGGCTTCTTAAAACACCTTAGCAAAAAATATAATTCTAAATTTAAAAAAAATTAATTCCTAATTTAATGGTATATTCAAACTGAATATTAAACTATTACATTCATATTTTATTTCTCACAATTTTGTTAATATAGACGTATGATGAAAATCACAATATATACATCAGTGATATTCGCCATGGCGTTTTCAATTCTCTTCAAAGATTCCCCCCCCCCCCCTTTTTGCCCTAGATGTCATTTTTTTTCCCCTAAAGCCCAATTCATCACTCATGCCTGATGATTTTAAAGTGTAAATAGTACTAAAACTCGAATTTTGATACTTGATAGTGACATTGTGCACAAACTCATTTTATTAAAATTTAGAATATTGTTTTATTAATTATTGAATCAATATAAGTTTGGTAACTTTTACATTATATACCTCCTATATTTGATAAGGGTATATCCAAATCCTTGATGGTCCTCCATTAGTACAAAGACTTTAAGTTTTAACAAATTTAATTGCAGACTTCACTTGATCAAATATGTCTGTTTTCCATTTTAACATAAATTAGGAACTGTTTAAATTTTAAAGTAAAATAAAAAAAATAAATCAAGTGAATAGAAATGTTCATCATTGTAAAAAAAAAAATGAAACTAAAAAAATGACATTCAGAAGTGTGCTCAATTCTTTGATTTTTACTATTCAGACCACAAAGATGGAGAAAACTTTAAAGCAATGACAGTTTTTATACAAAATTAGCAATGACGGATCAAGTTACTTACAGCAAGTCTGTATCTGCTTATAATGCTATAAGAAGAAAGAATGGGAATAGCAAATATACAGTTGAATCCAGTTCATTGGTCCTAACAAGTGAAGAGTCTTACTAACCTGATTTAAATGTATCATACCGGTAGGATAGTTTTCAGTATAGGATTTAGTCTGAATAAGCAGCTGTTTCAATTAAATGGATTTTACTATATATTAAAATGGATCATATTTTCATCTAAAGTGTAAATAGTGGAGTCAACTGCAAACATTTTATTACAAAGCTTATATCAACTTAATCTGTCTGGTGAAAAGGTATCCTCCCATACCCATGCTTGGATCAAGTTGAAACTTTGCTCAATTATTCATTGATAATACATGAATCAATAGTTTTTTTTTATTCATACCAACAAGGGAAATTAATCCTTCAGTGTTTAGGGTTATTTCTCCCACACCCATTCCCGGATCAAGCTGAATCTTTAAACAATTATTGTATTCAATATAACATAATTAATATAAAAAAAAAAGGAACCCCTTCATTAATTATTTGAAATTATTTTTTGGTTTTATATTGAATAAGGGAAATAACTTTTTACATTTTAGAGATTAGTAAGTGCAGTTATACCTCTTAGATAAACTTTTGTCATTAAAAAAGATGATTTTTTTCTTTTTAGTTTCCTTTTTTTCTATTGCCAAACTAAAGTTTCCTATTTATTGCCAATCTAGCCAACCTTCTTTGATCAGCTAGATAGTGACCCTTTTATAAATTTATTAACTTAATGTAAACACAATATGTTTCTGGGATGTAACTGGATGTTGCATTTTGATTTTGAAACATCTCAAAAAGTGAACTGCAAGATGAAGAGAAGAAACAATAGAACTAAAGGCAAGGATTACACCTTTGTTTCACTGACATTCAATTCAACACCAACAAAGGTAGTTACATTGATTTAAAACATTTATTCAAATAATACAATTTGCATTTAATTCATTATAACTTCCAATAACCTTTGTAGCCAGACAAATTACAACTGCTGATAACATTGTTAAGTATGAGGGCTTGAAGGACAGACAATAATGATCCTAAATCATAATCCATCCTTTTTTATTTAAGACAGCAAAGCCCCTTTGAAATCTATTTTATATTGCCAGTCAGCTTCTTCTACACTTCCTCTTAAGAACAAAATTAGTGTTATTTGCAGACTTAACGTTCATCATGCAATCTACGAATCCACCACCATGTCTATCACATGAGAACTTGTTTTGAATATGAATGTTGTTTTTTTAAGATGAACCATTTAAAAAAACAGCATAAACTTATCCTTTAAAAGAAGCTGTAAACCAGAGAACAGTTGGCAATCAATGTAACAGATATCATACATGTATGAATTTATCTTAAAGACAATGTGAAACAAACAATTTACTGCATTTCTGGACCAACAATAAGTTACAAACTTTTTCATTTCAAATTGTCTATGAGTTCTAGGGTTTGATGGGGCAGAGGAGAGGAGAATGGAGTTGAAACAATTTGAAATTGAGTGATCAATAAGCTCACAGCACAGGCCAAGATAATAATTTCAAAAAGCAATGAACATGTTCAGTTATGTATTGTCACACATATCATCAAACAACAAAATCCTCAATATCACACACGCTAAACAGTCTAGTTTGGCAGCAGCAGGGAGAGGGGTGAAAATTTTTATTTTTTTTCAAAGGAAAAAAAAAATAAAAATTTTTGTAGACTAGTATGACGTCAACTTCAGAAAAGTTGAATGTAAATATCTTACTGCTATATGCAATGCTTTATCCTCATACAACGCTTAATGAAAGGAGTGAAAAATTTAATGTCATCAGGACATTTTCTACATAAAATGTTCAAGAGAATCAAATTTATATATATATAATGATTGCTATAAAGAAGTCAAACCTATCCATATCAGTCACCACTTAGTGAAGCTAACACATCTGTGAATGGAAACAACATCTGAGATTAAAGCATCTGTTTTCAGCCTGGATCACAAATCAACTGTGTCTTCATTCAGTTCTAATGTTTCTAAGTCATCCTCTATCAAATCTATATCCTCTCCATCAAACAACTCCTCATCAATGTCAAGGTTGCCATTGACTGTGGCACCCACCGCAGCAGCGATTGCAGCATCAGTTTCATCCTCCTGAAGCCTGGAATCGCTATCAGTTAAGAGAGCGGCAGCTTCATCCAGTTTACTGGCTTCCTCTGGGAGAAAAAAAACAACATTTGAACTATTTGCTTCCTAGATTTACTTGCAATAATTTAACCAATTTTAGTTACATTTAATATATCTAGAAATTCATATAACCCAGTATTCTGTATCCAAATTGGGTATCTGATTCAAACGAGTGTATTATTTCAATATTATAGTTTTTTTCCATTACAGAGAAACTAACAAAAAAAAATTTTTTTCTGCATTTTTTTAGGAATTTATTTAGGCCAGACTTGCCTACCAAAAAAAAGTCCAAATGCGTATTTTGGCACCAGAATGCATAACACTTACGCGATCCACTATTTTGTCATATGTATATATATTATATATAATATTAGATCTAGATGTCATGATTAGATCTACAATCTAAATCTAGATCAATACGACAATAGAGATGATATCTAGACTAGATCTGGATCTATGTCTATATAATAAATATAATCTACTCTAGATCTGGGCTCAAGAGTGTTACCGATGCAGTGGATCTGCTACAAACGTAGGTCTACTCCAAACTTTCGTAGACCTACCTTCATCCTTGATCTATTCTATACTAAGACTAAGAATCTAGTCTAGATCTAGACTAGATGGTAGTAGATGTTATCGATCTAAATCTAGTCAATCTAAATCATACTACAACTAAATTGGATCTTGTAATGTAGAGAATCATGACATAACGTAATGACTAGCTAGACTCTAGCTAGATCTATTCCTGTATAAGTATACTATAAGTGTATAACAAGTTTTCTAGATTCTAGATCTAGAATCCAGATCTAGATTAGATATCTACAATGTCACTCAATGTGTTTTGAATAGCACTTCGATATTTTTTTTCTATACAAATGAATACGGGAATCAGGGATTCAACATAATTAATTTCTACTAATGAACTTACAAAAAAAAAAAAAAAAAAAAAAGTCACGTTGGTGTATCAGCTAACTGACGGTACCAACTTACTACCAACCCGCCACTCCCTCACTTTCGCGTTCTTCATTTCTAGACTAAATCTAATTGCTTTTAAGAACCAATCAACGTATAGATCTGGACACAATGTGTTCCCCCACCTTTTCTGACCCCCCCCCAGCCCAACAGGACGGCTTAGCGTCACCTCTGTGACCGCTCGTAAGCTAGTCAAGAGAGGAAGAAAAAAAAAGGATACGAAATGCGTAACGCGATGGGTTAAATGCATATGTGCGTACTAACGGTCATTTTTGGGAGATTTTGCGTAACGGTAGGCAGGTCTGTTAGACCTAGCTGAACCTTTCTGTTTATTTTAAAGTTTTGCTAACATTATTTATGTGGTAAGTTGATTGAATAGGAAAGGCTTCTGCAGCAATGGCAAAACTCTCAAAACGCGTGTGAGAAAATACCAAATTGACTACGGCAACAAAAATCCTAGTCTACAATGCCTGCGATCTAATTCATATACATGTTGCTCCAGATTTGGCTTGATCAGTCACTGCAGATTCTGCCCCATCTAGACCAAAGCCAGTGACTCATCTGGGCACATCCATTGTCTTCCTAAACAGAAGGAGCCATATATAAGTAGATTGACTAGTTAGTTGGGTTTCCCAATGCAGGTTCTAGATACTTCTTATGAAACAGTGCTGATGTTCAGCCAAAAGTAACAATTCTAACAAGGGTTTGAAACAGGAACTTTCCATGCTGTTAGGAGAGCAGAGAACTGTAGGCCTGGTATGACAGCATTTTTATAAACTATATTTAAAAAATGAAATATGTTGTTCCACTTACCTGTATTTTTTAAATTTTTTATCATATCCTGTAAATGTTGAAACCTGTCTGCAGAGGCCTGTGTCCCAGTGTTGTCCACTTCTACAGCGACCCACTGACCTTCACTGATATCTACTATATTGGTGTCTGGCTCCTACAACATGAAATCCCAACATTAATATAATTTTTTTTATCTAGCCTTACTGCTAAATAACACAACAATTATTTTTTAAAAAATATCCTAGATAGATAAGTACAAATTATACTGAAAATCCTTTTTTTTTTTTTCAAATTGAAATTGAAATTTTTTTTATCATTAATTATTTTGAAACATGGCAACAAAGTGAATGAATTGATTAAAAGATAAAAGTCAAATCATGCAGTATAAAATAGGGCTATATCAAAGTTCTGATATTTAGAAGGTTTTCTCAAGACCCAGGTAGGTTCATCTGAACACATGATAAAATTATGTATTTACTTTACAGTTCAAATGAACAGATCATGTTGTGCAACTGACTAAAACAGTGTCTCTCAAACTGTGTGCCGCCGAAGATTTGCAGGTGTGCCGCGGGTGTTTTCAGAACGCCACAAGTGCAGCGTTACACAGGTCTGCCTATAATTAAATTTTTATTTTACATTGCGATGACATCCCCACTTGCAAAGACCAGTAATAGTAGTGGAGCGCTCCATAGTGACGGAATTATAATGACTCAAATGTAGGCCGCCTTAGCAAACTCAAGTCTTTCTTGAATTGGTAACGATAATAATGTGATAGTAAATGTTATTATTTTGTCAGGCCCGTCCTGTTATTGTAACCCAGTAACCCACATTGATGGCATTTTGAAAGAATGTGCTAATTAACAGATTGGGGGGGGGGGGGGGGTAATTGAATTCCTTTTAGGCCTTTATATATGGACGATCTAACATGAATAAACCAGCATTTAAACTTTAAACAGACAAGAAAGTGTTTGTTAGTCTCTACTACCCTACTTTACAAATAATAAGCGACGTGTTTCATGTAATTTGTTTAGGTGTATTTTTAATAATAACAAATAATCAATAAGCATTATTCATTGTTATCCATGGAGAAATACGTTAGCAAGAATGAAACTGCGCAAGCGTTAAATGAAAAGCAAGGAACCAAACGAAGGTACAAAGAAGATTACATCGGATATGGTTTCATATCTTCGGGACCTGAAGATGCTCCATTGCCATTCTGTCTGATCTGCAATGCAACTCTGTCGAATGAGGCGCTTGTTCCAAGCAAATTGAAGAGACACTTGGAAACAAAACACCCAACTGTAAAAGCGCAACCGAAGGAATACTTCGAAAACATCAGGGCTCAACAAAATAAACAAGCTAAGAAACTTACGAACTACCTAAAGCTGCCAGAAAAGGGATTGATTGCAAGTTATAAGGTTGCTCAGTTATTAGCAAAACGCAAGAAAGCACACACAGAGGCTGAATCAGTCATTGCACCAGCTTTAGCAATAGTTGTTGAAACTATCCTTGGACCTGATGCCGCCGAAAAAGTTAAAAAAGTTCCTTTGTCAAATGATACTACCTCGCGCAGAATTGAAGACTTGTCGTCAGACTTACAAGATCAAATCTGCGAACACTTCGACGTGACTGACGATGAAGTGTCTCTGCTGTGGTCTCTTCAAGTTGATGAATCCACTGACGTTAGCGACAAAGCCCAGCTGCTAGCTTTTATTCGGTTCATAAAGGATGAAAAATGTATCAACAAATTCTTATTTTGCAAAGACTTACCAACTACGACCAAAGGTGAAGATATTTTCAATGTGATGAACATTAACATTTTGCTATTCAAACTACAGTGGAAAAACTGTGTCAGCATTTGCACCGATGGCTGTCCTTCCATGCAGGGAAATAGAAAGGGATTCATCACTCTTGTGCGTCAAGAAAATCCAAATGTATTAGTTGTTCACTACATGATCCACAGAGAAGCTCTTGCCTTCAAATCTTTGCCGAAAGATTTGATGTCTGTTCTGGATCAAGGGATTGAAGTTGTAAACTTCATCAAATCTCCACCGCTTGCATCCCAACTTTTCTCTCAGCTCTGTGAAGCAATGGACTCAGACTACAAATGTCTGCTGTATCATACCAACGTTCGTTGGCTCTCCAGGGGAAAAGTGTTAAAGCGTGTCGTCCAACTCAAGGCTGAGTTGATGTCATTCTTGGAGGCTGAAAAAAAAAGACTTTGGATTTTCTATTCATGACGAGATCTGGTAGTGGGTTAAGGTGACATTTCTCTCTGATTTATTTGACAAATTAAATTCATTGTGAATTTAAGTCTTCAAGGACCATCAGAAACCATCATCACTGCATCCTCAAAAATGAAAGTTATTTGGTGAAAAGTTGTCTTTGTGGCAAAGTAAGATCTTGAAAGGAGTCTTTGACTGCTTTCCTACTTACAATGATGTACTTCAAAGAAAGAAATAACCCCCGAAATTCTGGAATTTTTGACACACCTGCAGTCAGCATTGCAGCATTACTTTCCAACAATTGGAAGTAATGAACATGGATGGGTCAGCTACCCATTTGGAAACAATGAAGCTACAAATCTTACAACTGAAGAAGAAGAGCAGCTCATAGATTTAAAAAACGATGCAGTTTTTAAGTCAAGTTTTGCCGAGAAAAGCCTGGATGTCTTTTGGATTTCAATCAACAAGCTATATCCTGCAATCAGTTTAAAAGCAATCAAAATAATTCTTCCATTTGCATCTAAATGGTTTTGTGAGTTTGGATTTTCAGCACTGACTGAAATCAAGTTTAAGAAAAGAGAGAGACTTCTTACAATAGACGATGAAATGGGAGTTTGTTTGTCGGCTCTGGAGCCTCGATTAGATCGAATTTGCTCTCAAAAACAGGCACACCTTTCACATTAAATGTAATACTTAAAAACAGGTAAAATCTTTTTTTCTTTTTTATTATAAAACAACTGTTGCTCTTC
Organism: Biomphalaria sudanica; assembly: GCA_036873155.1. Lineage (NCBI taxonomy): Eukaryota > Metazoa > Mollusca > Gastropoda > Planorbidae > Biomphalaria > Biomphalaria sudanica. The sequence goes on along the minus strand of JAZGLO010005492.1, from coordinate 501,506 downwards.
GTGGTGTGCTGCGAAATTTGTGTAGTTTTTTTACTGTGCCGCCAGACAAAAAAATTTGAGAAACACTGGACTAAAAGGTTATAACTACAATTACTAGTTCAATTGCTAGAGACATATGAAATTTGCTCTACTAGCTTTTATATTGATTCCATGCTTATGCGTAGCAACCACTTCTACCTCGGGTCACCTATGTAGAATTGTACATGTATCAAAAAGAAGATCAACGTTGGCAATGTTTTTTTTATTAACAGCTCAGTGATCATTTTTGTGTGCAGTAACATTATTTATAGGTAGCAGAAATGTGCACAAAATGATGGTGTTCCACTAAATGCTTATAATACAAGATAAATTAACAATTTTTTTTTAACTATGAAGTTTGACCCCAGGACTTTCTATCAATCAATTCTCTACCGAGTTTACATTTAAAACATTCTTCTTCTTCTATCAATGCTTTACTGAGCTTACATTTAAAACATACCTCTTCTTCTACTTCTCGTTCAATCTCTCCTTCCTGAGCTTCATCATCATCCCCAAGTACAAGGTCTGGATTGAACTCAAACATCTGTCGACCACTGATCTATAGACAAAGTGTTCAGAACTTGGTAATTACAATGTAATTATAAAAATTTTAACCCACAGATCATAACAAAAGTTGACTAACCTGGCTAATTATATTTCATTAAACTTTCAGATTTACAGATGGTCACTTTAATGTTTCCATTATCTTCTAAACATAAACATGTCATCTAATATGCCCAAATGTAGTCTAAGCAACAGAAATTGGACAACCTACCCCTACAGTACGACCAGCTTTGTAATCAGCTTTTTTCTTTTCTTGATCTGCCAGATGTTTCTCAATTTTTTCTTGTTTCTGTCAAAAGAAATATATCTCTATTAAACATTCCAGAATTAGGCACAAACACACACAAATTATAAAACAATGACAAACTGACACACATATTTTTAACAGTCCATATTTAAAGAGACAAAAAGGTAATGTTAATATATTTATATGAAATTGGATCTAAGTACATAGACTTTTATTTAAAGTTGTTACCAAATTAAATAATTAAAGGCCCACTTGGCAACAAAAAACATTTCTCAAAGCTTTTTTTTTCTTTTCAAATAATAATTTACCTTTCGTTCTTTCCATTTAATAAATGTTTCTAATGTAACTCTGGTCACATTCAAACCTAATGCAGCTCTCTGTTGGGAAGGAGAACAGATATAATATGTTGTAAATAAAAATAAAAGCAGAGCAGAAAACAAAAATCATTAGGGTTAAAGCCAAACTTTTGTTAGCTCCATAAAAATATGCCTTACTGATCAGTTAGAATTGAGCAAATAAAATAGTAATTTGTTTTCCAAATTCAGTTTGCAAGTCATACAAACATTCGTTTCAGATTTCTTCTATTACTGACCTCAGTCTCAACAAGCTCCTCTATTGTTATTTGATCTTCTGTGTCAGCTTTCTTTTGGTCTTTCTTTAACACAAACCCTGTGGATAATTACATTCCTATTAACTATGTTGTTTACCTGATGCTTGCAAATATTGCAACAGCATTTCATGTCTTAATATAGAGTGTGTAGTGTGTTTTTTTGTGTGATAGAACTGAATATGTCTCTAGTTTAAATAATGAGACTAAGTAAGTCTTCAGTTTGTGTCATGGGAAAGAACGTATTTGTGTGATGGTGCTGTCTCTAGTTTATGTGATGGGACATTGTCTTCAATTTATGGAAGGGGTATCCTTGGTATTTAAAATTGTTAGGGAAATTAATTTAAAAGTAGGTAGTGTATTTTGCTTTTATTTAACACAAATTATTTACTACATAACATTCGATTTTAATTGTTTACAATCTCTTAATTTTCAATTTCCATGAGTAAATATTTGTATCATGTTTATTATTGTCATTCAACACAAAACACTGACCTGGAGGTAGACAATGCCTGTATATACACTTCACTCCATTGGGACATTCCCAAAACCAACCATATTTACTGCTTTCCACTGCATCCAAGAAAAATTTACAAATCTGTAGACACAGAACATTGTTATTTAGAACTATTAATTTCTTTACTTAATGCTGAAGTATTTTTTTTTAAAAGAATGTGATTTAGAACATGATGTTTATAAAACTATAGTCTTACAATTGCAGTTTTGGGTTTGTTTGAATCACTTTCTCCGTGTTTTTTGTTAATGACATCTTCAAGCATAGCTTCATCCCAGTTCTCCATAGTTTCTATAAAACACAAAATACACAAACGAATGCTTAAGATATAACTCTTCATTCTATAATATCTAAAAAAAAGTGTGACCTAGACTACAAAACAATTTACCTTTTTTATCTTCATAAATATTTCTTTTCTCTCCTTTTCTTTCAATGGTCAAGTCATGTGAGAACTTACACTTATCTCCCTTGGAACACTGCCCTTGCTTGAAGAATGCACACAGCACGGATTTGGGGTCCACACCTGAACAAAGATTTTTAAAGTTGCCAAGAATCGCAAGACACAATATGTATTATGATCGGCATTATAAAAGCCTTAATATGTATTTATCTGGAATATCCAAAGCAAACAAAAAATTTTATAACTACCCCCATTAAGACAGTAAATCTTTGAAACATACAATTATTTTAAGTAAGATGAAAATAATACAAACCTATTTAAAATCTAAAATCATGTAAAAACCAAGTCACAAAGTCCATAGAGCTACTTTATTTCATATTTTCTAAACTGGGGAGCAGAGCCAGTATCAATAAACGAATAACGAGTTTGAATCTTGCACTACTAGGACTTTGAACTTCATGATATTTAGGTTGCCACCCAACTCTTGTAGGTAGATGGCTCAAGTTAGAGATGGTCAAGGCAGTTGATCATTTTCCTGGACACATGAACCTGACCCAGTCCACCTGGGCCATAGAAACTGGGATGTACATTATCTGCCCCATGAAACAATTATCTCAAGATATTTTGACACAGACAAACAAGTTCTACCTTTAGACACAGTCTGAGCCACGGGTTTAAAAAGAGCATTGATCTCCTCTTGCAGCTTTTTCTTCTCATCTTTTTTAGAAGCTTTTTCTGCTAGCTGTTGTGCTTCCAACTGTGAATACAAACATAGTAGAATGCTTAAAAGTCTGGCTCCAAGATCTCAAATGTAAAAGTCATAGGAGTGTTGTCCATCTGTCTAAGAAGGAGATGCCCCATCATAATTCTTTTCCATGAAAACAATACTCTAAATTCATGTATATTTAGAATTTATTTTGAATATAGAGTAGTGTTTTCATAGAAAGAATGATGATGGTGCATCTCCTCCTAGACAGCTATCTAGAGCTGTGAGAAGGTAATAAATATAGCATGCCTGGTATGTAACTTATAGGGGGGGGGGGGGAGGGAAATGCAACCACAATTACATCTACTGCCCCTTCTATTGTTTTACCTGGTCAGACAACTCTCTTTCATTTAATATTATATATATATATACAAATGATTGAATTAGACATTTAAGTGCAGTACAACATATACATGGGTTAAAATATCAATGAGTATCACATATTGTATAGATATTTGACTTATTTCATTCAAAGCTGTGATTTTTATGTTTACAGAAACGGCCCCCCCCCCTCCTTGTTACACCCAAAATAAAAGTCTATCACTTCTTAAAACACAAAAATTAATTTGAAACAGGTAATATATGAGTGTTTCTCCAGTACTGGTATCAAAAAGTGTCACATTAGGTCAAAAATTAAAATGGAAGTTTTTGGTTTCATTTTAAGTGTATTCATTTCTTCACCCATTGTACTTTGAGAATTTATCAATAGAAAATGAATTGGAATACATACATTTCCTCAGCAGTGCTGGCAAAAGGGGTACCCACTATTGTATTTCAGGTGCATCACCGGGACACCATTGATGATTAAAGTACAACTAACTGTTAATTTGTTTGCTTTCTTAGCATAATTTGAATGTTTCTATTGTATTAAGCAGCTAGATAGAGAAATTGAAGTTTTTGAGCACTTACATAATGTTTGCGCTCAATTTAAAAAATGGGACACCGTAGCACCTGTAACACTACTGGTAAAAGTTTTTTGAACAAGATTTTTTATAAGAAAATAGAATTTATGCTATACTTGCATTGTAGCTAAATATATAGGCTTTTATTTGCTGCAATATCTCAACAATAATTCAAGCATTTATTATAACATAACTATTATATCACAAGATGTTGCGGTGCTATAACGGGACTCCAATATGAAATATATAGTTTTTTTTGTTAATACATGCTGAAATACAATTTTTTTAAAGTCTGTAAATACATTACCAATTTTTCTTTTATCAATGAATCACAAAATAGTTTTCTATAACCACACATGAATGTACTAGACCTTTGTGTGTGTGTGTTCAATAATCATTTTAAAATATATTACACATAACTGCCTCAAACATGACCTAATCATAGACTAAAACAGCTCTATGACTTTCAATGTACCAAGAACAAGATCCAAAACTAGATTTACATATAAATTGAAATATAGAGTAGATTTAAATCTACACAAGAACTTTATCTAGATCAAGACTTGTTTAGTGTCCCGTGAAGCACCACAGACAATTATAAAACAATAAGGTTTACATTAACTTAGATTAAAAAATAGTATTCTATGTATTTTAGATCAAACTTGAGAATAATAAGCTTAATTCTCATTATAATTCAAAACTTTGGTGAGAGAACTACTTATATCTAGATATCTGAGATTTTCTGGTATCATTTAACATGAGGCGTTTCGGGTGCTACAATGAAAAAATGTGGGACATGATTTGTGATTTGTGATTTGTGATTTGGGCACATCGGCACAATTTAGGCCATGTCGTGCCTGCAGTCCCTCAAGGGCCACTCTCCCTCCACACAACAAAGGTCAAATTCTATACCGTCAAATAATTAAATCAAGGGACACCATGTCTATTAATGTCTCCAGTTAATTACTATGTAGCCTTTTCCCAAGAAAATGGAGCTTATTGTGTACTAAGCAGTATCAGAGATACCATTAATTAATTCCCATCACATTAATAACTTTGTTTAAAAAAATATTGTTCTTTTTGTCAAGCGCGTTTGAGGTGCTTCACCTGGGACACCAAGACCTATTTTACTAAAATTATGTAAATTTTTACAGTTTCAAAGAAAAATTACACTGTGTAAATTAATCATAGATGCTTTTAGTAACAAAAACATACTAGGGAGCAGAATCCTTTACTTTGTTTACAATTGATAAAGGTTTAAAATTTCAAGTTAAGTGGGACACCATGTGATGCACCTGTGACACATTTTTTACGGCGACATCTAAGTAATATCAAAGTAACTATAAAATAAAAAGAAATAGATAATGCAATAACTTTATATTGTTAACCTATTTCAACAAAAATGTCTGTTCAATAATCTTTGCTTTTAGTAGAATATTACTTCAACCTAAGCCTGGTATTCCATGTTACATCAAAAGTTGCCATTTTGTGCACTATTTCACACATTTTCTACAATTTTAAAATTCCACAATGCACCTTTCAAGCTCAAAATATCACAATTTATAGGTAAACCATTTCTAAGTGAAATGAAAAGAAAATTGTGACATTTTAATAAGAAGTTATTGAGTTATAGACTTTTTAGTGAGCCAATACCTATTTGTCATCAATACTGGAGAAACACTCATATTCATTCAGATTAGATCTGATCAAATAGAATGAGATCCAGATCCGATGAGAACTGCTAATCAGATCTGCATCGGAAAAGGGTTGTATATCTAATCAAATTGAAAATATGCAGAACTAAAAGGATTCGATCAGTTTGGATATGATCAAATCAGATTAGTTGCCATTTTTTATCGAAATCTCCAGACTTCTATTCACCCAACCCTTCCTTATATCCTGATTTATAGTATGGCACATTTTACACTAAGCAGGCTTTGTCTAGCCTTTAAGAAAGTTGAAGATAGAATTAAAGACCAGGCAGTGTTGAGAATAATAGAGTAGAACAGGTAGAGCAGTGGTTGAAAGGCAAGAAGATTATGTGTACTTTTTAATCTTCAAAACTGGCAAACAAACACAAAAATAAAAAAGAATATGTCAGAACATTTCCAACATTTTCATTACTTTAAGTTCTCACAAATTTTTTTGACAGTCCATAAAAGAAAAACATTGACTTGTCTTACATCCAATGATTACATTGATTAAGTGAGTAACACTGCATTAAGGGTTCAATACATACTCTGCTAGATTTCTGGTTGCCATGGACGACTTGCTGCGTAACATTTTTAATGAACTTCTGCTGTTTGGCACCTTTTTTATTCTTCAGGCCAAAAGTTTTGTCCTATGAAAGATAATCAAAATAGTTTACAATCCCATTTATTCTTTTTAAGTAATGTTTTAATATAATGCTATGATAAAAAAGATACATCAAATATTTTCAGTAACTAGTCAACTGTCTACAATCAGTTTCTCAGTGTCATGCTTGAAAAAGCATATTGATCATTACAAATAGCATTAAATTGATGTTTTAAAAAAGATTTCTGCTAGCAGTATGGGTTTTTAAATGTGTGTTTGTGTTAAAGAGGACATATAGATCTAGTAGCAAATGTGAAAAACCGGAAACCCCAGTGTCAAAAAATAACATATATTGTTACGATTCTCTCCTGATCAGGCCTTCTGTAAACACTGCTAAACACAACACAGCACATCTAACACATCAAGAACTTGACAACAAAAGCTCTGGTTAATCTGGCACTTTAATAATGAGTGAATAAGTAGATAACAGCCAATACTAGACTATTGGCAACACATAACTAAAATGTTACAATGTACATCACCGTATGAAACTCCACTGTCTCTATCTCTTCCTGGACTCATACATTACACTAGAGGACTCAACCAGGACCGACTTCATGGCCGACTTACAGTCCAAGTCTCCGGTCTTGAGCTAACGCGTTCTTACACACTGTCTCTGGTTCCCGCAGGTTTTCGATCACATGACCATAACACAGGTCATTTATGTGTACTAGCAGTACTGTCCCTTGTCCATCGACAGCCATCGCCCTGAGTGACGTGCCTGAGCTCACGTGTGTCAACTGAACCTACAGTTAACCCTCTCGCGCCGCCAATAGGATTATAACAATATCTTGAAACAGCTTATATTCCCCTTACTACAAGTATTACATGGGTCTTTGCTTGCAATCAAGTATGCTCAGTTTAAGTAAAGATACTAAAAGGAGAGAGTCAGATTAATTTTAATGATGAAGAACATTTTCATCTTTGACAATTTTGTGAAAAAAAAAAAAAAAAGTATTTAAACATTTTGCATTAAAGTATACAGACATACATATATATATATACATAGATAGATAACAACACTAACTGCAATGGAGATTTTCAGTTTTTCAGACATTTTATTGAAGAATTTGTATAATTTCATCAATAAAAAAATTTTCTAATCTTATAGTATATAATGATTATCTATAGATCTGTATGTTTTTTTAAGATTAGTTTTAAAATGTATTTTTGTAATTAAAATAAAATTCTTTTGTCAAGGCAACACCAACAACACACATGATGCTGCCATTTTCTTCAAACCACTCTGACATTTCTTGTAGCTCAGGACCTCATAATTTCTTTTAAATTTCCTTCAATATTTACACTCTAGACTAGTCTAAACTAGTTACGTTCATACATACTAATGAAATCAGTTTTGTGAGTTAGAAATTTACTAATTCTAGATCTACTATTAAATTTGTTAATTGATCGTCTAGATCTATCATAACTACGTAACTCAACTTAAAGGGAAACTCTGATACTGCATAGACAAAGATATATTTCTTTTACGAGAATGTTAACTTTGCTGTATGGTCTCCTGTTATACAATAAGTCAATAGATTAAAACACATTTGTGACGTCACATAGAAACCTGGTGAAAGTCTGACTGTTTAGGATGCGCAGGAAAATTGCGTTGGAAAAACATCAATTACTAAATTATTATTGCAAATTTAAAAAAAAAAGAAGAATATATTCATTATCTGTAAATCAAAAATTGTCAAAACCATTGGAGTTTCCCTTAAAACATTGAATTTTGACCTGGAGGATAATTTGTCAAGCCTAGCCCTGCTTAGCCAGTGACAATTTTTTTTTCCACATCTCTAGACTTAGACTAGACCTAGTGAATCTAGGGTTTTATTCATATATACAGATTCTAGATCTAGGTGCAGGTGTCTTGGACACCGGGAGGAGAAATTTTACACTAATTAGATCTAGAATGCTGTAGATTTATAGATCTAGTCCAGTCTTCTTTTGGTTTTCATGTTTCTGACATTCTAAAGATTACCATTAGATCTATATTTTTTAGACTACAATCATTACTTTATAAAATTTTGCCTTAATTTCCAGTAGGATGTTAGGGTAGGTGGGTGCATTTGAAGTTTTGAACCTATAGGTCTGGACTCTGGGACAACCATGTCATAACAACAGTCCTGAATGCAATATATATATTAACCAAATGCCACAAGAGCAAGACTGTGACAAGACGAGATCTAGACATACAGAGAGTACAGTAGTAAAGACTAATAGAGACACTAGAGTAGATTAATCTGATTGACACTGACAGTGATTGCAAATCAACTTTTGTCTTCATTGTGACTGTCATTAGATCTATTGTTCTATACTCTCTTCTCTATGTCTATACTATACTCTAAATCTAACCTATATACTCTGTAATAATGTAATTTCTAACTCTAATCTAACCTATATACTTTGTAATAATGTAATTTCTAACTCTAATCATCATAACTACTATAAAAATAATAATCCATGTTAGTATGTATGACAGATGAGTTAGTCTGTAGATCTAGATCTAAATGTGATGAGTTTTTATTAAAAGCGATAGACTAAAATTCGTTTTGGTCTATGAAACTCTGTCTCTAGTCAAGACTGAGACACTAGACTAGTGACTTAAGTTAAGTGATAAGCAGTAGTAGACTAGAGATGACTAACTTACATTTAAAGAGTAGACTTACTATTAGTAATTACTAGACTCTAGACTTAATCTAGATTATCATTCTCATCGAAAATCTATCTAGACTAGAATGTCTAGAGTCTAGACTAGTCTAGATCTATGGTAGATTCTTATAACTGAACACAGACTTTCAGGAACTAGGTCAAATGTTTATTTTATTTTTTTTTATTTGGTGAAAGTTTAACTTACACAAAAACTGAAATCAGATTCTTATTCTGCAACTAAAGGACTATAAAAATAGCTGTGTTCCTTTGAATTACCATCCATAGTCAAGATTTTATTTTAAAATAAATTGGGTCACTTCATGCTCATATTTTGAATGCAGTTTTTGGGCTTTCTCCTTTAGTTGAACAGTGAGCACCGGTGTTGAACACCACTATGTAATTGCTAATAAATTATATCTGTGTTACTTAAAAATTATTTAGATTGTAGTAAAAGAAGTAGATTCACTTTTGCAATATGTATTTATAGTCTATTTCCTCATATACTCTCTCTCTCTTTATATATATTTATCGTATATAGTTTATTTATTTAAATACCTATATAATCTATGTGTAGAAACAGACAGAAATAAATTTATATAGATTATAGAGCTATAAATTAATTATTTTAATTTAATTAACATGATATTTTCAACTAGGCTACTTGTATTTTCTCTCTGTCTTTCTTTTAACTCCCATCCAAGGACCCTCTTCTTGTTTTCATAATTTGAATGTTTCTTTTGTGACACCTTAACATCCCTTCCCTCCCATAGATGCTTATAATTCTTTTCATGACTCTCTCCCCCTTCCCTCCACTGCTTGTTGGATAGTTTGTGACACTACACGCCGAGTGTATACCTCTCCTCACCGCCAGCTTATTAGGCGTGATCACCTGCAATGGGCATGGTCTTTGGCTTCAAATTAGCAGCCCGCACTTTTTTTTTCATTCATATGTTATATATTCTAGATATCTCAATCTAGGTCATGTTTATTCATTGAAAAAATCATAGATTTATTAATCCCAATAATATTTCTTTATACGATTTTGCTGTGTTCAAAAAGGAGAATGAGCTGAATTCATTATTATTTGTTTGGACACCCCCTTTTTAAATTGTATTTAACAGCTAACGGTATAAATGTGATTGGAATGTCTTTCTAAACATGTTTGGAAGCTTATTTTGATATGCCCATCAGCCTACAATCAAACAGGCTCATAATATGGCCTTCAGTCAGGCTTCATCCCTTCCTTATTCTTATCATTATGCCATGGGTATGAATTGCCGGTGGAGGTTAAAACAACAGCTTTACATACATGGTTACCGAGAATCTAAATAACTGTCATCTGCTTTGGGAAAACGGAACAAAATTACCGGAACTTATCTTATATAATACAGACGTTACTATAAGAACCTCCTCTAGATCTAGATTGAAATAAAAAAAGAAACTGAGAAAGACATTACTAGATCATAGTAGATGATCTATAACAATATATTTTAAACAGATTTCTAGATCTAAAATAAACCTACCTCTATAATTTTTTCCTTTTTCTTTACTTCAGTTTTTTTGCTAGGTTCATTTGGTTTCTTTTTCGGAGGCATTTAATGATTTATTTAAAAGCTAGATCTAGCTGAGATCTAAAATATGGTTTTGATTTCACCACAGTTTACGCACGGCGTTGAAACGGAAGTCTTAAATCGTACACATTCGAAGCTAGACTTTTGATTTCGTACTGCACTGGCCTATAAAGTTGAATAGTTTCGAACTTTTTTGTCGGATTTATAGATTCTAGATCTAGATTCTATACCCTTGTACGAGTTCTATAAGGTGGCAAGATAAGATAACCAATGAGGAAGTGCTACGAAAAGCAGGATGCCAGGACATCCGCTCTGTTATCAGCAGCAAACGCCTTGGCTGGCTTGGCCACGTTCATAGAATGCCAGTAGGTCGACTTCCACACGACATTCTGTATGGCGATCTAATAGAAGACAGGAGAGCCGCTGGTTGCCCACTTTTACGTCATACGGATGTATGCAAACGCGACATGAAACTCTTCAAAATCGACCCTAACAGTCTGGAAAACGTAGATCTACATGTAGAGAGAGCATAAAGGAAGGGTCTCGGATTTCAGATGCTATACACAACAGAAGCAGAAAGAAGGGTGATAATGCAACGGGGCCTGGTGATCACTTATGCCCAACCTGCGACCGCAGCTGTGTATCATGGATTGGCCTCTTTAGTCACACAAGAAGTTGCAAAGGGAAAAGGTCGTCTCTCGAGACGTAAAATGCCACAGAAGTATTGACATAAAGATGAACATAACATAATACATAATGATAATGAAACTAAAGCAAACATCCTAAACAAATACGTTGCATCAGCATTCTCAGCCCCAGGAGACAAAGACATATTACTGAATTTGAACCAAGTAGACAACATAGAAGATATAGTAGTACAAGAAAATGGAATTCAAAAACTATTAGCCAACACCAAACCAAATAAAGCGTCTGGACCTGATGGTATTCCAGCTAGATTAAACAAACCTACTAAAGAAGTAATACCAAAATACCTTAAAACCTTAGTAATAAATTTTCAAAGCATTAGGAACAAAACAGCAGACTTAGAAATTTTATTAGAATGTGAGAAACCAGACATAATTGCAGGAACAGAAACTTGGCTACATCCTGAAATTTACAATGCAGAAATTTTCAATAGTAATTATGACATTTTTAGAAAAGATAGGGCTGATAATCATGGAGGAGTTCTTTTAGCAATAAAAAACACTCTTATAGCAGAAGAAATTACCTTACCTAACTCAAAAAACATAGAATCTACATTTTGTAAAATTAATACCACCTCAACATCCCTTATAATAGGCAGCATTTACAGACCACCGAATTCTAGTTTAGAATACATGCAGGAACTATGTAATCAGATTACTACACTTAAAGAGACAAATAAAAATGCAGCTTTTTGGATTATGGGTGACTTCAACCTACCTGATATAAATTGGAAAACACTAACCATAGATAAACACCAAAACCTTAAGGACATAAATGAGCTTTTCATAGAAACTTTACACAACCTAAGTTTAGATCAAATCATTAAAAAGCCAACTAGATTAAACAACACATTAGATCTCTTCATAACCAACAGACCTGGATTAGTAGTTGATTATGATATTAACCCTGGTCTATCCGACCATGAGATCATAAAAATACACAGTAAGATAAAAGCAGTAGCCAATACAAAACCCAAAAGAAAAATGTTACTCTGGAATAAATGTAACCTAACACAACTACACCAAGCTGCATTAAACTTTCAACAAACATTCTTATTAGAAAAAGACATTAACCAACCAGTCGATGACCTCTGGAATTTCATTAAAAACCATCTTAAAAGCATTATAGAAAATCATATACCAACTAAATACACATTAAACAAAATAAATAAATGCTGGTTTAATAATAGACTAAAGAAGCTTTGTAAACAGAAGGAAAACCTATATAGAAAATTTAAAGAAACCAAGGCAGAAAGAGTTTACAAAAAGTATATAAAAATTAAACACCTAACTCAAAAAGTAAGCAGACAGCTGCAGAGTGAATACATAAACAGTGTAATATCTAAAGATAACAACAAAAACCTATGGTCATACATTAAGTCTAAGAAAATGGAAACAACAGGCATAGCGCCATTAAAAGATGAACATAACATAATACATAATGATAATGAAACTAAAGCCAAACATCCTAAACAAATACTTTGCATCAGCATTCTCAGCCCTAGGAGATAAAGACATAATTCTTAATTTGAACCAAGTAGACAACATAGAAGATATAGTAGTACAAGAAAATGGAATTAAAAAACTATTAGCCAACACCAAACCAAATAAAGCGTCTGGACCTGATGGTATTCCAGCTAGATTACTCAAAGAACTAAGCAATGAGCTAGCCCCAGTGTTCAAAATACTCTTTCAGGCATCGCTTAACCAGGGCAGAGTACCAAAGGACTGGAAAGAAGCTAATGTCACCCCCCTATTTAAAAAAAGAAGAAAAATCTGATCCAGGAAACTACAGACCAGTATCACTTACCAGCATCACATGTAAAATACTAGAACACATAATATATAGCGACATCATAAACCACTTAGACAAACATAATGTCCTCACCCCATACCAACATGGCTTTAGGAAATAAAGATCATGTGAAACACAACTAATAGGACTTATTGATGATTTTTCAAAAGGTTTAGATAATAGTGAACAAATAGATGCTATCTTACTAGATTTTTCCAAGGCTTTTGACAAAGTTCACCACCATAGTTTGCTTAAAAAATTAAAATATTTTGGCATTAATGGTCCACTGCATCAGTGGATTAAAGATTTTCTGATAGGGAGAGAACAAACTGTAATAATAAATGGCTCTAAATCAACACCAATAACAGTAAACTCAGGTGTACCTCAAGGAACAGTCTTCTGTCCACTACTATTTTTAATTTACATAAATGATTTACCAAATTGCATTAGTTCAGGAACAAAAGTCAGATTATTTGCAGACGATTGCATAATATATAGAACAATAAAAACAACACAAGACACAGATATTTTACAAAGAGAATTAGATGAATTACAGAAATGGGAATCAAATTGGAGCATGTCTTTCCACCCAGAAAAATGTCAGTTGTTAAGAGTAACAAAAAAACTAAAACAAATTAATTCCACTTATCTTATTCATGGCAAACCAGTAACACAGACTAAAAACGCAAAATACCTAGGTGTTATAATAAATGAAAAACTGTCATGGAATCCACATACTGATGAAACTATAAAAAAATCCAACAAAGCATTAGGGTTTATTAAAAGAAATTTCTACAAATCAAATAAGAACATAAAACTAAAAGGTTATTTAACCTTGGTTAGGCCAATAATAGAATATGCATCCTCCATTTGGGACCCCTCAACTCAAGAAAACATTAAGAAACTGGAACAGACACAAAATAGAGCAGTGAGATTCATAACAAATGAATATTATCTCCAATTGCTACTATCTTAAAATTTAGGATTTATCTCTCCTGTTTGGTATCAAACAAAATAATCAATTGTTGATTAATTGGTTTATTTTTTAATTGATTTATGCTTTGGTTTAAAGTACTGGTTTAAATACTTGATCCGAGAATGGATGTGGGAGAAATAACGTGTTCAAATGTCTAAATCGACGAACCCTTACATACTTGTCGTATCTGCGGATATTGCGAAGGATTTATTTTTCCCTTGTCGGTATCAAACAAAATAATTAATTACTAGTAATTAACTGATTAATTATTTTTAAAATTTATTCAGGGTGTGTCTATGCCATAATAATTATGCAAAGTTTCAACTTGATCCGAGAGTGGCTGTGGGAGAAATAATGTGTACAAACGTGTAACCAGACAGACAAACAGACAAACAGATAGAGTTCATATAAGGTTTGTAAAAACTCCATGACAACAGGATATTTTCAAATTTTGTACCATTACCGGCAGGTCGGAGTTCACGACCCCCAAACTAAAAGGACTGTCATCCTTTCGCCAGCCGTCTGGTAACCCTGGGGCTGTTTTGGAGCCAGTATGTTGTTCGGGCCTCTCGATAAAGTATGGTTGGCATTCTGGTTAGGCTACATTCCACAATAGCATGTTTGCAAGCTTTCACACACTCAAACACTTTCCCACACTAAAAACTATTTTACACTCCTGAAAAAAAAAATTCAGATGTCAAACAAATCCTCACGAAAAAAAAAAAGGTTTTACGATAAAAGTCTTTAATACTCAGCATAAGGTGACTTTTAAAAATCGATTCCTTTAAAAGAAATGGAATCGAAATTCGTTTCTTCTTGTTTTTATTGTTATACTCCATCAAATCATATGAAGGAAGTTCATTAAAATGCAACAAAGCAAATCCTTTTTCTAGAGATTTGGATGACTTTTTTTCTTGTTCCTAATTACAGACTTTTTTTCTTATTCTTGCAGAACAAACAATTTAAATCTTCATTACATTGACAAGATTGTTAAAAAAAAAGTAAAAATAAAATCTGTCTGATTAAAAACTTTAAAAAGTAGTCCAATGGATCTGAGGGCCAACATTTATCTGCGGTAAAAATTCAAAATTATCATCATCAGGGCGGGATTTTAAAATATGGAGTCTATCGTCATCCAAATTTTGAGGGCCCTTATTCTTTTTTTTAAATACTTTTAATACAATGATGCACTTTATTGAAGCACTATAGTTCTTGTAAAGTTAATGTCATTTTCTTTTTAAAAAATATTTATTATGCATAATTTTATTATTATTTTAAAATTATGTGAAGGCTTTTCTTTTAGATTAAGACCTCGTGATGCTGCACTGCTATACCGTAACTACGACCCTGAACATTATAGATTTATATTTTATTGCCATACTAGTTCTAAATCTAAAACATGGGATATTACGTGAATAGAGATATTTGAAATGTATTTTACAATCGAATGTGATAAGGTGTCGCAATAAGCCTGGGTTTTAATCCAAAATTATATTGATGTTAAAGAAAAAGAGGCCAGATTGTGCAATGACAAAACTTTATTGATTAAAAAATATTTGAGCTAGGAACGTAATGATCTTATTCAACATGACAACACGTACCAGTGCATACATATGTGTAGGAGGGAGCAATAAGAAATATGTGTAGGAGGGAGCAATAAGCAATATTTCTAGAATTAGGTTTTTGGCACATCGGCACAATATTTGTAGGAGGGAGCAATAAGCAATATCTCTAGGGTTAGGTTTTTGGCACATCGGCACAATATTTGTAGGAGGGAGCAATAAGCGTTTTAAAATAAGATGGCTGCCTCAGTGCCTGGTCGTGTGACATGCGCTCTGGCCTGTTGTCCTAACGGTGCTGAGTTCAAACATTGAACGCTGCCCCCCCTCCCCTTTTCGCCCTGCTAAAGTTTTGGGCTTGGATATAAAAATCTTCACTTCTGAAGGAACACCCGGAACATGTACAAACAAAGCATACAAACATCATAAAGTACCGCACGTGCGTAACCAGGATTTTATTGTCATTGGAGAGGTTTTGGGGGGGGGGGTATATATATATAAGCCCTATTTCCGGTATTGAAAGCCAACAAAATGCATATTATGAGGTATTACAGTGCATTATCAAACTATTAAAAAGTTTCATTTCAAAAACCTTATCTGCTATTCTTGCTCAGATACTCTAATTCCACAGTATCCACCAAGCGTGAAACTGCTTCCACAAAATCTGTCACTGGCAATGTCTGAAGCCTCCATGAAAGTGTGGCGCCAAGTTGTACTAGGATGTTCCTGTTTGCGCTTTTTTCGTAATGGACTCCCATGTTATCGCAACTCTTATTATGCGTAATTTTTTTTTGTCGGAGAACATGTCCCGCAAACCTCTGTCACAACCTTACCAAGGGGTCGACTCACAGTTCGGCATAGGATTTCCTTGATTGAAACCCGATCTCTATAACTGACTCCTGAAATCCGTCTAGCCATCCTTGCTGAGCCACTTTCAGTCGTTTTCAATTTCGGCAGATGACTATTCACTGCACTTTATTAATGGAGCCCAGCCACTGGTAGAAACTTGTAACCTCCCATGGCTACGCTCTTGGAATTAGGTGACTGTAGTTTCCTTTAGATTTTATATCGAAAAGTGAAGTTTTGTCGTCTTTTAAAACTAATCAAATTCAAAACCCCTTAAGCTACGCACATAGAATTTGGTGACTGTAGTTTGCTATAGAATAATATTGAAGAAAGAGGTTTTTAACCTCAAAACTCTCTGCAGATTTAAAAAAAAATCAAAACCACCTGGAGGGGTTTTAAACTTTAAAAAAGCCCTCCGGAGGAAGGGGGAGGGTTAAACTCAACTTCCCACTGGCTTGGCTACGCTCATTGAATTTTGAGTGTGTAATTTGTCTAATTTTTAATGTTGAAGTATTTTTTAGCTTCAAACCCCGCTGAAGGGGGGTTTAAAGTCAAAACGCCCTTTGGCCAAGCTCATAGAATTTTGAGTGTGTAATTTGCTTTTTTCATAGTGAAGAGGTGGTTTTTAGCTGCAAACACCGCTGGAGAGAGTTATTAAACACAAAACCCCTGTGGCTACGCTCATAGAATCTGGTGACTGATGTATGGATAGTCTTATATTGAAGAGGGGGTTTTATCGTAGATTTCGGAGGGGGTTTTAAAATAAAAATCTTCCTTAGCTTTGCTCTTGGAATTTGGGGATTGTCGTTTGCATTTTTTTTTGTTATAAAAGAGGGAGATTTAACTGTAACCCCCCTGGTAAGAGGTTTTAAACTCAAACCCCCTTGGCTGCGCTGGGGCAAGTGATGGTTTAGTATTGCTGCGCTGGGGCAAGTGATGGTTTAGTTTTAAAATCGCACCTAAAATAAACAAAATCAAAGCGAAAAATCAGTCACTAAATTTCGACCCTCCCCGCAAAGGGCTGGGGCATTTCATTCCAGGGTGTGTGTGTATGAACCTTCCCCCCTGGCTACGCCCATTAAGGACCGTATGACTAAGTAGAACAGGTGGAACGGTTGTGTGGGGGACATCGTTGATTAGTTCTGACCATAGTAATGCCCTGTCCTTAATCTCTTCTTTAAGTGATAATCCACGAGGCCATTGGTTTTAATTCTTTAAATGCATTTTTAATTTCGCGTTTGTTTGTTTTTTGTAAACATTTGTTTACAGCAGATTTTGTTTGTGTTTTGTTTCAGTCTGAGAAATAAATACTATTCAGATAAGTATTTTTTTTAGACGATAGCATTTACGAAACGGCTTAAGAGTCTCATAGAAACCCTTAAGACTAACTAAGAACAATTTTTGGATTGATACCTGTCACGAGTCGAGTCTGTGACCTATTTCGACCAGTTTCTAGAAGCTCGAGTTTAAACCAGTGCAAGTGTCCAGCGTAAACAAGTTAATTTTAGATATCCAATCGAAGAAAGAGGTTAAGGGAAAAAAATAGCATACGTCAGCTTCTAGAAGGTCAAAGTTACTAAAATAATTATCGGAGAAGGTTCCAGGATTCTGGAACGTACGATCAAAGAAAGTATAAATTAAGGGAAAGTGAGTTAGACGGGGTCCTCGCATAGTAGTAGTTCTTGTAGAGCGTTGGTCCTCACTCAGTCCTAGATTAGTAAGTTTCTTGATATTAGCGGGTCCATTAGTTAAAGTTTTATTAGTTGAAGTTGAAGTTATACTAAGTGAAGTTTCATGTATCATTTAAGTTTTATTTATGAAGTATCAAGTCAAGTTGTTATTGAATTAAGAGGTTAATTTGATGTGAAAGTTGAAGAAGTTATTAAAGAAGTTTGAAGAAAATACAGAGAGATGTTTCTTTTTTCATTTCATTGAATTGTCAAGTTTGATAATATAATCCTCGGCAAGTGTAATCGTCACATACCTGTCTTGTTATCGACTATGAATAATTATGCAAAATTTCAACTTGATCCTTGAATGGGAAGTGGGGGAAAAAAATTAATTAGGGGACTATATAAACATCTACAGTTTTCATGAAGAAGCATTTATTTCGCTTATTTCGAAATCAAACAAAATAATCACCAACAATTAATTAACCAATTTGATTAATTAGTTTTAATTGATTCATGTCTTGTCAGGTTTAATGAATATTAGTTTTAACTTGATCAGAAAATGGGAAGTGAGAGAAAAAAGCATGTTCAAACGTTTTACTAGACAGACAGAGAGTGAGCTGATGTAAGCTTTGCAATACTCTGGTTTGGTCATTGAGTCAGCCTATGGTAAAGATAGCTCTTAGAGCGTGTTACAACAGGGACCCAGGGTAGAAGGCTTATGTGAAGTGATTATGACAACAAATTCAGAAACTATACGTATAAGCCCCAACTCTAGTTTTCTTTTCCTTTGTACTATTATAAAAATGAAAGAAAAAAAGGTTACATTCCGTTGAGAGCAGCTTTTTATTTTGCTTGTTTCTAATCTATATTGGTTTTTATATGTCAAACAAAAAAAAAAAGGCTCAGGATATATATCATGAAATTTAGAATAAATATCTGTCTCTCATTCAGCACACTTCATCTTCCACCACGAGGTCACCCTGTCTCGTAAGAAATCTGATAAAAGTTTGGACTTGGGAATTTCTTTTGGTTGACATTCCATTGAAGGCTGAGATTTTTTGTTTCCTCTTTTGCTGTCTGGGTTCTTGGAAATGTAGCGTGTGTCTCTTCTCAAATGCTCAGCTCTAAAAGAGTAGAGGATAGTTGAAAGCAAAAGTAGTTTGTCTTTGGCTACTGACCAACTGAAGTTACTATAATGAAGTAATGCTAACGTTATATATATATTTGAGAAACACAAAAGGAAAGGAATAAAATACCACCAATAAAAAATACATTTTTTTTTCTCATACTTTATTACCAAGTGAAACCATTGTTTCATCAAAGCGTAGAAATAATGCCAAAGTGAGGTGTACATAAGTACATTAATTACATAATCACATTACATAGAAAGTAATGTTAATACAAGTATTTAGATATCAAGAAAACAAACAAATAAAATGAATAGTAGGTAACATTGAAATATAGTTTGTTGTAATCAAACGGACCAGGAAGTAACTAAAGCAAAAGTGTCAAGACAATGACAACATCCGCTGTGACTGAGTATTCCCTTACAATTAGCGCATCTTGGAAGCCATTTTGCGCAAATAGGACTGAATGAAAGCCATTTTGCGCAAATAAGACTGATTTGAAAGCCACATTTCGCAGTTTAGACAGATTGAAAGTCACATTGCTTTGAACTGATTGAAATCCACATTGCGCAGTTTAAACTTAAATCCACATTGTGCAGTTTAAATGGATTGAAAGCAACATTGCGCAGTTTAAACTGATTGAAATCTACATTGCACAGTTTAAACTGATTGAAAGCCGAACTGCGCAGTTTAAAGTGATTGAAAGCCACATTGGGCAGTTTAAACTTATTGAAAGCCACATTGCTTTGAACTGATTGAAATCCACATTGCGAAAGCCGAACTGCGCAGTTTAAACTGACACAACGCCACATTGCGCAGTTTAAACTGATTGAAATCCACATTGCGCAGTTTAAACTGATTGAAAACCACATTGCACAGCTTAGACTAATAGAAAGCCACATTGATAACCACATGGGCGTAATTCAATCCCCCCCCCCCTTTGTTCCTGCAAGAGCGTAGCTGCAAAAAAAAAAAAAGGGAATAAAAAGTGAAGTGCACTAAGATGAAACCCTCACACACCCTCACACACACCCTCACACACACCCTCACACACACCCTCACACACACACTCAGAGCGTTCTGTCATACAGAGAGGACATATGGATTGTCCAGTCTCTTGCCTAGCCTTTTACAAAGAACTGACTAACCAGCCACTGGACATCAACAAGCAAAAACACACACACACTACTCCATCGAAAATCAATACCGATGCGTTGAAGAAATAAGTGACGAATTGCTTTCACGAATTTATATTCATATATTCAACCTTATTAAATTTAACATGACACTTAGAATTATATAGAACATACGTATTACTTGGTAGTGAGAAAGAGACGCAATTAAAAATTTTAAAACAAATAAACAATCGACTTAATGAACAATTACTGAGGTAAGATAAATTGACAGAGCGTTGTGCTAATGACCCGAATGTCGTGGGTTCGATCCTCGTACTGGTTATGTTTATTTTTTCAATGACAAACAAAATATGAATGCTAAGTTTACTATATTATTTGAACATTAGTAGGAATAGAAAATCAAGGTTATTCAAAGGGAAGAACCCTACATGTGCAACTACATCTCTATAAAAAAGTAGAATATTTCTCTTTTTTCGATATGAAAAAAAAATTTGTCAATGATTGATTGAATTTTTTTTTTAATTTTTCATGTTTTTTTTTGTTTGTTAGGTACACTAAATAATTGTGTAAAGTTCCAAGTTGATCTGAGAATGGTTATGGGAGAAATGACGTCCTCAACGAGGCACACAGAGTGACTTGATGTAAGCTTTGTACAAATTACTCTTTATCATAAATGCTGACAACATTGCAAATACAATGCAGTAATTAGAAGGAATAGTTCACTTAATGTCAGGTTTAACATGGCACACGCATGTGAATAAAGTGTTTCTTAAAACAAGAAGTATTCCTCCACTCGTCACTGTCTAGTATCCTGTAGGCCAGTGTTTCCCAAACTGTGTTCCGCAGAACCCTAGTGTTCCGAGCTACTGGAATAATTAACTAGTAGGCCACCACGTGAATTAATCTCTCTAAAAAAAAAAAAGCAAAGTGTTCCGCTAATAAATATTCCGAAGTGTGAAATGTTCCGTTAAAGAAAAAGTTTCGGAACCGCTGCTGTAAAGGTGTTCTTGCTGTTTTGTTTGTTTTGTTACTAAACAGTAAATATTCATCTCCTTTGTAGCTGGTCCAGCAAACAGGCACTTGTTTTAACCAACAGACGAAGCATTCATTGAACGTGGCCCTTTCTTACATCTGGGGAACCTAGACATGTCACGTGTCACGACCCGCATCATTTCTACACATCGTCGAGAGGGTTACGGAACTGAACATCTGCGGTTTCAGTATGTACTTTGGACAGGAGTTTCGAGAGGCCCGATAGCAAGGCCGAGTACGACCCGCGGGCCGTGGCTTGGTCATCACTTTCTGAACGTTTTAATCTTCAGCATTAGAAACACTTTTTTTCCCCCCGGCTATTGGTGTTCAGCCCTGATACATGTGAACTTGAGTCCGGAGATGGGAAGGTGGGGGTGGGGGGATTGTTGTACTGTGATCTTTAACCTCTTGTGTTTAGGTTTCTTGTGAACCTTGACCTATGTGTCCAAGAAGGTCACCGTGATCTTCGTTGTCTATGGCTATTATACAGAGTCTGCCGCTATATTGCCTCCCTTGACATGCATGGACAAGAGTTCTCTGTCTGACTCTGTTAGCTGTTGTTTCACTAGCGGCACGCGAATGCTTCCATTAGTGGAGCTAGTCGACCTTAGATCACCTGTCAGTCTGAAATTCAGAGAAAAAAAACAACTTTGAATGGAAATAAGATAACGTTGTTTTTTTTTTATTCCACAAAAGGACATGACGTTAAATAAGACTTATATTTGATATCAAGACAGGAGGCCACACACAAAAAAAAATAGATATGAGAAAAGCTTTCAAAAAATCGATAGTAGAAATGGTTGGCTTCTAAAATTATTCCAAACTAAAAAAAAAAAAAAAACTTGTTGACGTCAGTCTATAAAACATACATAATATACATGCAGAAAATATTAACAGAACAGTATTTAATGTATTTAATATGGTAAACATTGTAAATATGATTACAATGAATCATTCATTCATTAATAGCTCTCTGATGGATTTCATTCAGACGTAGATGAGGCCAAAAGCTTATTCCCCAATCGCTTCTATTCAGCGTATTCCAGTGACATGTATTTAAGTTTTATTAGAATGGATTTCATAAATAGATCCGCACTTCTGTTTCATTAAGAAAATGTTATTTTATTATTACTACAATTTTAAAACTATGGATCCAACAGATTCCTGTTTTCATCTTTTGTTCCATGTATTTACAAATACTTTTTGACCTGGTTTGTCATGATGGCATTTGGCGAGTGATGCAGGGGCTCAGGGGCGTAACTAGGGATTTGGGGGCCCGGGGGAATTGACCTCTTTGGGGGCCCCTTGCATTTTGACATTCGACATATGACATGGGATAATGTACGCAAAAATATATAAGCCCCAAATCAAATTGGTTCAGTATATCAGTAAACTTAAAAGTAATTAAGACTCTTTTAATGAATAATACCTTTGTTTATAAGTTAAATAATGCAAAAGTGACAAATCTAAATTGATATCGCTTCACGTCGTGCATTCTGTGCAGCAAAGACATCTATAACATCAACTACATCGATACTTTCTAGTATTTGTGACTTGTGACATTAAAGCCATGATAAGCCTTTCTTGTGTCATTGTGCTCCTGAGATAGGTTTTGATGAACTTGAGCTTTGAGAATGATCTGTCACATGACGTAATGAAAGTGGTCTGAGTTAGCGGTATTCGGAGGAGGTTGCAAGGTTTGAGCACACGTAATTACCATATGAAGCCTGTTTCCTCAATATGCCTATTGGTGATTGTATTACTGGTTTGTTGATGAATAGTGCTCGTGCATCAATGACATCATTGAAAAAGCGATTTGCCATTTATTTCATCATACAAACAGGAAAAGTAGCACAGTTTGTCATAAGCGTGTCTTCATCTAACAGGTGTCTTGGTTCAAGAAGAAACCCAAAGGTATCCATTTTCTTTCCAGCCTCTAAAATCTGCCCTTCATCTCCATATGAAATCTGTCCAGCACTTTTGTCGCAGAACGTTTGAATTGCAGTTCTATTGACAGTCCTACATTAGAACTCAACTTCCAATCAAGTCTTTTCTTTCTTCTGGTTGTTTTGATTACAGGGAATCCATAGTATTCACTACCTTCTTTTGCTTTTTCGATGGATTGGGTTTTTGTTAGTTTTTCATCATTTTGCAGAAAGCATGAAAGGGTACTAATTTCTTCAGCATCTTCACGTAAATGCAGTCCAGACTTTTGTAGTTTCTTCTGAACTATATTAATTGGGTGCAAGAGGTTTGACCAGAATTCAAGATAGGCAAAAAAATTCTTAATTTTTCACTGCATGAAGAAGATTCTGTGCTAATATTATTTGGTATTACGTCATTGTTGGTTGTTTGTGTTTTGTGCGCAAGCAAAAGGATTCAGAGCATACAAAAGTGGGAAAGATCCATATCTCGTTATGCTCGAGTATAGAAATACTCCGATAAGTGGACTGTCGTATTCACCATCACAACTGCTGACGAGTAGAAGACTCAGGGAATCATTCCAACTGATCCCAAACTATTGAAACCATCGGTAGCTGAAAATGCAGAGACATTACTCAACGAACGACAGATGAAAAGCAAAGTGAAATACAATGCAAAAGCAAGACTACCTAAAGATTATTCTGTCGGAGAGTTCGTCTAGGTCAAACATGGCAGAAAGCAGTTGTCATAAAAAACATTCAGCCCCCAGATCTTACATTATAAAGACAAACGGAAAAACATACAGAAGAAATCAACGCTTTTTGAATAAGAGTTTCGATGAAGACATCTCTGGGTACTATGATACCGATGAAGACAATGAACTGCAAACTGTTGGAACAAACGAAACAGACAGTTAAAGACCAACATCTAGAGAACTTGTTGTGCCAGTCAAGACAACCAGATGTGGAATTGTTAAAGTAGACAGTAGACAGGGCCGCCTTAGGCCACTGCAGCCTATGCGGTCGCAGTGGGCTCCGCGCTTTCATAGGCCCCGCGCTAATTCTAAGTGTACATTATTAAATTAAACCATTACAATGTATATAAAATAACAGGTTTTCGTGACACCCTGATTTTCCAGGGCCTCCAGGAAATCTCATGAAAAGGCAAAATATACGATAAAGTCCTGAACTTTTTTGAATTTATTCAAATCTCCTGAAGAATAGACGAAATTGACATTTTGGGTGCCTATAAATAAAAAGTGGATTTGCGAGCTTTCATTTGATAAAAATTTATTGCAAAGACGAAAATAGGCCTATTTTCTAATTAAAAAAATAATTTTGACATTATGCTCATCCCTACCCAGACTAGGCCTCGCGCGATCCGTTTCGCATAGAGCCGCGCATATGCTAGGGCCGGCCCTGCTAGTAGATATCACTCTTAAGAACTTTAAAAGGAAGGGTGTGATAATAATTCAAAAGGAAGGATGTGCTAAAATTATATGATATTACGTCATTGTTTGTTGTTTATGTTTTGTGCGAAAGCAAAAGGATTAGATGGAAATAAAAATGGAGTTTCCATTGGATTGAGGAAAGATGAATAGTGGGGTAATAACTCGAGTGTGAAGTTTAATTCTGAAATTATAGACGCCAAACTCGAATAATGGACTATTCTAGCATTATTAAGAATAACTTTTGGATCTGTTATACTCGATTCTGTAAATTTTGCTTCAAGGTTAATTAGTGTATCCATAAAATACTCGCCATTTAGATCTATTATTAGTAAAGGTAACAAGATACCTAGAATTCGCTGTATATCATGCAGTTTTATTCGTGTCAACAAATTTTAAAATGTAAAACAAACTTTTAAAAAAACTTAGATCTCGGTGGGAAAAAATATTACGCCACTGCTGAGGGGCTTCAACATAGATAACAGCATTATCGATGTTATCAAAGCCTCATACCACAATACAAATAGCTCAGTATTTCTGCGACTAAAATGCATTCTCCATCCAGTTCTTCTAATATATTTCTAGAGCAAATTAAAATGGAAACTCTGGAATGATTTACTCCTAACTTGACAACAAACGGGCGGCATATTTCCAATATCAGGTTTGATATAGCCTAGACCTTATTGGAGAAAATGCAGACCAGGTACAAGATCTTACTTCAAAGCTGGATGTTGCATCTAGAGCAGAGGAAATCAGTGCAGAGCTAAATAATAGTTTGTGGTGGAGATAGTACACGATGTTGCAAATTGATCTTGATTTTGTACGTAGTAGAAAATGAATAAAATGCAAATAAAATTTATTTTCTAACTAAAGTCTTAATTTTCACTTATTATCCTTATCCCTACACAGACTGGGCCTCTCGCAATCAGTTTCGCATAGGGCTCCGCAATAGTATGTTATTAAAAAAATAATCCCTCACTATCTTATAAGAACATAAATAAACTATTATTTTAGTATGGCACAGTATCTTAGTAATTTATTATTATGTATTACCTTAGTATCTTCTTTTAACATATTCTTGTTGCATAATATCTTATTAGCTTCTTATCGCATTATACCATGCTAAGTTCCTATTACATAATGCGTTATAATCTTCTTATTACATATTATCTAAGTATTTTCCTATTAAGTCATTGTTACGATTTCCTCATGTAATAATACCTTAGCTCCTCCGTTTCACTGATACTTGTATAATCAGGGGTAGAGCTCTTCGTCACCTGGCTGGAGTTAAAGCAACACCTTCTAATGGAAGAGGGAACTTTATTCACGACTGGTCTCCTGTGAAACATGAAATGGCATATCTGGTTACACTTCGAACACTCTTTTTATAGAGTGAGGATATCTTATCTAAATGACAATGTCTTTGATTCCGAAGATTCACATGACTACGTAGACCCAGTGGCGACCTGAATATTTTTCGCATCTCGTACATTGACCTCCGGGGTTCTATTTAAGTTTTTTTCTGCGCCTGTCTTCAATAAGGACTTTCCTTTGGGTCTCAAAAGTATGTTTGTGATAGCTCTCCAAATGTCTCTTTCAGAGGTCATCTGCTGCCAGGTACTCTCCTCAGTAAGGGCGAAATGGCGCTTGATTTGTTTTTTTAAACGCCCGCGTGGGCACCTCTTTTGTATGTGCTTCTTACTGTCATCACGATTGTCCCGAGTTAGAGCCCAGCAGGAGATTTGGGCTAAGATATTTTCATGTTTCATTCTGAAGGAACTTCCGAAAACAAACTAACCGAAAAACATATTTGAAAAAAACAATTATTTAATGTAAAATAAATGCTTCAGAAAGATTGATTATTTCTTTCCTAGTAGGCTACTATTCCAGATGACGGTCTGGTTGTATGGTATACGCTCTGGACGGTCGACACGACGGTTTTAGGTTCGTACCCTACCCGCCGCTATTCTCTGTTGTCCTGGAAGAGATCTGGGCTAGGACTTTCAATCCTTTGTTGTCCTGTAAGAGATCTGGGCTAGAACTTTCAATCCTCTGTTGTCCTACAAGAGATCTGGGCTGGGACTTTAAATCTTTTGTTGTCCTGCAAGAGATCTGGGCTAGGACTTTCAATCCTCTGTTGTCCTGCAAGAGATCTGGACAAGGACTTTAATCTTTTTTTTTTGTGAAGGAAATTCTAAAGCTTATTCTACATTTCAAAAGTAAAGCATTGCTTGAACTTGTCATGGTATATGAAAATAAAAGTTCCCCTTTCAGACCCTGCGATCTAAAGGACAGATGATGTAAAGGTCATCTGTTTCTGAGACCTAAAGTTAACGAGGGTGTCATGTGGCCAGCACAACGACCAATCGCCATTACTTTCCCCTAATTAATGTCATATCCATTAGAGCTGGGTGGACTCCGAGGCGCCCAAAGATCCCGAAATTAAAAATCCGCCTTCACCAGGATTCTAAACCGGGACCCCCGGAAGCCAAGCGCTTTACCGCTTAGTCACCGTGTCTCTATATGAACATAAACGCAGAAATTATATGTTAGTGCTAAACATTTCTTGGGGGCTTTAGGCTATGGCTTCTGAAGGTAAATCCGACCCTGCATATTAAAGATATAATATTTATTACAAGGTTAATGACCTTTAACAGAGAAGGTAACCAGAAGTTATGTAGCTGTGGCTTGTTGAGAACGAGGCAACCATGTAAACTACTTGAATCTTAGGCGCTATCTCACTTCATCACAAACGAATGTTAAACATTTATGACACCATGAGAATAATTATAACGTATTTGTAAATAAACTAAATAAACGAAACATTAGATTAACTAATGGCTTCAAATCGAAACAACTCGTTGAAGATCGGAGACCAATAATTCGTTGCCATGCCATACAGACCTGTGACGTGGCAACAAGCTATTGGTCTCCTCTGCTCAAAGGTTACGACGTTGCAGGTCAGTGTTCAGGCCTTCTATGACGATTGGTCTCGCTTAAAATCGCCCGAGAAAAAAGAGTGAACGCTAAAAAGATGTACCTTATATAGCGACATATTCTAGTGCTGAAGACTCCGTAAATCAGTGGATTGGCTGCCGAGTTCAGGGGAGCCAGACTTTGAACGAACGTATTTATTTTCATCCAAACTGGCGTATTAGGTATGACCTGAAAAACCTGGCACATGTTGATGATGAAATATGGGCTCCAGCAGACGATAAATACTGTGGAAAATAAATGACATAAAAATAACTGTCGCTTATATAAAGTGTAATTGTATCAATTCTTTTGACTCCAGCATGTAATAAATTAGTAATAGATCAAGAAAAACAATAACAAATGTGTGCGACTGGAAATACTTTTACCAATTGTTTTTCTTTTAGCGCTATTTCATGCTTATAGCTTTCTCAATGCACTGTGATCCTATCACTCGTCTAGACCAGTTGGGCGGGGGGGGGGGGGGGGAGCGGGTATCTGGGAGAACGTTTCCGTCCTTAACTTTCAAAAGCTAATATCACCTCACTCTGTCTGTCCGTCTGTCTGTCTGGTAAAACGTTATTTCTCCCACATCCGTTCTCGGATCAAGTTGAAACTTCGCAGAATTATTTATTGGCATAGACGAGACGTAAATCAATTAAATAAATTAACCTATAAGACAATTAATTACTGGTAATTAATTATTTTGTCTCATACGAACTAGGGAAACTAATACTTCAGTTTTCGCAGATACAACTAAATTAGTTGGATTTAGTCCCCCTGAAATAATTGTTAACGCTATTTCTCTCTCACTCATTCTCCAATCAAGTTGATACTTTTAACAATTGTTTATTGTACTTAACAAAACATGAATCAATAAAAAAAAACACCAATTATTTTGTTTGATATTGAATAAGGGAAACAACGTGTACATTATTTAAATAGTTTAAATAAGGGCGGAGTTCTTCCCCTTTAGATACACTTTTTTTTTTTGCTTTAAGGATTTTTAAGAATATTTTTCGTGGGCACAAACCTGGTTGATGTAAGGCCGATATACTAGCGATTGAGATAGACAGGTGCTTATGAGGACAGAAGGTTGTACAGTTATCTATTGTTAGCTTAAAATTTGTTAGTGCCACGAGCTAATTCTGTACACTTTCTCCCCTTAGCTAGTACTGTCTCTCTATATAGATAGAAATAATTAATCACTGCTAATTGATACATAACTGATGCCATTTTTTAAAATTGATTCATGTGTCGTAAGGGACAATAGATAATTGTGCAAAGTTTCCTCCTTATCGGAGAAAGGGCGCTAGGACTAACGTCAAACTTTAATAGTTTGAATCCAAAAAAAAAATAAAAAAATGCAAAGATGTGAAAAGCTTTCTATTGTCAGCGAACTAACACCATTTTGAAAATAACTTAACAACAAAAGGCACATTATAATTCTGGGGAATACGAAACACTACAGGAAAAAAAGGCGCAAAATGATAAGAGTTTATTGAAGCGTTAATATAAAGGAAATAGTATTTTGTACATACACTACGACATCATTTCTTATGTGTTTGCCACAACCGTTATTTTATTCACAAGGACCAGAAAATGTCTACATATGTTCACTTTCTAAGTGAAGCCATATTTTCAACAAATTATTATTTCAAGTCATTAAAACAGTGTCAGCTTTGAGCTGCCTATCAAGACCCTGCGCTGCAAAGTAATGCACAAGACCTCGCACACACTTAGGGGTCGGTTTTGGTGACTGGTTAGTTGGTTAGTTGTAAGTGCTTTAGAGTAATATCTCAAATATATCAACCGCTATCTATCCATCTTTCCATCTATCTATATCTCTGTCTGTCTGTCTGTCTGTCTGTCTGTCTATCTATTCTATCTATTCTATCTATTCTATCTATTCTATCTATTCTATCTATTCTATCTATCTATTCTATCTATCTATTCTATCTATCTATTCTATCCATCTATCCATCTATCTATCTAATCTGTCTGTTTGTCTGTCTGTCTGTCTGTCTGTCTATCTATCTATCCTTACAAGTTTCAGATATGCATCTAAATATTTCCACACAACAACTGAGTGATGTACACATGGCTACATTATCATTTTGCACGTTTGTCATGAGCCAAATGTCAGCCAAGTTTGTCACCAGACTACAAATTGAGTCAGCCACTAGTACAAATCTTAGAGTGAGTAAAGGAGCCAGGAAAAGGGCAATAAAAATGTAAATTGCTTGGATGAGTTTCAGACACTAAGGATCAAGACCCGCTGTCTCGTTGACCTCGTTTTGTTCTGCTGGTGTTGGGGAGCCGATACTGAGAGCGGTTCCCTGTATCTAGAGCTGAGGACGATTTGTGAAATACATTTACACAGGACATCCAACAGCTGGGTGAAATTTTATGACTGTGTCGAACCAAAGATTACAGGGCATGGAACGGGTTGCCTGAATCAGCCAGGAAAACCAATGACCTAGTAGAGTTTAATTATCTCATTAATATGCACGACTATTAAATCACATGGACACGCGTAGGGCGTAATTATCTTCTCTTTTGAAAGATAGTCTGTAATTTATAAGATAAGATATGGAAAACTAAGTAACTTGATAAAATGCTACTTTTAAATATTAAGAATGTTAGAAAGAGATTATGTTAATTGTTACACTGAATTGAATTTTTTTTCAGTAGTTCAGAGAAAAACATTATGGAATCCATTATATTTATATGTCACATTTCTCTTATTTTGTAAAATTTTAAATTTTTTTTTCAAAGTAATAGAAATTAAAGGAATCTTTATTTTCAGACATTTTCGACCTAAATATATCTTTTTGGCTTTTGTGTGTGCATGTGTGTGGCTCTGTTCTTGCTTACAATTAAAAAACAATTCATTTTTTAATTATCTCCCTTACATTTGTTACTCTTCTGTGTAGAAACTCGAAGCTACCAGAGGCCAATGTTTTTACATTTCTCAGGCAACCTTGTCACGAACACAACGTAACATAAGCAGTACATTTTAAAGTACTAATTTAAAAAAAACAACGTTAGGCCTACTTATGTGTCGTGGGAGTGAGAACCTTTCAAGAAATGTTAACTGAGCATTGACAAAGAAGAAAGAGATTAATGAAAACTGTTATAAATCACAATAAGTCCAAGTTGGGAGTATGTACAGAAATCTTTGCTTCAAATCAGTTGATATGTTTACATCGGAGGTTACGTACATTTTGAGAATATGACAAGTTCTATGTCCTTCAATCTTACTGTTTAAGTCCCTTGTCGATTTTACCATTTAAAAGTCATTTGCCTGTAACCTTTCCTACCTATAATAAAAAAATGTCGTAAACTATTGCTAAATATACATAACAAACTTAAAACAAAGTAATACAAAGAATATGATAGACCCTTTGTCGCTTTCTTCGTCAACTTAATTTACATTATATCTAAGTTCTAGGGTTAGGGTAAGTTCACTTACTTGTGACAGTACTTAAGTAAATATAAATTACTTACACAATTACTAGATGGGGTAACGGGCGCCACTAGGGTGCCTGGCATCCTCTCTACACCATTGTCATGAATTAGGTATTTGTACAAGAATAAGTTATAAGCTCCTCTTTCGTTGTAGAAAATGAGCACAGTCTCGTTTTTCTATAAAACTCGAACATGACATGGAAGTTTGCTTTGAAAAGGCCAATGACACTCCAGGTGTTCGGTAAGTTATGTCCCGTGCAGCTTGTAGAATTAGGGTTAACAAATTCAACATGAACCAAGGTCACGTTTATTGTTATTTCAACCGGATGCTGGTTTATACTAGGGGAATTTGATCTGGATATGAATATATTATAACATTGTAGTCTGCAAGCAGGCATTGTTTGAAATAACCATACACATACCTAAATGTTATACAAGATATGGTCATTGAAGCTTATCTTTTTATAAGAACCTTGGATTTAAACGAATTGATTTATCTGCTTGATAAAAAACAAAAACAACAAAAAAAAAGCACACACACACACACACATAAATAGAACATTGAATGTTTTTCACCCAATGGTTATGTCCTGAGCATATTCCTTTCTATTATGTACTAACTACTATGTTATTATTGTATCATAACTTACCAAGTATAATAATAAACGTCATTTTGATGGTTCTAATTTTAGCCTGCGGGATAACTCCCCTTGAACTTTGAGAACTGGTTCTAGAGTCTTGTTGAGAACTGTTTTCTCTCAGTAAACCTGATGGTAGAATAACATGACATGATGATATTCATAAATTCACAACGTACATTTATTCGGGGTGCAAAAAAAAAAGGGGGTGGTGGAAAGGAGCTTAAAGCAGTAGAGTTTGTTTATTATATGCAGTACGAAATTTTTTTCAATGGAAAGTAGCTCTTTCGCTTAAAACCATCTCTTGATGTGTCGGTAGAATTCAGTTGACAAGTTCAGTAAGCAGTTGTAACCTATAAGATAGACAAGAGGAGCGTCAGGTCCTCACAGCTGGAGACACCTCGTTGAGATGTCCATAAGATAGAGATAGAACGAATCCCTTTTATGAACCATTTGACCCTGGGAAAGGATTTTATCCCGTGGCCAGGATGAGGAGTTGGCTGGCTCTTCACCGATCCCTCTGTCTGGAGGCTCCTCCCCCCCCCCCCATCAATTAGATGATCATTTAATCTCATCCGTTCGGTCATGGGTCATGGTACCCCAAGCCAGCGACTCATGCGAGGCAGGAGGCTGAGCCCACGCGGGGCGCTCCATATTCCTATAATACGCCATTGCGATCCATGGTAGGGTCATCACCACCCATAAATGACCCCCGCTGGGGAATGGTGCAACGGGTTGCGAACTGGGTAGTAATCCTTTCTCACATCCTCACCGCGTGCAAGTACACTCGCTAGAGTACATCTGTGGTAGCTCACTGGGAGTTTTGTTTGCTTCTTAGCATTTCCGCTTCCCCGTGTGGACGTTTCCACGGATGTGCCACGCTGAAGCGACGGGAGCTGGTATCCTCCGGCTGGAAAAGTTATAAGGGTCAAACTAGAATTTTACAAGTATGGCCTAGGAGCAAGAAATTCCTTTCTCAGCAATATATATCAACTGCTCAATTTCTAGGAAAATCGTTTTTTGAGATCAGCTTTTAGGTTCCACCCTGCACCCACCCTCCAGCTTCCAGGATATATGAAGTTCTGACTTCAACAAAGGTATCGCAAAAAAAAAAAAAAAGATAAAGTGAATAAGACAGTTAGGAGAACAAGAGACGGAAAGGGTTAAAAAGGAAAGACAGAGACAGAATGAGTTAATAACAGAAAGAGAGAGATGTGTGAGAGAGGTGGAAAGGAGGAATACGTAATCCAAATATCGTGCCTCTTTCTGAGCGGGAAAAAAAAAAGAACTATTTTTTCAATAAGAATTAACAATAGGAAAAACAGTGGCGTAGCTAGGAATTCACCATCATTTGGGGGTCTGGCGAGGGGGCTTAACATCTTTGGGGGCCTCTGCAATTAGCGTAATATTTAATATTTAATGAAAAAAACATTCATTTGGGGGCCCTCCCCCTCCTTCCTACGCCCTACGCCTCTGGGGGAAAGGACCGGTCACCTTGCCAGATAAGCAGCTAGACGACATTTCACTACTCATGTAGATTTAAGCAACAGATGTTAATATCTAGGTGACCAATCTATACGCCTAAATTGATTAAACACGCAAAACATGGCCAATATCTTTTCTCACCACGGCAAGTATAAGACAATATTGAGGTAGTTGCAAATTAAAAGCTTAGAGATACAGTAGTTGTCATCATGGGCGTAGCCAGGATTTTTCGGGGTGGTGGGGGTTTTGGTTATTACATTCTGACCCTTCATTCTTTCGTAAGACGTTTATTGTACCCTAGAATTGGTTCTTCATGGAGTTAGTGTACAAATTGTAGACTTCCCTTCTTTCAAGTGGGTCTGTGACCTACCCCCAGCGCTCCGCCGCCAAGCACTATTTCCGATATTGAAAGCCAACAAAATGCATATTCTGAGGTATCTACAGTGCATTATCCTGCTATTTTTAAGTTTTATTTCAATAACCTAATCTGCGATAACTTACTTAGATCTTCAGGCGCCGTTGAGCGGCAAGCTGCTTCCACAAAAATCTGTCACTGGCAATGTCTAAAGCCTCTTCCTACCTGCTCTGAGGTCCTCCATGAAAGTATGGCGCCAAGTTATACTAGGATGTCCCTGTTTGCGTTTTCCTCGTAATGGCCACCATGTCATCGCAACTCTTATTATGCGTATTTCATTTTGCCGGAGAACATGTCCCGCAAACCTCATGCGACGCTCTGTGACAACCTTGCTAAGAGGTCGACTCACAGTACGGCAAAGGTTCTTCTTGATTAAGACCCGATCTCTATAACTGACTCCTAAAATCCGTCTTAACCATCTTTGATGAGCCACATTTAAAATCACACCCCCCCCCTTTAGCTATGCTCTTGGAAATTTGGGAATTGTCATTTACATAATTTTTTTTTATAGAAGAGGGGGATTTAACTGCAAAACCCCCTGGTAGGGGGTTTTAAACTCAAAACCCCTTGGCTGCGCTGGGGCAAGTGATGGTTTAGTATTAAAATCTCTACTAAAATAAATAAAGTCAAACCAAAAAATCAGTCACTAACCCTCACCCCCATGCGCCCATGAATGTCATTATTGCAATATTACTAATCAGTGCTGCGATGATGAATGCAAAAAGATATCAACTCCTTCAAGTTGGAAGTCAACTTTATAGAGCATTAACAGACACACAGATCAACTCTACGACGTCGTCCAACTTCTTCTTGCCACACCGACTGCGGCGTACGTGTCACGTGTCCGTGTCTTTTGCTTTGTCCCAACTCTGTTTGTTTGTTTTCCTCTAGTCGTAGTACTTGTACGGGGCGAGAGTGACTTGTAGTTTTGTTTTGAATTGTTTTTGCTACGTCACAAAGTCCGGTGACATCTATTGGTCATTCTTTGTCATGAGGCAGTTCACCCTCTGAATTTGGTTGAAACGGACGGTGTTTAGTCCGTAAAAGATTATTAGTCTGTACTAGTTTCTTGGACTTATATTTTTCAGTAGGATTTTTGGGACCCCTGTTTAGGATGAGTTTCTTCGTTGTGATATCTCTTATTGTATGCTATATAAGGTTGTCGCTGTTTCTAGTTTTGGAATAGAGGTTGAATTTTGTGTTATTTCGTAATAGGTTGCCAGTGTTGGAGTTGTATGTACTGAGCTCGATTCTATGCCAGTGTGGGCGTCGCTCGTCGTCTCAGAAATATATTGTACAATCTTGAGTGTCACTGTCAGATGGGCGATCGTCGACGGCGTTGAGTGTCAGGGCCGTTACACATCAGTTGGTATCAGTTGGGATCATTTGAGGTCTAACTTTATTATTGCCGATGTTGGCAGTATTGTCGGTCAGCATCTGGTTGACTACGAAATCACGGTGACAAGTGGTAGCAGTAGCAAGGTGCTTATGTGAATTATATCTATCTATATATGTTATATATATATTATCTATTCATCATTCTATCATTCTCATTGTACACATACATCTATCAGTATCATACAATTAATTTTTTTTGTTGCTATTTAAACCATCCACATAGTTGGTTACTCAATTGCCATTTCGCTGCCTCTATTTTCTTAGTATTAAAAACCTTGGTTACAAATTGAACCACTGACTCATTCTTTTGCCTGAGCTATGGAACCGGAAGTGAGCGTTATAAGCAAGTGGATTTTGAAAAGCGGAAGTCGTGGGCAGACGACCACTAATTACGTAACTCGAGAGTAACTCACCCTTTTAAAAAAAACTATAGAAGCATCTCTAGTCGAGCACTAGAGACAGGCGTGTGCCAGTGTGGGACTAGGGATTTACGTCAATCTCAAGCAGACAACTACAGTACTTTGAACATGCCCGAGACTAAAAGTAGGTTTTTAAAGTCGACATATCATTTGGGCACACGTGGACACAAATTTTTACGAGATCCAGGAATGTACTTTAAAATTGTTCTTATTTTCTCATAAATTTATAAGATAATAATTAAGATAAGTTTAATTTCTTATTGGCAATTTTCAAGATAAACTAAGCAATGCCAAGGACGCTAAATAGAACTTTAATACTGCTAACTAAATTAAAAACAAAAGTGCAAGAAATGAAATACATGTATAAAAGAAAATTAATTCACGTCTGTTTGTAAAAAAATGTTTGTAAAATGTTTTACATGTTTCGGATGTTCCTTCAGAATTGAAGATAGTTTACTTCCTAGTCCAAACCTCCCGCAAGACGATGGGGAATGGGAGCGTACAGGGTTTTAACCCTCGGCCGTCGAACAACAGTATAGCGCGCAAACCGCACTACCAGGCAGCCATCCAGTGCAGTGCTTAGCAGTGCTAAAAAATTTTCATATATTAAAAAATCAAAACTTTTCGACACTTCCATTATGCTATACATCGGATGCATCAAAAAGATATCTTTTTATAGTTTTTTTTCCAGACATTGATGAACATTTCTAATACTTGACGACATATATGAAACATACTTGTTGAGCTGTAATATTAGTGCGTTGGTAAAAAGAGAAATTGTTATATTTAAATTGGAGCTAAAGAATTAAAAGATACACAGGAACGTTTTAGAACACACATTTTTAGTATTCATCCCTCTATCTTTTTTTCGAACCAAAACTAAATAATAATTTAAGCATCACCCTCTTCCTATCCAAGTCCTCATATCAGAGTAGAGAATTACGTCCTACGCGAATACGGTCGTGCATGCTAATTTGAAGCTTAATATTCTGCTAAATTATAGGTTTTCCTGGCTGATCCAGTCAGCTTGCTCCATGCTGTAATAGTACTTTTTAAATATAACATCGATACTCTATTGTGTACATGTAACGGCTTAATGAACCAAGAAAATATTTTGATAATAATAGATAGCATTTGATAGGTGCCAAAGAAATTTTTGATGATTCATGTTAAAAGTATAAGTTATGACTGTGCTTTACAAAGTCTGGTCTAGTAAAGTACATTGAAGCTGCTACATTGTTTACAATGAGTAAAACAAAATAGAGCCTCACTGCTTCACTTTATTAGCTTATTTAATATTTATCTTCCTTTTACTCACAATGTATAAGAAGATGATTCAGAAATTAAATTTTGAAACTTTTAGAAGCTTTTAAAAAAATAAAAAAAAATAAAAATACAAAAAAAAACTGAAAATTGAAACTCGTTGAGAAGCTCAGTCTAAGATTTGTTTAAATAGTTTTACGTCAGTGCTTTTTGACCTTTTTTTTAAAAACTTCTATGTTCCACTTGAGTACAAGTGTACTTTTATAAAAAAAAAAAAAAAAAATTAGCTCCTCCTCCATCTTATCCTTTTTACCAAAACACAAATCGATTTGCTCTTCGTTAGTAAAAATGTTTCAGCCATATCCTTTTTTTTTTCTAGAGGCTGCCAAAAGTACATGTATCTGAGAATCGTACAGAAACTGAAAGATAATAAACCTAACCTAGGATCATACATAGACCTATTGCAGGGCCAGAATATAGTAGAGATTAGAGATGTTCATGACAAAATACCCATTACTTCCTTTACTTAAACTTTGAGTTGTCTTAGACTTTTATGTCACTTATAGAATTACATACTGATAAGTCATTGGGTTTCTTGACTTCTACAAACAATTTGTTCTAAATGCTAAGAGTTTTTATACACATTGTAAATGTTTTTTTTAATTAGAGATTTTCATCTATGAATACTAATGAATAGTTAATACGAAAAACATGCATATATCTAATCCTGCCGGGCTAAATTAAACAAAGAACGTTTGGGCCACGAGGCCTTCATCAGCTACAAAACAAACAAAAAAATAACAAACAATTAACACAAAATAGTCTTAAGTGAACTTATCTGTCCGATGTTGTTCTCTATCGAGGCAGAAAAGAAATGAGCTACGCTGGTGTAAAAGCGCGTGAAATCGGAAGGGGGCGGAGATGTCAGGCAAAGATGAATGGGAAAAGGGGGTACCGTAGTGTTAGTGCCCATCGCTTATTAAATAAAAGTGTGCTGGTTGTTGATCCCGTTAGGTTGGAGGGTACCTGACATGTAAATAAGTTTGTTTTCGATCTGCAGACGGGTGTTTTTGTCGTTGCATTGTTGTAAAGCAGTGATGAGGAGGTCAGTGGTACCCCTTGGAGTTGTGTTATTAAAATGGATAGAGACGGGCTTATGAAATAGTTATCTGGTATATTCGGTGAACAGAATGTAGGAAGTCATGAGAATCAACGTATGACATGGAGTACCACCATTTTTGTGTTCATTTTTGAGCGCTGTAGAATCAAGGTTCTATAACTGTTTCGCTTCTAGCACAAGGCAGATTTCATAATGATGTACTTTAGGGATATGGGCTTTCGTGTCTTACGTTTCTCTTTAGGTTTCTTTCTATCCTCTTCACATTTCTCCTTATCGGTTTCTTTTTTTAGCGGCCCCCAAAAGGGGAAAAGACGTTATTAGTTTTGTGTGGCCCGTCTGTCCGTCCGTCCCGTTTAGATCTCGTAAACTAGAAAAGATAGTGAAAATCCGACATCATAATATTTTAGACCATTCAAAGTTCTGATGCAACGGCTACTTTTTTCATTTCTGAAAGCGAAAAATCTATTTTTTTAAAATCACTTATGCAAGCAGTTTTTTTTCATAAAAATACACCACTTTTACAACTATTCACTATAATAGTAACAAACAC
This sequence comes from Biomphalaria sudanica, assembly GCA_036873155.1. Taxonomy (NCBI): domain Eukaryota; kingdom Metazoa; phylum Mollusca; class Gastropoda; family Planorbidae; genus Biomphalaria; species Biomphalaria sudanica. The sequence continues at coordinate 462,954 of JAZGLO010005492.1, read as the reverse complement.
CTGAGGCTCTTTAATAGGGAAGATAATTGCTTACCTCATTATTTTAATTTCAGCTAATGTAGATCTTAACAAACGAATCAAATAGCAAACAAAGAGATGATACTGGGCTTCAACATTAATAGTGAAAATGCTAGCAAGAAATTATTTTGAGATTTTCACGATATACGGACGCTAAATTGAACTTTAGCGTTACCAACTAAATAGAAAAGAAATGAGCAATATGTTTAGCAATATCTCAATGCGTGGCAGTTGGTCGAATCAAACCGCTTGTTCTAATTGTCGCTAGTAAGTTGCCTTTTCGTTTTTAAATACGTTTAAAGTCATGTAGAAACAGCCTTATAAAACTTATTTTGTGTCTGGAATGGCAGAGCATAGAAATACCACAAAAGCATACTCAGAGACTCTCTTCTCGTATATTATTAATGTCATTATTTTAATATTAGTTTTTTTTTAAAGCGCGTTTCCTACGCTCTCATACCAAATCTTGGGCGGCATGGTCGAGACCAATCGTTATAGAAGTCCTGAGTACAGACCTGCAACGTCACAACCTGTGGGCTGCTTAGGCCAATAGCTCGTTGCCATAATATACAATGGGTTCACATATCAATACGTAGTTTATATTATATATATATTCGACTAATTGTGTTCACATACAATGATTTCTCCATAAAAATAGGATCGCCCCCCACTCAGAGGGCTAGAGTGGGGAGGGCAGTACATGCAATCGCCATCCCCCCTTTTTACCCCACCGAATCGGCAAAAATACCTGAAGGGGAGCAACTTAATATAAAATTTAAATATTAATTCAACTAATTTTGTTCACAAACTATGATTTCTTTACAAAAGTAGGACCGCCCCCCACCCACTCATAAGTTGTAGGTGGAAAGGGCAGTAGAGGTATTTGCTCCCCCCCCCCCAATCGGCCAGCAGGGGAATGACATAATATAAAGATCGGTTAAAACACCAATAACAAGTTTTAATCATATAGATATTCATATAGATATTCAATTGATTTTGTTAGCAAGCTGTGATTTCTACATTTAAATTGAACCGCCCCCCCCCACTCGACAGTTTACGGGGAGGGGGATCGATGCCGTCGCCCTCTCCCGACCCCACCATATCGGCCAACATACTAGAGGGGGGCGAAATAATCTAAAAATAGGTTGAAATATAAATAATTAGTATATTAACATAATTAATTAATTCGTATTCAAATTGTGTGAATTCTATACTAAAATTCGTCCGCCCCTACCGCCCCCCCCCCCTGGATCCGCAAATGCATATAACAGAGCTCTCCACGTCATTTTGAAAACTTGGGTTAAAATGAGCTCACCTGTGTCGCTGTCTTTACTCCTCTTCGACACGTTACTGACCAGACTGGAACTGTTGAAGATGAGGATGACGATGGCCACGTAACAGGTCAGTATAATAAGGGCGGGGATGAAGAACAAAGACAGCGCCACCAGTGTCACATACACCTGTGGATAACGAAATGGATCAGAAATGACGCAGGCTGCATATTGGGAAGCGTGGTGGAGAGGTCGAGAGGTTCGACACCCGACTCGGGCAGAGTTGTGTTTACTGAGGCAGCACGGGAAACCAATTCCTAGATACCCCCTCCCTCCCACTAGTCCACAAATGAGATTGGACCAAAGCGCTCTGAGCAGGCTATAGCGCTATATAAAAGCTATAATAATAATAATAATCGAAGGTAGCGGGATAGGACATTTGTCTTTCAATTTGTGCATTACACCAAACAAAACATTATAACTATAGAAAAACCAAAATATACATTCACACCGGACTCATTCATAATTGAGATACGTAAAGTTTATATCAGATAGTTCTATTGTATTTAATTTAATTTCATTGCCAAGGGAACAAAAGAGTTTTTGAATCTGTTTGATTTTTGCTATCGGTGTCTTTGATCTTTTTTGTAATGGTAAAATCACAATCTACAAAGGGGGATTTTTAATTTCTAGAATCTTTTTAACTTTTTTATGAATGTTTCTCTCAAACAGCTGCCCAAATGGAGTTCTTTTTTTTTTTTTTTGCCAATGACTTTACCAGCAGCATTTAGGATTCTAGGAAGTTTATTTTTATCTTCAACGTTCACATTGCCATACCAGGCAGTGATGGAATCTCATTACAATTTTTTAAATACATTTTTAAAACTGACAAAACTCTTTGTGAGATAATTAGCATTGTGAAAAGTGGCAGAACACATAATTACATAACACATAATTACAGAACACACACTAACAGAACACATAATTGCAGAACAAATAATTACAGAACACATACTTACAGAAAACAATATATACCAATAATGTACAAGTTATTTCCTTTATTCGATATTAAACAGAAGAATTAAATGCCAATAATGAATTGACTTATTGATTATTTTTGTTTATTAATTAATATTTTGTTAGGTACAATAAATACAAGTTTAAAGTATCAACTTAATTGGAGAATGCGTGAGGGAGAAGTAAAATAAGATAAGATAACAAAAGATAAGATAAGATAAGATACGATACTTTTATTGGTCCAATCAAATGGAAATTCAGTTTGACTACAATTGACCACCTCAGCATAACTATTGTACAATAACAATATATGATGTTAAGGTAATAAATGATGTTAAGGTCATCTGTTGCTCTGGCAAACGGTTAACGATTAGGGTGTCATTTGGCCAGCACAAAGACCAACCACCTATACTTTCCCTATCTAAATTCAGATGCCCACTACAGTTGGATGGTCTCAGGAACGCCCGAAAAATCTTTTTTTTATATTTTGTTCTAACTCAACTAAAATAAAGTTCATTTGTAATTCTTTCACCTTAACCTTCAACTCATACTTAAATGTCATCCTAACCTTGGCCTTCAACTTAATTTTAACCTTTCCTAGCTTTTGGACCTCATCTTAACCTTCGCCTTAACTATTCGCAAATCTATTACAAATACTCTGTTATACAATGGTATTTTTTGTGTGTATAGTGTGGGTGTCATGGTTAGACTATTATTCTAACACATCACAGTTTAAATACTTACTTTCCACCACATCTGTGAAAGGAAGATGTTGCAATAGGGACCTACATTCTCGTCAACTTTGAACAGAATCAACTCCGGTATAGCAAATAAACAAGAGAATATCCAGGCAGCTAGAACTAGAATCTTCGCTCTTAGCCCTACATGGGAAACAAGATTTATAGTTCATAAGTTGGACAGTACAAAGAGCAGCAACCAACAAAATGGTACATTAAAAAAGAATATCAATGAAACACGTTAAATTATGTAATAATGATTCTCTCTCAGACATTGCGATCATGGGGCAGATGATGTAAAGGTCATCTGTTTCTGTAGTCCACAATTAACGAGGGTGTCATGTGGCCAGCACAACGACCTCTCGCATTTACTTTTCCCCAACTATAGTCGGCTAACCGTTAGCGCTGGGTGAGCTCAGAGGCGCCCTAAACGTTCCGAAACTAAAAATGAAAGTCTTCACACCAGGATTAGAACCAAGGACCGTCGCTTTGGAAGCCAAGCGCTTCGCCACTCGGCCTCCACGCCTCCGTAAACACATTAATAAAACAGAAATTTAAAAGTAACGAGCCGACCCGCGGCGTAGCATACGTCGCTATTTAGTGACTTGTGAACACTGCCAGTAAAAACGCAGTTGCCCAAATGGGGTGGGTGGTTGGGCGATGTAGAGAATTATATACCATATAAAATCGCAGAAAAAAGAGTTATCTTTCCATGACTTTTTCATTGAGGGTTAGAGAGTCGGCGTGCGTGCGTCTTGTCCCGCATGGTTGGGCGACGTAGAGAATTGTATATAGAGATTTTTAAAACATCAATACAATTTACGCAAACGTTGCACAAGTAAGTTAATATAAATGTTTTGTTTTTGTTTTTGTTTTTAAATTTAATGTTCAAGTATTTCTAGAGTTCGATGTTCTGAACATTTTATCATAATATTTATTTAAAAAAGAGATTCTATATTCGACAAAGAAGCTGTTAGCGTTTTTGATTGTAGAAATAATGATCAAAGTTTTGTCGTCATTGGGCTTGGATCCCAAGTCAAATTACTTATTGATTAGGGGATAATTTTTCAAAGCACAGCTTTAAATAGTTTAAATAATACAAATCTAGCCTACTATAAAAATGACAGGAATTAAATTAAGAATATCATTTTAAGGATAAAATGTTTACCTAATAGACACACACAAAAAAAACAACACTTACAGGTACAGCGTATATTTCCATAAAAAAACAAAACAACCTCTCTTAACTCTACTAACGTAGTCTGGAACCATCTTAATGTGCGGGTTAACAGGTCTATTTTTTAAAACATCCTGTTAGTTATGAGTTTGAAGTGTGAATGTAGCTGCAGTCAATTCAGTGCTCAGTCAGTTTTTGTTTTCTAATAAATACACTTTAACTCTTGTAATTATTTTCTGCTTTTGTGGCTGTTTATAATAGAATGCATGCATATTACATATATTAATTCAGCACTAGGTAAAAAAAGTAAAGTTCCCCTTGTGGTCTATAGTACTGACGATGTAAAGGCCATCTATTTCTGTGACCTACGGTTTACGAGGGTGTAATGTGGCCAGCACAACGACCAACCGCCTTTACTTTCTCTAATTAATGTCAGGTACCAATTAGAGCTGGGTGGACTCAGAGTCTCCCAAAGATCCAGAAATTTAAAATCCAAGTCTTCACCAGGATTCGAACCCGGGACAACCGGTTTGCAAGCCAATCGCTTTACCGCTCAGCACTAGGAACTACATTTTTAAATGAGATAAAATGGTCAATCAAATATAGCGAAACAAGGGACAGTCCTGGACAGGCACTAACCTTGGAGGCTCCGCCGTGCTGCAACGCAGACTCAAGCAACCAAACCTCCAGATCTTCAAGAGATGAACTTTCTGAGCAGTTGTGCTTAGCCAGCACACAATTTGCTACCAAGAGATCAACGACCCCTGATCTACCCAATCCCGCCTCCAGCTTGAAATACCAACTTCCACCAACAAACTTGCCTCAAAAGCCGCTAGGCATATATATCAGGCTTATATATGTATACTGGCAGCTTAGCACTTAGCCACTAGGCATATTAATCAGGCTTATATATGTACACTTGCAACTTAGCACTTAGCCGCTTGGCATATTTATCAGGCTTATATATGTATACTTGCAACTTAGCACTTAGCCGCTTGGCATATTTATCAGGCTTATATATGTATACTTGCAACTGAGCACTTAGCCGCTAGGCATATTTATCAGGCTTAAATATGTATACTTGCAACGTAGCACTTAGCCGCTAGGCATATATATCAGGCTTATATATGCATACTTGCAACTTAGCACTTAGCGGCTAGGCATATATATAAGGCTAATATATGTATACTTGCAATTTAGCACTTAGCCGCTAGGCATATATATCAAGCTTATATATGCATACTTGCAGCTTAGCACTTAGCCGCTAGGCATATATATCAGGCTTATATATGCATACTTGCAACTTAGCACTTAGCCGCTAGGCATATTTATCAGGCTTATATATACATACTTGCAACTTAGCACTTAGCCACTAGGCATATATATCAGGCTCATATATGCATACTTGCAACCTAGCACTTAGCCACTAGGCATATATATCAGGCTTATATATGTATACTTGCAACTTAGCACTTAGCTGCTAGGCATATATATCAGGCTTATATATGTATACTTGCAACTTCGCACTTAGCCACTAGGCATATATATCAGGCTCATATATGCATACTTGCAACCTAGCACTTAGCCACTAGGCATATATATCAGGCTCATATATGCATACTTGCAACCTAGCACTTAGCCACTAGGCATATATATCAGGCTCATATATGCATACTTGCAACTTAGCACTTAGCCGCTAGGCATTTATATCAGGCTTATATATGTATACTTGCAACTTAGCACTTAGCCGCTAGGCATGTATATCAGGCTTATATATGTATACTTGCAACTTAGCACTTGCCTCGCAGTTCTATATACGTTGCTTAGAATGAATTTAAACTAATTAATTAAAGCTGCAACTAGTTTTGTAGCCTGAGTTCCAATGTTTTCTTTCAAACTTGCATCGCATTCAGGGAGAAACGAATGCTTCGGTTTTTTTTTCCCCGTTCAGGACCGGATAGATTTGATAAGGCCCTAAGCTATTTGGGATATGTCGTCCCTTGTAATTAACATAAGACTTTCATTTCTCTTTCTTCCAAATGATTGAAAATATCCCAGCAACCTTTTTTTTTTTGGTAGACCCTCCCCAAAAGAAGTGGAGGTCCTAAACTGCAGGCAGCGTATAAGGTAAATCTATCACTGTTCCCGCTTACTGTGACCTATAAAACAATGGCACGGGTAAAACAGTGCTTACAATTCCCAGAGAAGTGCAGAGGCCTGGCCACAGCATCAAGACGATCTATACTGAGAGCTACCAGCATGTACGTAGATGAGTACATCACTGCCACCTGTGTACACAACAAAAAAAAAAGTTTAGTAAACATTGAGCTGTCTAGGAAATACAAACTACACCCACCACGCAATCAGAACTCATCTACCGACGTCCTTAAGGCATTTCCGTTTTTTGTTTCTCGGAACGTAATCCTATTCTTTTCTAGGAAAAAAAACAACAACAACAACAACAAAAAACAACGTCCGTGTATTTTCAGCGTACACTAGGAATAAGAGTTAGATCACCGATTTGTAGCATGTATCAAACCTAAATTATAAATTTAAAAAAAAAGCACATAAAATTATAAGTGGACATATACATTAACATACATAAAATTATAAGTGGACATATACATTAACATACATAAAATATATACGTGTGTTGATGCATTTCTTTATTATAATGAACTATTTTACATTGGCAAAGTCAACTTTATTAAACTAGAGTAACTTGAAACACAATGCGGAATATCCTTTACATCTACACGATACACACAAAAATAGACATGCTAACTGGACAGCAACATATGCTATATCTGCCATAGGTGTCAGTACTGTAAGGCTATTTAACACTAGGCATATGTTGTACTGAATGTTACTTTCATTAGTTTTAGCTTCCTTCATCCTGATGTCCTATTGAGACAAACGATAAGATCTACTTTGTTTCCGTACAATGTCTTCCATCTACAAATAAAGTTCTCCTAACTGTAAAACTGGATTGAATTAGTGTCCAATTAACGGACACATTGTTTTTTAATGGCACTTGAGGAAGACCTAAACTTTAGGTGAACAAGAACTTGAATTGGAGGCTGGTTACCGCTCTTGAGCTATTTATAGCATACGCACTAGCATCATAGACAAATAATACAGAACAGCATGGGCTCATGGAGGTTAAAAATAAAAGAGATAATTCATAAAAAAAAATATTTCATTTTAGTTACTCTAAAATGATTATAAAACAGTACACGTGATTTGGAAACTTTCATCAATTGAAAGTATTTATATTAGAACATATTTCATTGATTCGTTGTAATTATTTTAAATGATTAAAAACCATACTTGCATATATAGTTGTTTTCTAGTGAAGGTTTAATATTTATTATTTCATTGGATAATTTATCAATTCGCTATTTCCGATAATAATAATAAAACTAAGGCCTGCGGGACATATCCGGACCTTTACACCGTGCTAACAGCGCCTCAAATCTTCTACATGCAGTGCGTAATGAGGACATTGAGGCTAGGTTCTGTTGGACTCGACTATTGTATTTTACTAATCTTATATAAACTCGCTCCGTCTGTCGTCTGGTACAAATCTGGTAAGAGTGATTTCTCCTACTTTCCATTTTCGGATCAAGTTGAAACTGTGAACACTTACACATTGTCCCTAACAAAGCATGAATTAATTTTGAAACATTTACTAAAGTTGTTAGATAGGAAAATAAACTTAATAAAAAATATATTTACATTTAGCTTGTTATAATTATACTAGATTATAATATTCACATTTTCACCATGTAGTCTTTTTCCCCTTATCACAACCAGCAAACCAATGAAAAAACTAATTCAACATTCAGCTATCGCTGCAATTTAGTTTATTAATCAGCCTAAAGTCTTTATATAGATCGTAAGTCTACAAGTTCTTAGGAAATGACTCATTCAAATATGAACCACAAGACGCTCTAACTAGCAAAATATCAAAATTACTTTTTTGAGAAAAAAAGAACGAAACTTATAATGAGTGAAGAGATGCAATCCTTTCGATGCTACCACATCTCTCAATATTGCATGATTTATTCATGCAGCCATTGGCCATGAGTATTTGTGCTTAATTTCAATTTGATCCGAGAACGGGAATTTGGAGGGACAAAGGAAAAAAAGTGTAAAAGAATCCACCCAGACAGACAGACCGCCGAAGTGAGTTAGTATTTTTTTTTAAAGTATACTATCATCTCGTTAGTACAGCCAGTCAGTCTGTCATGTATGGTACCCCCTAAAGGTCACTAAGGTCAGACATTAAACACACCTATATGTCGGTCATCAACACTGTTACAATGTGACCCCAATACGCTTGTCTGAAATGTATACGCCCCTCCTTCCTGGGTTGAAAAGGACGGCCTCATCTGATTGATGACGTATCAGACATTATCGATTCGAGATCATTGATTCCGACACTATTGACAATGTCTGTCTTGCTCCAATACTCTTGGTAGAAATAAATGTACCAGATTATAAATTCACAATAACAGTACCGCTATAACAATGTAATAGCTAATTTCCCCACTAATACCGTTACAAATACAACTACAGTACTTTCGTCATTACCTCCCGTTTTCAAAACCTCTCCTTAAGGACCCCACGTCAAAAGGATGTTTCTTAAAACGGTGTCAGACATTGACTCATAAGATTGACATTGATTCCGGACAGTTTAAGGATCTCTGAACGAAATAAAAAAACAACTAATTTGGAGATGATTCAATAAAATGAGAAACCAAATTGTCCACTCCTTGGAGAGTCACAAAAGCAGTCAAGTCCTTTCAACTCCTTAGAGGCTCTAAAGCCACATTCCCCAACGTCTGTTTTGTTTTTATAGCAAACATCACTATTTCTCGTTAAACTCCGGAAACTAGATCAGTTTATTGTCTGGCTCCATCGACCTTCTAACATTTACTGTCACTAACCACACTCACTAACCTTTACAGATACCTTTGTTTTGATCGTGTGGTATGCGCTCCGAATAGTCGGCTCGATGTTCCTGGGTTCGATCCCTTCAGATGGGCCACATGCTAGGACAAATTAGTACAAAAGCTGCTTATTTCCTAGCGCTAATAGAGCATGCAATGGGTTGCCTGAGCTAGCCAGGAAAACCAGTGACTTGGCGGAGTTTAGGTCATTGGTTAATATGCAAGACTAAATGCATGGCGTGCACATTTATCTGAGTGGAAAAAAACCTAAATATTTAGCGATATCTGTTAATACTGAAGGATTAATTTCCCTTGTTGGTATCAAACAAATAAATTAATTACCAGTAATTAATTGACTAATTCACATAACATTAAACAACGCTATGGCACCCCTGTAATAATGCAGTGGGTACCTAGTGACATAGGTGGCAACGCAGACTCTTTGGCCCACCAGGGAGGGCAAATTCCACCCACTGAACACGCTGTAAGCTTTCATCAAGCCCTGGCTATAATAAAAAAGAAACAGAAATGTAAAGTGGTTTGAATGCTGGGAAGAAGAGGAAACCGTGCCTCATATTCTGTTTGACTGCCCCAGACTTGCTGATCTCCGTCTCGTCAGGCCTGGGAAACCCAAATTTCTCGACCTGTATGGCGACATTTATGCACTACGCAAGACAGCAGGGTTTCTGTCCATGGGTTTTGCAAGAGAGGATTTAAGCCTCTCAAGCCCTCACTCTAATGGAGTTTGATGATGATGACGATGAATTGACTAATTGGTTATTTTTAAAAATAGATTCTTTTTTTTCTATGGCAATTAAAGTAGGATAAATAACGTGTTTAATCATTTTACCAGACAGACAGACAGACAGAGTGAGTTGATATAATATCTAAAAAAAATCACACTGTATTAATTCAAATAAAAAATAGGCATCTAAGAATACTAACATCTTAAAAATGCAAGCAGGTTTAGGACTATCTAGATCTAGTAATAGCAACTTATTACAAGTCAAATTGATGTAGAACCAGTTCAGAAGTCTCAGCTGCGTTGCACGTCGGTACGTCTGGTCTTCAACGGAAAGGAGGACGACGTAGTCCAGCCGTGAGTACTTACCGCACTAAACTTGTGAATTTTACACACAGCGTCCCCGGCATGCCAGCGTGTGGTCAGTCGCGAGATGAGTTCGGCCAACACAATCATCGGGCCGGTCAATAGGTCTGGGGAAATTAAAACTTGGTTTAATTCAGTTTGAGAGGGATGTTACGAATGGTTTAATTCAGTTTGAGAGGTATGTTACGAATGGTTTAATTCAGTTTGAGAGGGATGTTACGAATGGTTTAATTCAGTTTGAGAGGGATGTTACGAATGGTTTAATTCAGTTTGAGAGGGATGTTACGAATGGTTTAATTCAGTTTGAGAGGGATGTTACGAATGGTTTAATTCAGTTTGAGAGGGATGTTACGAATGGTTTAATTCAGTTTGAGAGGGATGTTACGAATGGTTTAATTCAGTTTGAGAGGGATGTTACGAATGGTTTAATTCAGTTTGAGAGGGATGTTACGAATGGTTTAATTCAGTTTGAGAGGGATGTTACGAATGGTTTAATTCAGTTTGAGAGGGATGTTACGAATGGTTTAATTCAGTTTGAGAGGGATGTTACGAATGGTTTAATTCAGTTTGAGAGGGATGTTACGAATGGTTTAATTCAGTTTGAGAGGGATGTTACGAATGGTTTAATTCAGTTTGAGAGGGATGTTACGAATGGTTTAATTCACTTTGAGAGGGATGTTACGAATGGTTTAATTCAGTTTGAGAGGGATGTTACGAATGGTTTAATTCAGTTTGAGAGGGATGTTACGAATGGTTTAATTCAGTTTGAGAGGGATGTTACGAATGGTTTAATTCTCACTTCTCTTCTCCTTTTGTTCTCTTTACTATCCATTTCCAGTGTCACTATTTCACTCTCTTCTTTAATTCTTTTCTCTCTCTCTCTCTCTCTCTCTCTCTCACACACACACACACAAACACACTATATCTTTCTCCCAATGAAAATTTTAACAGCTAATAAAGATAATTCGAGTTGCACATCAATACTATTCCCTCCCCCCCCCCTCGAAAAAAAACCTCTCCGCCTAAAAAAATATCGTTTATATTAATTATCTGACTACTTTTCTGCTTTTTCAGTTCTTATTCGACATATTTGTTAGACTTTATGATATTTTGGGCTTGGGCTTCTTATAACATTCTACAAATGGTAATGCTCGCATTATATTTTTCAATAAAACTGTACACATTGGCCCGTGTATTGTAGCATTGTTACGTTTAATAACGTTTAATTGGAATGCCTTAAAATGCCCTTCCAAACGCACTCACGTCTGTCCTTTGATTTCTGTTATCCCTTTTCACTAGGGGAAGGTTTCCGTGCTGCCGTTTCAAAAACAATTTTAAAAAGAAAAGTTGCTCGAGTCTGGATTCGAACTCCAGCCTCCACGATGGAAAGCGACATGTGAGCCACTCCTGAACACCAGTTCGAATACAATGTGGGCATGTTTCATATTGCTATTACACTTTGGCTGGTGTTGAGGACAAACGTTATATGTTATGAGTAATCCAGAATATTGTAGTGTTATGATTAGAACACTATCCACATTGCTTTATACCTTCTGCGGAAGCCTCTTTATAGGTACTATTGTACTACCCACTCCTAATTCGTGAAACCTTATTAAGCTTTTCATTAAACTCTCTGCTTCACACACAATGACCAGACAATGCAATCACAATTTCGTGTTAACCTTATATTCTTTGGCATTTTCAATGACGATTCCTTTAAGCTTCTAGAACATATGGAGTTACGAAAAATAAAAGAACATTTTCTTTTCAATGCTGAATTTTTCTTCTAAAGGAAAATCTTTGATCATGTCGTTTTCTTTCCGCTGTCTGAATAGATGATGATATTTCTCGGTTGTCCTACTTTCCAATTTGACCCGAAAACCCAGAATTTATGTCACCTATGTTTCCTACATTATGAAGACTTTCAAAATCTAGATCTACATTAAAGTTTTTAGTTTCTCAGAACAGACCATTGTTTTTTTGTGTGTGTTGGTCTTGACTATTTTCGTGCGACTTAAAAACTTTTTAAAATCTTTAAGGCTTCAAGGGCGTAGAACCTAGAGCTAGTAACAATTTTCATACAGGAAAACCTAAAAATAGCAAGCTTTTTTTAATATCCGGTTTAGAAACTAAAGGAAGAGATTTTGAATTGTGTACTGTTGACTTATTCAACTTATACCATAACTTCAGTCAAGTACAATGTGTTTCCCTTGTTCGAGATATCAAACAAAATAATAAATTACCAATAGTTAATTAACTAATTGGTTTTTTTTTCTTGATTCTTGTGTTGTCAGGTAAAAGAAATAATATGCATGACTTAATGCATGACGCGTAGGACGTAATCATCTTCTTTTTTGAAGTAACGTCTGTATCATATAAGATAAGATAAGAAATAATTGTACACAATTTCAACGTGATCTTAGATTGGGTGTGTACAAACGTTTGGCTGACAGACAGACAAACAGAGTGAGTTGATGGATATAGGCTAAATTTTGCAAAAAAAAAATATTTTTTTTAAATAATAATTATATTATATTCAATTATACTAAAAGAAATAGAGCAGGATAACGGTTAACACTTGATAAATGATTTTATTCTCTTTATGATAACTCAACGCGTAAAAAAAAAGTTGTTAATTAGAATGTTGGAATAAGCGTTCTATTGTAAGTTTTAGTCTACTTGGATCACTGTGCAATAATACAACTTAAGATAGCAGGTTTTCTTAAAGACCTATTTATTAGAGTAAATGATCGCCAGTTGCTAAGAGACAGTTACAAAAAGAACAAACTCTGCTGTAGCCTGTTAAACTATCCCAAGAAAGAGTCTTGTCATTTTAATTGCATTCGGGAGTCAAGGACATTTATTTAATGTGTATTTAGTGCGTTAAGGCGAATCGCATCCCAACCCCTACCCCGCTCCACTGTATTTCTGTAATCTCTTTCGACGAAGTAGCAATTATAAAAGTCTGTCTATCAGACAACGAGAGAGAAGAAAAGTGAAAGAAGTAATGGGAGAGAAAGATGAAGTGAAAGAAAAAGAAAAGACAGTTCTGTTCTCTTGAGCACCATTGGTCTCAGGGGGAAAGAAGAGTGACGTATAGATCTTTACTTAGCTTGGCACGATCTACTCTTTAAAGTTATATAGGCAAGTGTTGATAGGTTATGATGTATAGACCTCTACTTACCTTGGCACGATCTACTCTTCAAAGTTATATAGGCAAGTGCTGATAAGTTATGATATATAGATCTCTACTTAGCTTAGAACGATCTACTCTTCAAAGTTATATAGGCAAGTGTTTTGAGGTTATGATGTATAGATCTCTACTTAGCTTGGCACGATCTACTCTTCAAAGTTGTATAGGCACGTGTTGATAGGTTATTATGTATAGATCTCTACTTAACTTGGCACGATCTATTCTTCAAAGTTATATAGGCAAGTGCTGATAAGTTATGATATATAGATCTCTACTTAACTTGGCACGATCTACTCTTTAAAGTTATATAGGCAAGTGTTGATAGGTTATTATGTATAGATCTCTACTTAACTTGGCACGATCTACTCTTCAAAGTTATATAGGCAAGTGCTGATAAGTTATGATATATAGATCTCTTCTTAGCTTAGCACGATCTACTCTTCAAAAATGTATATGCAAGTGTTTTGAGGTTATGATGTATAGATCTCTACTTAGCTTGTCACGATCTACTCTTCAAAATTATATAGACACGTATTGAAAGGTTATGATGTATAGATCTCTACTTAGCTTGGCACGATCTACTCTTCAAAGTTATATAGGCAAGTGTTGATAGGTTTTGATGTATAGATATCTACTTAACTTGGCACGATCTACTCTTCAAAGTTATATAGGCACGTGTTGATAGGTTATGATGTATATATCTCTACTTAACTTGGCACGATCTACTCTTCAAAGTTATATAGACACGTGTTGATAGGTTATGATGTATAGATCTCTACTTAGCTTCGCACGATCTACTCTTCAAAGTTATATAGGCACGTGTTGATAGTTTATATTGTTAGGGAAGTGTTGATAGTTTATATTGTTAGGCAAGTGTTGATAGTTTATATTGTTAGGCAAGTGTTGATGAACGGATTAAATGTCTCGGTCAATATTTGCCACAATTCTCATGAGGTAGTTAGCGGGCAAGTTTGTAAAAGTCTTTAATAGAAGTCTATTTTTATATGATGATAACACATGAGTTGAACTTACGCTAATCCTGTCAAATAAATGCATTACAATCTAGACCAGGCATTGAGATCCAAACACAGTCTTGTGCCAAGATATTTCCTTTTAAACAGATGGTGTAATACAATGAAATAACACCAGGCTAATTAAAACTAAAAACCTGCAATTACAAATTATCTTTTTACCTTTTCGGACTTTAAAAGCAAAGTAAGCAATAGAAGTATGAAATGATCGCTTCTTGGAGAGAAAAGGGCCCAGCCATCGGTCTATCAGCACCCTTTATGTTAAATGCAAAACAAAAGTCCTCCTGTGAAGCTTTCAGACAACACTTTATTTCGGGAAAATCCTACGAATTTGTGTTCTCTTGTCGAGGAGAGTTCTGCCAAGCGCCTTGAGACAATTAGATCATCGTTGAAAGTGTGAGCGATAAAAAAGACATTGAAGTGTCTGTCTTCTCTGACTTGTACTATTTATTTTTGGTTACAATAAAACTTGCCATTACGTATGTCCCGAAGCTAAAAGCCTGTTCACAAAACCGAAATACTTTTGTGTGTCAAAATCAAGTTTGGTAAAGGGACAGGCTCATAGGTGTCGATCAGAAACTTAGTCCAAGTTTAGGAAAATATTATTTTAGTGCTACGCATACCATAATTATGCAGCTTTTTGTCTTTTAGTTGAAAATTGCATGTCGGGATTTGAGAAAAAGCTGGACAGAGAACAAGTAACAAAAAAAAAGAAAGTTTTAAAAGAAAAGACAATTACGCCTTTATACAACTAATAAGCTATTGTAAGAGCAATTATTTGGCCCGTAATAACTAATGAAGGATAGATTTAAAACACACAAAAAAGTTTAAAAAAAAAAAAAAAGCTTATATTACGTGTAATTGTATCGATTTTTTTTTGATTACTTCTATAGCCATTTGTGGCCGTAAAATAATAAATCTGTGCGATTACAAATATTTTTACTAATTGTTTTTGTTTAGCTTTTAGCTTTCTGAATGCGCCATGATCCAATCACTTGTCTGGACCATTTGGGAAAGAGGGAGAGAAGGGGGGGGGTATCTTGGAGATTGTTTATGTGATCGTTTTTTAACTGGATAAAATATCTTCACTCAGAGCTTAAAATTCCTCAAGGGGACTTATATCACAACATCTGTCAAGTGCGATTTCTTTCTCTTGTTCAAGATACCAAACAAATTAATTAATTACCAATAGTTAATTAAATATTTTTTTATTATTCTTGTGTTGTCAGGTAAAAAGAGATAAGTGTGCGAAATTTCTGCTTAATCCTAGAATAAGATGGGGGGGGGTAGAAATAACTTGTACAAACTCTTTTTACCAGACACACAGACAAAGAAAGTGATTTAATATAAGCATTGTAAAAAGGAACATGTTTTACCCTGTCCCAATTCCCCCATGAAAAAAAGTCCAGGTTAAGCGAATGTATAAATCTTTTCAGAGTACTACACACAAGCATGCCAAACTATACGTAGTGATAAGTCTTACCACAGACAGATAAATGTTACCACAGACAGGTTAGGCTTACCGCACACAGCCAGGTGCAAAATGAAGAAGTTCATCCTAGAGCGGCGTCTCTCCCTGGACAAAGCTATAGCCGCCAGGACGATCACGTTACCAATGACAATGAGACAGAACAGAATCACAAGCACTGCTATTTGAGCGTCCTGGGGAAAAGAGATCAAGGGATGGGTTTCTATTAATGAACGCAATGCAGGCGTACACGACATTAAGCTCTTAACAATTGACACTAACAGCTGGGAAAAAGTGGCACAGGATAGATCTACATGGAGAGCGAGCATAAAAGGAAGGTTCCCAAACTGCAGATGGCATACACAAACAGAAGTAGATAAAAGGGGGAAAGTGCAATGGCGCCTGATGATTACAGTTACCCAACCTGTGACCACAACTGTGTACCAAGGATTGGCCTCTATTGTCACTCAAAAAGTTGCAAAGGGACAATTGTTCTAGAAGGATGTAAAAATGCAACAGTAATGGAGAATCAAAGTATTTAAAAGAAAACATTTCATCAGTTTTGTTTTAACAGCAAGGTTTCATTTCTTAAACACTAAGACTTAGTTGTATTCAAATAAACAATAAGATTTTTTTTCTTACAGTAAACCATCGGATTACCAAGGTGATGTAGAATACAGTACATTGATTATACGCCTTGCCTGAAAAAACATATTTATAAGAGAAATTTGACATAAGATTAATCTCAAGGATGGTTTTTAATTTAAAACAAGAAAACATTAAACGATATTACAAAGAGAGTTTGTGTTGCCACACAAACTCAGAGGCGGCCCCCGTGGTAGACGGATCCCTGTCGGATCCGCATATTCGCTGGTCGACTGAGGATGGCATCGAGCAGGGTATGAAACCGAGACCGAAGAGTCCCGCGCGCTAACCACACGACCAGGCATTGCTCTTAATCTAATGACAAGTTGGTTACAAACTAATAGCCTACTATTGATAATATACCTACACATTACTGTCACGTCAGTTTTAGAACCCCTGTAATATTTTGTGACTAGTAATCACTGAACCATTCCGTACACGATTCGCACGAGATTTTGTTTTTTGGGCGGAAGCTGACCACGAGGTGGACAGTCAGTTGATTTTCAGACTCTGGTAAGAGAGGAGTTTTTTGGATATTAATGTACAAGTAGAGTGTCATTGAATTGATTTGTATTCAGGACTAATTTTCTTGGATGTATTTTGTGATGGCTGAAGTCGCCAATATATTATGATTCATTATTTTATGTAATAAAAACCATGTCTGCTACAAGTGAGTCCATTAATTATTATAAGTATTGTGGTCAAAGAGTTCAGTATATTAGTGTTCTCACGCACTGGCAAATCTAGTGCGTGTGTGAAAGTACTTAGTTATCAGTAAAGAGCATTGTAGAGGTATCTACAACACAGAGACATTCGCGTCATCACGCCTATAACAAAACCAGGCTGTGACATATGGTGGCCAGTATGTCTTAAATGACAGAACGAACCTACACTCTTTAACAAGTAAATCGTCGATCGTCTACATATAATCTGGCGTAGAAGTACAAAGGACTATTTTTTTCCAGTATGGCGGCAAAAACAATTGAACAGAACTTAGAGGACTAACAAACGTTTCTGCAACAAGAAATTAACTCAGGTGCCCTGGCTCCAGCAGGATCTCAAATCGATTCCTAGATCTAATTACGTTACCATAGATCTAAAATATAACCAACTAGACTCATAATACAATATCAAGTTGAAGGTAACTTAGCTAGAAACTTCAGCTTACAGACTCATTTTGAACCAAGATTTGATGCAGATTGATGATAAACACTAGGCTCATGCATCTAAACTTTTAGAGATCTACTACTTTAACATCATCATACACATAATAGTCCATTTAATTAATGTGTATGACACTGAATACAGTTATGCCTGATGAGCCGCAATCTGGGTGAAAAATTACTGTAGCAATCTCAGAATCTGTCTGTGCTACAACCTGATGAGCCGCAATCTGGGTGAAAATTACTGAAGAAAATCCGAAACAACCTGTCTGTACTAATCAAGTCCGACGTCATTCAAGTCGACTATTCATCGTGGTGTACGTCATTTGAGACTGACAACTACCGGATATGTACAATATGTCAGAAGAGCGATTTTAGATAATCTTTTGGTATTGAGCATTTTCATTTAGGCCTAAATGGAACTAGAATGAGGTTGTAGATCTACCTAAATTAAACTACTAATTTAGCACTCTCATTATCTATATCTACTAGATCTAGATCTAAAATATATATTTGGGATAATGTAGATGTAATTTAGATAAGATTTATATAAAAAAACACTACATAATCAATTAATAGACTAATTGCAATATGAAATATTAAAATAGTAGATTAGTTTTAGTATTTTATAACATTGCAATATTGACATATTGACAATCTAGACTTTTGAAAAAAATCTACACTTTAAGCCTAGAAAGTAAAATTATAGATCTTGATCTAGTCTAAATCATGGCTGTCTGGTAGAACGGTTTGCGCGCTGGACTGTCGTTTGCATTCATCGATGGTCCCAGGTTCAAACCCTGCCCGTTCCCACCCCAAGTCGTCCTACGGGATGTTTGGACTACAACTCTAAAGGAACATCCGAAACATGTAAAACAACAAACATTCTAAACTAGACCAAGAAATTCTAGATCTAGATTCTATAATGATTTTAATTAGAACTTAAATCTAAATCTAGCTTTAGTGTAAGAAAAAAAATCTAGATCTCGTGTAAAAAATCTAGCTCTAGTGTAAAAAAAATCTAGATCTAGTTTAAAAAATCTAGATTAGATCTAAATCTAACCATTACGTCTTTTTAAAATGCGAGTCACATTACGAGGTTTAATAAACATTACTATACCGAGTTGTTTTTGCATTTAAAGAATTGATTCCATATAACGTCAAAGGAAAAAAAAATCCACTACTTCACACGGCCTAGTTAGACTAAAAAATGTCATCTATACGAGCAGCTTGTCGAGTGGTTATAGACATTGGTGCACCGAGTTTATTCTTTTAGCATTTCATTTAAAGCATTAACTCCATATGACGTCAAAGGAAAAAAATTCCATAACGTCACACGTCCTAAGACTAAAATATGTCTTCTGTACGAGCAGCTTCTCGAGGGATTTTAGACATTGGTGCACCGAGTTTGTTCTTTTAGCATTTCATTTGATGGGCTAGTTAGAATTAATATATGTATGTATATAAAAGGATTAAAGACGCTTTTTTTGTTTTGTCTGTCAGTTTGTCTGTCCGTTATGTTAATAGCGAGAAAAAAAAGACTAAAAGCTATTGAAAATCTGATTAAAACTTAATTTCCCTTCCAAAACATCGCATTAGTTTTAAGTTTCTATAATAGATTGTTCCGGATGTTTATATATTTATAGTGAGAGAAAATAAGAATTCCAGATTAATCAAATGCCGTTAATTAAATTTGTGGGATGGTCTGTTTGAAAATTAGATGTACCATAGCCTTATAGAGATTTTTTCAAACCATACTTTGGTGTTAGGAAGTTGTTTTCCTTAAAAATCAGAGCATAATATTAACGATAATTAGATTTTCTAACGTTTTAGATAGAAAGTTAAATGTAGTGTAAGAGAGAAGTGCGATTTTACATAAATAGAGTTAAACTATTTTTAATAAGAAATCCGGAACAACCAATTTTCGTAAATGAGAAAATTATTTGTTTTATTTATTAGAAGAGGGATTTCAAACATTTATTAGCGTTTTTAGATTTTTCATATAAAATTGGGATCATTTTTGGCGACGATTTGTAAGAAAATTAAGGTAATGTAGGTCGATTTCTTTTTGGAAACAAAATCCGGAACATTCTTTACCGATTAAACAACTTTTATTATGTTTCGGCAAGAAAATTAACTGTAAAATAAGTCTAAAAATTGATTTTTTAATAATCGTTTCTAGTAAATTACATTCTTATTTTAAAATCCTGAATAACCTATTGTCGACATTTTTGAAAAAAATAAAATTATTTGACATAAATTTGTTTAAAATTAAAAATTCGGAACAATTGATATTGATAAATAAACTATAGTGACGTAGTGTCAAAGAATATAATTGTAATATTAGTTAATTATGCGATTTCAAACAATCATTTGACATAATTTATTTTTTATAAAACAATATCCGGAACAACTTTATAGTTAATGAAATATAAATCAGTATAGATATTTTTATTTAGCTTTCCTATGCTATTTACATTCAAAAACGGAACAATATATTAAAGATCATGTGTTTCTTGCAACGTTAAAGCATGGAAATAAAATCTACTATAAGTTAGAAGAGCAAACATATATTCATTGGCATTGATTTGTTTTTCACAAAACATCCGGAACAATCTATTATAGATACTTAAAACTATTGCAATATTTCTGAATGAAAAATTAAAGGTTAAATCAGATTTACAATAGCCTCTAGTTGTATTTGTTAATCTAATCGTGACAGACAGACCGACCAACCGACAAAACGCACAAAAATAAGCTTCTTTTATTTGGATGGGGGCACTAAACAAAAAATAAATAAAATCTGATTTTTTTTAAAAAGTCTAAGGAATTGGTTTAGCACTTGTTATGTTGCGAGGTTACGTTAGAGCCGTTTTTGAGATCAGCATCCGGGTTCCGCCCTCCTTGAAGTTATGGCTCGAATAGAGGTATTGTAATAAAATGTCCAGTCTCCTCGAAATGTTCAACTCGTAATCTTACTATTCTCCTGCTAGTCCCAAATCAATATCTCGCTTAACGTATTTTAGCTGCTCCATTCTGTTGTCACCTTCCTAACTGCTAAGGCATTTTATTCCCATAGAAAAAAAAACAAACTCATTTCGTTTTAAATGTATTTTGATACCTCTTAACTCTATCTTTGACTTCTTTGAGGTTTGGATCTAACCCTTTAAACATGTATGTTATGTATGCATGTTATGTATGTTTAATTTGTCAAGGAAATGTAAACAAGAACATTGGTTTATATTGTAAACTAAAAAGACTATAAACCAAAGTACCTTTTCTTTTTCTGTAAACACTAGTGTACAATGGTTCTGTATGGCCAGCCCAACGACCATACACATTTATTGACAACCGTCAGGGCTACACGTTAAGAGTGCAAAGTAGGCTATATCTGGAGTTGAACTCTACAAAATGTTTTGACAGCCAAAGGCATTCTACAAATTCACATTATACAGTTTTCTCACAAAAATTCCCTCATCAAAAAAGAGTCTATTTCATATGTTGGACATGGATATTTTCCAATGATTTGCTTTACTTCCCATAAATAGCTCCTCCACGCATTGACATTTAAATCAAGGGAACTAACCGCCGCAGCCATGAGTTATTTACCTTGTAGTATTCCTGTGGGTCCGGGTAACTGGACACATTGCTAGACGTCTCATTAGGGCTGAAGACGCTGTGAGATGTAGTGGGTGTAGCTGGTGTGGTCGTTGAGGAGGATAAAAACAAAAAGTGATCCCGGATGGTGGTCATGTTTCAATCTGAAAACAAACACAAAATACAACACGTTTTTTGTCAGAGCTACGATCAATAAGATCGAACTATCCCTAGTGACATATATTACCCAAGTTTCCAAACATTGGATGCACGTTGGTAGAGCAATTGGCTTCCGAACCGGATGGTTTTGGTTTCAATTCCTGGTGAAGACTGAGATTTTGTTTATCTCTGGATATGTAGAGCGCCCCCTGAGTCGACCTAGCTCTAATGGGTAACTGACATTAGTTGTGGAAAAATAAGGCGGTTGATCGTTGTGCTGGCCACATGACACCATTGTTAACCGTGGGCTACAAAACCAGATGACCTTTACATTGTATGAGAAGGGAACTTTACTTTGCAAACATTATGGTGTATGGTTAATACTTTTGTCTTAATTACATTCTCCTATATTTTCTTGTTGTTTTTTCTTTTGAAATCTATGATTTATAATTAAGTTCAATTAATTGAACTAGACTAAATGCCTATTACTTGATAATTGATATGTACCATAACAATACGACATAGTGTGATAAACAAAAATTAATTGTCTATCTATCTATCTATCTATCTATCTATCTATCTATCTATCTATCTATCTATCTATCTATCTATCTATCTGTCCGTCTGCCTGTCTGTCCGTCTGTCAATCCGTCTTACTGTCTGTCTGCCTATCAAAAGAAAGAGAGTGAGAGATGGAGAGAGAGAGATGGGACGAGTAGGCGAGAGAAAGAGAGAGAGAGAGAGAGAGAGAGCGGAAGAAAACAAGAGAGAGAGAGAGAGAGGAAAGATTGAAGTGAATTTGATGTCTTTACAAAGCTTTTATGAATTCAATTCGTCCATCTGTCTGTCTGATACAATTTGTGAATATATTATTTCTCCCACTTCCCATTCTAAGATCAAGTTGAAATTTTGCACAATTATTCATAGTCCATGACAATACATGAATCAATAAAAGAAATTAATTAGTTTTTAAATCAATTAGTGGTAATTACTTATTTTTGTTTAGTATAGAAAACGGGAGATAAACCTTCCAATATATAGAGATATAGGGATATGGCAGTGGCTTTGTGGTTCCTCCCTTATATAAGCTTTGTTTTTTTTAACGTTTATATATATATATATATATATATATATATATATATATATATATATATATATATATATATATATATATAATGCTTTTAATTTAAAAATCTATTTTATTGACCATCTAGATCAGCTTGGGAACCCCTTTTTACAATCTCTAACTCTGCCGCGACCCCCCCCCCGCACACACACACACAGCAATAGAGGAATAGACAAAAACAATAAACTTTTTCGATGGTCTTTGGCGACCCCTGGCAAATCGACCCACAGGTTGAGAACCCCTGATCTAGATCTATTTACTTTACGTAAACGACCAACAACTCCCAATCTTTACAAATGAATAAATACTGCGCAATGTCACTTAATTTAGTGTTGCTCGTCGTTTAATGTTTGTGTGTGTGATTCAACCTACACTGTACGTGATACACATTATCTACCCCCTTAATTACTTTCTAAGACTTTATAAAAGTCCCACGTCAGTTCGTGCTGTCGTGTGCAAGAAGGGCTTGCAAACAAAAGACGCCAACTCGGGGGGCGCTGGAGAGCAGAAGTGGAAGTGTGGGGCACACATCTATATAGTTATCTATATATCTAAAGCTTGTCCATCATGATGCGATGAGGACTACTTTTGTCATCCATAGGGCTGAGCGCTTCGCACTGGGGTTTTGTGCCTCTTCATGTGGCTGGTGAGACCCATGTATTTAGCTGCACACTGGGCAGGTATTCCAGCTGAAGCTAACTATCTATCAAATGTGTTAATATTTAGGCTCATATTTCTACTTGTCTACTAGCGTCTGTATGCGGTGGTTCTTTTAAATTCTAAAGACCTTCTTACACTTTTCAATTCTATATATCATGAATGATAGGTCTTTGCCGTTTTGAATAATGACACTTTATTTATTTCGGTTACAAAGAGTTAGTGAAAAAAAAGGGCCGAGACACAGAAAATTGCCTGTAGGACTGGGGAAAGTTAATGTCTGGGTTTTTCCAGATTGTCTTGTATCTCACTTTGTTTTAGGGACCGAAGAAAATCAATTACTTTGAAAACGTAAGTGAGCAAAAGAAAAGAAAGACTAGAAGATAGAATGGACCGATGTATGAGAGGAGGAACATGGTTTGAAATATAGGAAGTCAATATTAGATTAACAAAAGTAGACTCGATTTTCCTGCTCATCTTGAAGTATAATATTAATAGCAATTAATTTGAGTCGTAAATGAAAGCCTATCATTAAAATATGTAACTGATAAACTAGTATCATATTCCTAACCTAGATATTAACAGAAGTCTGTACACACAAAGATGATCACAGGAATATATATTCCTGTGGTTAAAAAAAAATATGTATTATCGCTTTTTCCAAACAGGCAAAGAGCTACGAGACGAGAGCATTGAGTAAATTTACAATTCAAACAAACAGACTCGTTTTCTTTAGCTGTTAAGATTCAAATCATAAAATTATATTTTATTTCAGAAATGGCGTTTTCTATCTTATATAATACAGACGTTACTTCAAAAAAGATGATTACATCCTACGCGTCATGCATTTATTTATGCATATTAACCAATGACCTAAATTCTGCTAAGCCACTGGTTTCCTGGCTAGCTCAGGCAACCCATTCCATGCTCTAATAGCACTAGGGAAGAAGGAGCATTTGTACAAATTTGTCCTAGTATATGGAACGAGGAATGTGCCTTTATGTCCTCTAATGTGGAGCCATCCCCTAATTTACGTGCAGTAAGTCATTGTTTCTGTAGCCTATGCTTCTTTATCTCTTAACTAATTTTTTTTTTACAATTGCAAAGCTTCTATCAACTCACGCTGTCTGTCTGTCTGTCTGTAACTCTGGTAAAATGTGTACACGTTATTTCTTCCACACCCATTCTCGGATCAAGTTGAAACACAATTATTTGTTGTACGTAACAAAACACGTATCAATGAGAACAAACAAAACAATTAGCTAATTGATTATTGGTGATAAATTATTTTGTTTGGTATCCAAGGGAAATAAATATTAATATTATTTTATGAACTTTATGTGCTATGTTGCTGTATATGTGAAGTTATTCCCCATATTATAATTTGTAGAAGTTGTTTCTCCCACTTCCCATTCTCGGATCAAGTTGAAATTTCCTAAAATTATTAATATTTGGTGAATGTACATGTACCAAAATAGTTAATCAATTAGTGGTAATTTAATTATTTTTTTAATATAGAAAAAAGTGAGCTTGTGTAAGCTGTATTGAGATATATGTCAGTGATTTTGCGGATCTTCCACTTAGATAAGTTTTTATTATACCTTCCTTGTTTTTCTCTTTCATTATAATACACTCTCCTTTTATGTATGTTTCTTTCTGTTTCTCTCTTTCTCTTAGTTCTTACCGTCCCTATCTGTTTCTTTCTCTCTTACTCTGTCTACTGTCTGTTTTTTTTTTCTGTCTCAGTTTCTTAGTTTCTTTGACAAGTTCGTCAATCAGTTCTATCTGTGGCTCTCTGCTTATCTCTCCATTTTATCTGTAGTTTTCTTTCGATCTCTGTCTCTCTGTCTCTGTCTCTGTCTCTTTGTCACTTACTGCCCCTTTTTTTTCTCTTTTTTCTTTTTTCATCCATTTTTCTTCTGGCCATTTTTTTTTTCTTTTTTTTTTACTTTCCAGCCCATCTTTTCTCCTTTTTCATCTCTTTTCGTGCCTCTTACACATAACTATACACACACACAGAGAAAGAGAGAGAGAGAGAGAGAGAGAGAGAGAGAGAGCTAATGTCGAGCATGAAGTATCACATCTGAATGAAAAAAGAGACAGACGTACTAACTCTGGCTACGTGTTATAGTCGGGTGGGAAAGGCAGCAGAATTTTCTTCGGGGATGCTTTTATCAAAATTAAAAACAAACATTTGGAAGACGCATCAGATAATTGAGGTCATTGGAAGGTCATGACCTTGCCTACTAGTTACGTCGCCGACTTCTGCTAAGTGGGTAGACGACCTTATGCCATACGTTTAATGAGTATTAGTTTGTTTGCTTCCGGGTGGCATTAATTTATGTAGTTTTGAAAAAGGAAAGGTCCTTGATCTTAACCCAACACTTGGTACAAAAAGTCAACCGGAACCAATATGTGCATCTTTACATCGTCTAATTATGGTATGGTCTAATCATCCAATGCAAGCTTTATATCTCTGGAATCAGTTGATATAAGGCTGTTCAGATATCAATGAGATAAAATAGATTTCAATCTTGAAATTTTACTAGTTTAAATTGTTTTCTTTTTAAATATAACGTATACCGCTATACTATATCATTTGCAATCACTAAATAATTTCTTTCTGAATAAATTTGTTTTGGTCAACTAAATGTGGTTAGATGCTTACGGAAAGAGTTGTAAAATATATTTCATAATATAATGACCAAGTAATGATTATTTAATTTTAATTAATGTTAATATCCCAATTTTTTAATGTATAAATTTTATAAGGTGACTACTTTCAAAAAACTTAAATAATTTTGCATGAAATACAAATGTCTAGTGCATTTTCTGCGGTCTTCGATCCCTGGCGACTCCCATGTTGGGAAGTTGTTGGGTAGGCAAAGATTACTGAGACTTGGGTCCTCCCGCGCCGTTCGGCGCATTGTCAACAAGCTGTCTTTACAAAGATCTGTGACTAGCAATGTTTGGGGCCTCTTCCCACCTGGTGTCCATTGCTCTAAGGTACTCCATAATAGTGTGGCGCCAAGTTATAGGAGGACGTCCCTGTTTGCGCTTTCCTCGTATTGGCGTCCCTGTCATTGCAACTCTTGGTATGCATAGTACATTTTGTCAGAGAACATGTCCCGCAAACCTGATGCGTATATGTGGTCGAGTCCCAGTTCGACACAGGAATTCTTTGTTTGATACCAGATCTCTATGACTGACTCTTAAAATGTATGTGACACCAAACGTTTTGATATGAGCTTGACATTTAATAAACACATAAAAAGTCAAATTTTATTAACAAACGAAATGTACTGCCCTGTGGTGTTTACAATGGACAGATTTTCGATGTCGTTATGTAATACAAAATACCAAGTATGTTAAAAGAGGTTAAGGGATTTTGAATATTTTCTCAACTCATTTCATCTAGTTCAGCGGTTCTCAACCTTTTAAGCTCGCGGCCCCCTTTTACAATCCCCCACTCTACCGCGACCCCCACCCCATTCCGCTAATAGCAATAGCAATAGAAGAATAGACACAACAATCCATTTTTTTCGATGGTCTTTGACGACGCCAGCAAATCGTCAATCGACTCCGTAGGGGGTCGCGACCCACAGGTTGAGAACCCCTGATCTAGTTGTTCTCGTCCTTCAATCGGCACACTGCGTTCATTAGCCGTCCCCCACCCCCTTTCTCTTATATCGAGACTAATCGTCCTAGTAGGCCTGAATACGTGGCAACAAGCTATTGGTCTCCCCTGACCATAAGTTGTCACATGACATGTCTGGTTTCAGGCCTACTTTGACTATTGGTCTCTCTTACATACACGACACACGCAATCCATTCCTCTGAAAATAACAACCTGGTTATGGTACATACTTTAGATCAGTCAATACCCTCTCTCTTTCTCTCTCTCTCTCCTCTCTCTCTCTCTCTCTCTCACACACACACACATACACCAATATATATGAGTAATGTTTTCAAACTTGCTGCTTGTGGCCCTTAGTTTGGGTATTACTGATCTACTGGATTAAATTTAGATCTATGTCAAACCTGGAGAAAGTTCCCTTCACATTTTAAAAATACTTTGCCACGAAAATGAAAGTAGAGTCTGAAAATGGGTTTACCAGCTTAGACGACATTGGTACATCAAATATTAAAATACTGTGAAAATGGGTTTACCCAATTAGAGAAAAAGTTTCGTTCTTATATTGAGAAAAATTTAAGTATCTTTTTTTTTTTTTTTAATTCTTAGGGCCTTTCGTTTGTGGGTGAGCCATTAGACATACACTACGGTCTGCGCCATGATCTAAGAAATATTTAAGCTATGTTTTATCAAGATTAGACAAGTGGTTTTGATTTCTATGAGAAAGAAAATATACTTTAAAAATCTACTTTATGTATATTAGAAATGCCTATGAATTGGAGACTTGGTCGCGAAAAATATTTCACCATTGGAGATTTTCATAAATGGTGGGATAGTTTAAATAGCGAGATTTTTAGTGTATCCGGTGTACAAAATAAAGGAAGTGTTGAAAAGCTTTTTTTTTAATTTTTTAAAAAATTCTATAATTCTTGTAGCTTGCTTTTTAACACTGCAAAATCATTTTTTTACGCTCTTCTGATTAAAACCTTTATTTAGTTAGCAATTGTAAATTTCAATTTAGCTTCTTGACATTGTTTAGTTTATCGTGAAAATGCCCAAATAAAATTCATTTTTATCTATCTAGTTCAGGCTAACAATTCGTTGATTGGTTTCACTCTTCCAAAAAAATCAGCCCGTTCATCAAATCTCCAAATAAACAACAAATTATCAGTAACTTATAACTTATTAGAGTCTTGTTGAGATTCGTCTCAGGTATCAATGTTTCAGATCACCAGGCTTATAATTTACAAATCTGAAACTCAATTATTTAAATAGGTTCATGATCTTCCTGTCATTCTTTCAGTGGACACAAAGTTGTACTTATCTTCAACAAATTCTGTGCCGACATTCTCCATTGCTGGTTATCACAAATCTTCATTTATTTCAAAATCCACTTAGTTCCATGTCTTCACTCTTGTAAATTCCAAGTTGTTTTTAATTGTATTTTATTTGATTTTATTTGCATTTATGTTTAATCAGAATAATAATACTAGTCTATTTGTTTCGCTGTCAAATTAGATATTATTCGAAATTAAAATTTCAAATGCTTTTTAGAAATGTTGATGATTATTTCTACATTGTAATTTCTTTAAATGTTTTTGAGGCGGTTATCTAGAGTAAAGTCAACTAAAGTTTCTCTTTTAGATCTTGCGATCTATAGAGCGGTTGATGTAGAGGCTTTGCCATTCAGCCACCGCGCCCCACTGAGGTACGTACGTCTAGAATGAAAACAGCTTGTAGGCTTATTCTAATCCTTTTATTATTGACTAAAGAGCTACATCTATACACGATTACACGCATTATTTAATTGACAAAATTTAACCACAGCGTGATTAAAGGACGTGTATTGGCGATGGTTCCTGTTAAGGAAAAGTGTCCACGCTGTGTCCGCTGTTATATATGCGGACACTTGATGGCTAATTAGGTGCAAAGAAGAGTTAGCTATCTAATAAATCTAATTTGACATAGCGAAACAAATAGATCCAAAAAATCGTTCATTTAGTCTATATATCTCAATCTTTATGATAAGTTTACTTTCGTGAATTCATTATTGAATTTTATAGTGTATTATTGCTTAAAATATAGTGTGTGTTCGAACTCTTCATGATTTTTAAATAAAATAAATATATTTTATTTCGTTAAAAGGAATTTTGTTCTTTTCTGCACCGTAGCAACGAAATTCGACAGATAATTGCGTCATCAGATTTAGCTGCTGAAAATACGACAGAAAGTTTAAAGACATAATCATAGACTCATAGACGTATATACATTGTATCTAAGCTGGACATGGAGATCTTTTACTATAAAGTGTCGTGAAAATTTTTTAAAAAGTTGGATCAAGGCGTTGTTTTGTAAAGTAGTTATAAGAAGTAACGTTGTTTTTTTCAACCCTAACCTATGTAAAATATAATTTAATGTTTAGATCTAGATCATAAAAAATAAGAGTAGCCCTACTCTCGTCTCATAATTATTATTTTGCAATTTTTAAATACATAATCTAGAAAGATCTAGGTAATCAATCAATTTAAATTTACATAAGACGATTAAAATCAACAGACATGAATTATTTCGATCTAGGATTTTTGAAATATTATCTCAATGGAAACTAACAGGAAATGGCTTTGTTTCATATATTAGCGTGTGTATATAGTTCTGCGATTAATAACCCATTGTAAAGAAAATCCGAGAAATGATTTTGCATTATTTCTAAACTTTGAAAACTAAGATCATTACTTTTCT
The DNA here is from genome assembly GCA_036873155.1 of Biomphalaria sudanica. NCBI lineage: Eukaryota > Metazoa > Mollusca > Gastropoda > Planorbidae > Biomphalaria > Biomphalaria sudanica. The sequence goes on along the minus strand of JAZGLO010005492.1, from coordinate 433,259 downwards.
AAGACAGAAAAGATTGATTGGGGCGACTTCTCTTAGAGCTTGTAAAAGAGTTACGTACATACAAAGCTCTCTCTCTCTCTATATATATATATATGTCTGTGAATCGATGAATCGCGGATAAGAATGTGTTTCCGGTTTCCAGTCTAGATATAATATATAAGTCTATGGACATACTATTCAAAATCCTTGGAACAGAAAGTTGAACCAACAGTTAATGTTTTAAAAAAAAACTATATATTGATTAAGTTTTTCAATCTTCCTAGAATAATTTGAACACACCGAGCGTGTGGGCTAGTGTAGTGTATAGTGTATGTGTGTTGTTATGGAACGATTAGGAATTAGTTATTAGTTTCATAGAAATGGAAAGTTTTGACTCTTAGAGACAATGACGCTACTAATAAAAACTAGACTAGGATTTGAGGAAGAATAACGGAACGTAAACAGACTCATTATGACGGCTTTAGAGCGAGGTGGTTTTATGAACGTCGAGATTTTGCTTGACGATATTCGACGAATCCCTTCTTTATTATTTAACTTCCGGCTCAACATTCACTATCAGCGGCGACTCACTTATATTGTTGGCCTTTCACCTGTGTTATTTCATTTCATTAATGGAGTGTTTTACGCTCTTCTGATTTCACCATTTCTTTGGAGACCTCCGTTTGACTTATCTGCATAAGACACAACGCGCATGCGCCAAGCAGTGTGCATCAGAGACTGAAAGTTGATGCTGGAGAGTGGAGACCTACTTGAGAAGCGGAAGGACATGAAGTGACGTGTTGAAAAAATCATTGAGCCAGATAAAGTGCTTTTTCCTGCTAGCGCAGTCATGAATGTTTTACCTATTGTGTTTGTCAGTAAACAGTGTCTCGGTAAGATTCCACAGACATCACACCAGCATCAACCCAGACAACAAGCAGACATGGGGCACGCTGCAGACATCACAGATTAGTGAATAAACCCGGAGATCTGGTTCATGTAATTAAACTTTTCTAGAGCAGTCCACAACACATTCGTAGAAAACTAATAAACAACTTCTTCAGACGAAGTCTAGAGCACCTTTCAATGAGAAGATGTAAATAACATTCCAATGAGATTAATGATAGGTATGGACTCTGTCTATTCTTAACCTTCCTTGCCGCAATATAAAGAAAATGTGACATGTATTATAACAAATAATTTCTCCTATTATACAGTGATAATGGGATAAGGGATAATGGCCTATCGATCTGTAGCTTTCCCATAGATTGCGGTTGACATTATGATTTTATTTATGCACGGTATATATTTGTGTTTGGATTTTACAACATTCCTCGTACCCACTTTTCAAGTCCTAGTTTTATAAAGGGTCGAACCTACTAGGGTAACTAGGTGGATATGGATTTCAAAAACGATTGGAACGATTTTCCTGGCTGTCCTTTTTCTTTTTACGTTTGAACACATTTCGCGTGATTTTTAAATACATCTTAATATCGATTTGCTATTATTTCAATACACATGAACACTATGTTGCTTTAAGGCTTTGCTCTTTAATCATTACTTCCCTTTGGTTTTATTTTCATACATTAGGCATTATACGTTTGCGTCTATATAATTCCTCTATTTCTGGGACTACTAGACAATCATCTTATAAACACTCAATGTGTCTATTGTAAAGTGTCACAGTCTCTGCTGACATTGCCTGTTAATATGTTCACCTCGGGTCATGAAACTCCTGATAGAGAAACAGGAAGTAAAAATGACTAAGATGACTTTTAGTCAGTAGTTTCTTTTGGTCCGTTGCGGACAGTAGTAAGCTTAAGAGTTGAGTAGAGTGGTCGCTTAGGGAGTCGAGTAGTAACTTTGAGTTGAATAGAGTCGTCTCTGAGATTTGAGACAGTACACGTATTTCTAATAGTTGTTTTCTGTACTTAGCATTAAATACGTATTATTGAAGTGCTGCTGTGATGCGCACGTAATTAAATAAGTAATGTTATATATATATATCTATTCCTGAGGACTTAGTTTATTGGATATATTGGATACTGCTGTTATGCGGATGTAGTTATATTTCAACTGGATATTTTGGTGTAATAACTAGAAGTGCAGCACATTATTATTATTGAATAAACCTTATATAATGTCTGCTCAAGATCGACTTTGGTATACTGTTCAGGCTTGTTATGTGCTAAATGGACACACGAACCCAGCATTCTACAGCATTACACATTCAGCATGTTACAGTAAGTGGGTATGATCGGTTCTTTGATCTTATACGCTTATTTTTTTAATTAACATTCAAAATAGCTTTTCGGGGCACCACTGCTCAATCTCTTACACCTTACGCCATCATTCTTAGTAGTATTATTTTTTTTTTTTTTTGAGGTTGAAAAATATGTATCTATTTAATCTACTTTTATGGCTACTTAAATGACATAAAAATTTAGTTCTGACTTTTAAATATTGAAACTTGCAGATTACTAAAAACTGTCTGTACATTTTTACTTTTCTTTATAATCTAACACTTGATTTAAACAAAATGTATGTTTTTAAATACACGATAAAATATGAGGAATTTGTAAAAATTTAACTTCCATATAGATCTATTATATTGATAAATAAAATCATTCAACGGACAGCTAATAGCTTTGTTACAACTGTTGTTATTGATTGATGTGAATTGTGAATTGTTGTTTGAACACAAAGGTGTGTTAGTTTGTTCTAATATTTTGATTTAGTATAAATGTCACGAGCATAAAGTTGAGAAATTATTTGTTGCAGGTCAAGATCATCCATTCCAAAAATTCAACAGATTTTTTAACATTACAAAAGAAAAAGGAGAATTTTAAAAAAAAGGTTAAAGCAGCAGCAAGCTAACAGATTTAGAAACGAACACCTGCTCATAAAATATAAACGCAACAACAATCAATGCTCTCCACTTGTGTACATTTTATCTGATAAAAAATTATCCCTATGATATATTGTAAGTCAAAGTAATGAAAATGGAGTCTGAATAATTCATATATGATAAAGTCTACAAGAGTGGAACTTGAACACCGGTGGACGGGTATTACAAAAGAGGCTCTTACGATTTTCTAAACATTGGACAGTTATTGTATATCTTTGTGAGACTCACAGTGAGTCTTGGAGTCTCAAGATTTGAAGCTAGAAGAGTGGCCAGGGTGAAAGAGCGCCGAACAAACAAAAAGCTGAGAGAAGAAGCAGGCTTGTCTGCCAATGACCTAACCCACCCATGCCTCGTATATATGTAGGCTTTTTAAAGCGAGGATTGTCTTTGTCTATAGGAAATAAGAAATGTGCTCATTTTCGATCACGAAAGAGAAGCTATATCTTTGTGAAAAAACAACAACAACTAATTGGCCAGACATTGAAAACTCTGGTTTTTATCTTTCTAATTTTTCAAAATATATCTTAAAATAAAAGCGGATATCTAGAAATTTGACATTTAGGTATATCTTTGTGAAAAAAAGAAAGAATTACTCATTGGCCACACAATGAAAACTCTGTTTTTACTGTCATATTTTTTCAAAATATAGTCACCTGAGAATTAAATTTGACTCAAGTCTTTTTATTTTCAAAACGCATTTAACGGGAATTCCCGCAATGAACTCAAATGTTTCTTTGCATTCAGTAAAGAGATGGATGAATAAATAAATGTACATGACATTTTGCGCACCGTCTTATGGGAGTAGAAATCATGTTAATAGAAGAAGTTGATTGTGCCAAGCTCACTAGAAAGAAACCTAGCAATAATGAAGCATTACAAGTAATCAAAGGAATGAGAAATTACAAACCATCATCACCTCCATGAGGAGAGAATTGATTTTAAAAAAAGTTTTTTTTTTCTGTTTGCTTGTTCTTTTGCTTGTGCTTTTGTCATCGGGAATGCTTTGACTATTCAAGTTGGGTTAGGAAATTATTTGCAGCAGCGAACACTGTGTTAGCCAAGGCGGAGACAGGAAACATTGTAGAAGCAATAAACAAATGTATACAACATAACCGAATGGCTGCTGTGCTAAAAAATCAATAGACACTGTTTTCTTTCTTTTAGTGTTTGATTAAAAGTATATGAATAAATAAATATTTGAACAAAATACAAAATACAGGAAATTAATAAAATAGAAAGACATTTTTTTTTGGTGAAACAGAAAAATGGCAACATGTATTTCCAAGGCTTCACGGAATATCATGAAGGTGAAAAGTATTCAAGACATTGGTTTAAAAACAAAAAAAGTATACAATATGATAGTCGGATGTTGAAAAATGTCATTATATCTATATACATTTCTAATATAAGTTGACATGAAATATATATATATATATATCTAATCTCTCTGTAATCTATCTATCTATCTATATCTATCTATCTATCTATCTATCTATCTATCTATCTATCTATCTATCTATCTATCTATCTATCTATCCATCTATCTGTCTGTCTGTCTGTTTGTCTGTCTGTCTGTCTATCTATCTATCTATCTATCTATCTATCTATCTATCTATCTATCTATCTATCTATCTATCTATCTATCTAACTATCGGTTTGTCAGAAAAAAACAACCATGGAAACATTATACAGACTCGCAAATAGTGCAGAGAGACATTAATATGAAATGTAGCTTTGATCAATGAGCCCTCATTTAAACCTAACTTCGATGTGGGTCTATCTTGTGACATATCCTAAACCTATCTTATAAGAATGAGTATAAGTATACGCGGCCAGTAAAGTTACAGTGGTCTCAATTCCCTTAGAAGATTTCACCGTTGTAACTCTGTGGACGTGAGAATCTGAGCAATTATTCTATTTAAGACCAGTTTATACAACGAGAACTAGCCCATATAAGTCAGTTTTTACAAGATTATAATCAGCTAACTTTATCCATTTGTCTGTCAGGTAAAAAGTTTGTACACGCTATTTCTCCTTTTTTCCGACACCCTGTCTCGAATCATGCGTGGTCGAGAGACCAAGTACGCTTGAACTTTGCTTGGCTACCCATGAAGAGGGCTCGAGGTTCCACACCCGACTCGAGCAGAGTTGTGTTTACTGAGCGCCTAAAGGCCTCCCCCTCCCCCCCACTGATCTACAAAAGAGATTAGACCATAGTGCTTTGATATGCTATATATAAACGCTATAATTATATAAAAGCTATTATTATTATTATTAATATTGCATAATTATTTCTTTTACATTACAACACAAGAATCAATACAAATAAATTATGAATTAAATAATTAACTATTATTAATTACTTTTTTGTTTCGTACTCGAACAAGGGAAAAACATCATCCTTGACTGAAGTGGTATAAGCTGAATTTGTCCCCTTTATAAGTCGTCACTTTAAAGCAAGTTTGAAACAAACTATAGATAAATATACCACCTGTTAGTATTTCGGCTTGAGGGGGCTTGAGCTTTGAGTTCGAATTCAGGTCGTTCCCATTTTTATTTTATAAATGCTTTTAAAAAGCGATTATGGTAACATTCAACAGATATCCATTTTTTTCTCCCTCTCCCCCCCCCCCCCCCATATTTTTCCAACTGGTCGAGTAAAATGATAGGATCATAGCGTATTGCGAAAGCTAAAAGCATAAAATAGCACTAAACAGAAACAATTGGTAAAATTATTTCTAATCGCTTAGATATATTATTTATTAGATCTATTACACAGGGGAAACTGACAACCGCTCCATAGCCGGAGTTTGTTCTGCCTTAGACTTCTCTCGTTGATCCGTCCGTATAAACTATATTGGTATCTTTCGGGATTCGGGCTATGGTTACTCTCCTCAATTATTCTATGCCGAAGTGGGAGTCGAACACTTAGTGAGGTTGTGACTGAGTGTGGCATGAGGTTTGCGGGACATGCTTTCCGACAAAATGAACTACGCATACCAAGAGTGGCGATGACATGGAGGCCAATACAAGGAATACGCAAACAGGGACGTCCTAGTATAACTTGGCGCCACACCTAAATGGAGGACTTTAGAAGAGTGGAGGAGGCTTCAGACATTGCCAGTGACAGATCTTTGTGGAGACAGCTTGCCGCCCAATGCGCCGAACGGCGAGAGAGGACCTAAGTCTAAGACCTATTACACATTTTATAACAAGACTGATCCAAACTAATTGATAAAAGTACACTTAACCTTTTTGTTTTTAAATTATTTATGTTTCTCTTATTTTTTTTATTGAACAAATTGTATTTTCTTCTGGGGCTTTCCAACATGCTAAATAATAACCCAACTTGTTTCTCTTAGCCGTTAGAATATCTATAGTCTTTACATTTCTTTCTGGTCTTCCATCCCATGTAACTAGACTGAAAATAAGCATGTCTTCTCTCGAACGCATTGATGAAGACATTTTCAATACAAAACAATTAGATGGAAACCAATGATGAAAAGGCCTTCTGTATGTCCACGTAAGGCAAATCTCAATAACTGAATAGCGAGTTTAAAACAATTAGCTAATTCATTGGAAGTTTTAACGTGACAAATAAAAAAAGAAAATTAAGTTCATTTGTTTAATTGGAAAAAAAAAAAAGAATGATCGTGTAGAGCGCTTGCCTCTGGCGTATTCAACGTGTGTGTGTGGGTGTGTGTATATGTGTGTGGGTGTGCGTGCGTGTGCTTGTGTGTAGGCGGTATTTTTTTTTATTTTAGTACTTTGAGGGCGATTTATTTCCAAATGAATGCTCTCGTTTCTGATGATGCTATGGCTTCTTCGAAGTCCAAACTTTTATCAGGAATATATACATGAGTCCAGTGTGTGGTGCCTAGAATATGTACATGAGTCCAGTGTGTGGTGCCCAGAATATATACATGAGACCAGTGTGCGATGCCCAGAATAAATGCAATAGTCCAGTGTGTGGTGCCCAGAATATATACATGGGACCAGTATGTGATGCCCAAGAAATACAGAAAATAGAAATGTTAGCACTGATCAATTGAATTTCTACTTGAAGGGCCGATGCAGTTGTAAGATGTTGAAGGGAGAGAACTCGAAGGGGCTAACTTTATAATATCACGAAAAAAAAAAATCATCCACCAATCAAAATCTTTATCTTTAGTGTAGACGAATAAACTATCGCGTTCGTCCATCGCGTTCGTCCTAACCTAAAAATAACTTTACATATAATTAATATGATCAAAACCTAATTAATCCTCATTAGATTGAGTGTGTAATTCAGGCTGATCGCGATAGCTCATTTGTTTTGGTATTATGTCTTAGTAATTTTACATTGGTCCGAAAAGAAAGTTACCATATCATGTTACTAGAATGGTGCACGTTTGCCATGGGCTTAGCCAGGAGTTTTATGCTTTCCTTTATATATGTATTTTTTTTTTTCGGTATGTCCAAAAACGTAGTAGTCTAATAGTCTTCAAACAAGAAGAAGTGCTGGTCACATGTCAATTTCTTCTGTTCACTGCTCTGTATCAATGGTGCCAAGCGACAGGTAGGACCAGAGGAGTTGTGAGGGCGGGGTAAGGGGTCACGATACCTCGGGCGCCACCCTCTTAGTTGGGGGGGGGGCGCCACATGCAGCTTATATTTCTATGCGATGTTCATGGAAAATGGGGGGGGGGGGGAAAGGCAATAATGTACCTTGCCCCGGGCGACCTTTTTTCTCACTACGCCTCTGGGTAGGATAAGAGATGTTAGAAAGGTTTATATGGTTTATATGGTGACTGTAGTTAGCTTTAGAGACATGGACAAAAACGGCTAAACATGGAATTGTTTTTGGATAGTGAGGAGGGTTGTTGAATCCCAACCCCCACGGTGACCACGATAAAGTGTGATCTATTTTACGTCTCGAGGAATGATCTTTTCCCTTTGCAACTTCTTGTGGGACTCAAGAGGCCAATCCTTGATAGACAGCTGCGTTCACAGGTTGGGCATATGTAATCACCAGGCGCCGTTGCAGTTTCACCCTTCTTTCTGCTTCTGTTGTGTATGGCATCTGCAATCCGTGGCCCTTCCGTTATGCTCTCACTCCATGTGGCTATATCTACAGCTAGTTTTTCCCAGCTGCTAGTGTCGATTTTTAAGAGCGGGGCAAGAAGTGAAGTAACTTTGGCATGATACAGTTATTACATAATTTTAAAATATTATTTTTTTTTATTTCCTTTATTGGACTTTGTGGTTACTTATTTATTTTATGGTTAGTAGACTGCAGAGAGAGAGAGAGAGAGAGAGAGAGAGAGATAATTTAGCCAACAGATAGGTGATCTTATAGGTTGATACCAAAGAGCTTGTGAACAGTCTGTTCAACATATTCGTGGAGCAGATGAAAAAACAACAATAACAGATTGCGGTTAATGCCCCTGAGCACATTAAAACACGTCAAAAACAGATGATTTGACTTTGTAATCTCCCTTTAGTTGATGACCACTTGGCGCTGAAGGAAGACAAAGAGCCGTTAACAAGATAGGAAACCAAAAAGAGAATTCTTTTTTTACAGATCCACAATTAATCTTATCTTATAAATACAGACGTCACTTAGAAATGGTAGATGATTACGTCCTACGCGTCGTGCATCTAGTCATGCATGCATATCTGATTCAAGAAGAGAGAGATAGAGAACGATTTTTATTATATATATATATTAAGTGTTTAAAAATAAGTGTTGGTACTTAGTGCTGGATTGCCTAACTTATATCTACTAAGAAACTGATAATAAACTTTAAAATACAAGAAAAGTAATAATTTTTTCCCCACATTGAAAAAGGTGCCGGTAAGCCAGATGGAGATAGAGAAATTGAGATTGAGAGAGAGGGAGAACAAGAGAGAGATAGAGAGAGAGCTAGAGAGAGAAGAGATAGAGAAAACGAGAGAGAGTGAGAGAGAAAGAGATATAGAATATGGAAGATTAAGAGAGAGAGAGAGAGAATAAGAGAACTAGAGACAGGGAGAGAGAGAGAGAGAAAGAGAGATTGGAAAACATAAAAGAATTGACAGGCCTGTCAGGAAATGAAATTCTATCCAAGGCAAAAGACTGAGAGGAATGGAGGAAATTCACAACAGATCATGCATGGTGCCCCCCCACCCCCCAACGATTCCCGAGACTAAGGAATAGGCGAAGATGAAAATGATTGTTTCATTAGAATTATTAAAGGATATAGAGATAGGACAATCATCCTCCAGGGTTAAAGGTTACAACTCTGGGGTCCTAATGAACATACATATAAACATCACGTGACAAAGTTTGTCTTTTTTTTTAATCCACGTGTTCCAAAATCTACTCCATTCAGCTGATCTTAAGCGGGACGTTAAAACAAGAGTTTACTGTTATCACTGGGCCTGCAAACAGGCTATAACCAAGTTAATGTGCGGCCATGAAAATACATCTCTGGCACTAAATTACCCAAAATTCTAAAAGCGAACCCTAGGGCTCCCAAGGGGCGCGCACTAGATATACAAAAGGTGCCAAGGTCTGGGTAATGTAGATCACAATGATGAATTAAAAGAGGCCGTAAAAATGAAGCTATTAAAATAAATTTAGATTGGACCTGTCAATCACCTAACAACGACATGGGGCATAATAAAAGATGATTTTTCTTTTCATCCAGGATTGTCTTACATAATACATACTACAGATATTTTTCCCAGAAAATTAGTCATGTGATTTTATGGGCTCTGCAGCTACAGCCTTTGTTTTCGATTCCACTCTTATGACCTCGAGCCTGTGTTTAAATTAAAACCATTCACTTTTCGGCATTCCCAATTAACCATTTCAACAATGCAGTTCTTTAACTTCTAGGTTTAATTTTGGGGAGGTGGTGGCCAGGGGCGTAGTGGGAGGGGGGGCAAAGGCGGCACGATGCCCCGGGCCACGATCAGGGGATAGCCACACGCAGGCTATATATTTCTATGTGATGTTCATGGAAAATGGTGGTGGTGTTGGGGGGCACCAATAATGTACCTTGCATCGGGCGCACGTTTTGCGCACAGGTGGTGGCTGACTAATAAAGCGCGTGACAAGATAGCAAACCTGTTTTTTTTTATTGAACATTCAGTAATATTGATAACATTGAGATTATTTTACTATATTTTTTTTCCAAAAATATTTTTTTCGAAGATGCTATTCAGTGCCACAACAACATAGGCTGTACAAAAAATCGTATAAAGAATTAAATAATGTAATTAAAAGCATTCAAAGACGTCTTGCATATTTATCTGAAAACTTTATATCAGATTGTTTCTATTAATGATTGTATGCCAGGGGAACAAAAGAGTTTTTGTGTCTGTTTGTCTTTGCTATCGGTGTCTTGTATCTCTTTTGTGATGGTAAAATGTTCAAACCATCAGTTGGTTCATACGGTCATACCACCATACATACTATAATTATTACCATCATTCATACCAACAATCTTACCATTATTCATACCACCATTCATATTCCCACAATACCACAATTGTTATAATGATATATGCGTTTTAGTGGTGTTAGGAACATGTCTTATCAATTATCTTTTCCCAATTAAAATAACTTATTAAAATTACCATTAAAATCGTAATGAATTAAAGTTTTTATTAACAAACAGAAATATATCTTCACATCGTCTCAAATAGCTGAAATTAACAAGCCACGTTTTTATTTCAAATTAGACCCAATTTTGTTTTGCTCTTTATTATGTTCCTGTTTACTGCTATATGATAAACATAAAGTGAACAACTTATTATAACAAGGACTAGCTCATCATCGTACTCAACTATTCCATAACTCTCGGCAGGTAGTCCCGAGTCAAACAAATAATAAATCTTTGCTAATGAACCAGCCGTTCGGTGCTACTCTTACAGTCTTGAGTAACCATTTAAAAGCTAACATAATATAATATCAAAAAAGATTACAAAGCCAGTTTGTGTGTAATGATGGAAACACAAACTCAAAATGGCCTAGGTTTCGCACAAGCAGGTAAAAAAGCAGGTTTTAATATTTTTGGAAAGAATGTCTGTATTGTGTGCTGTGATATATCTCATTCATTCCCAATATATACATACTGCTTGTTAATTGTGGATTTAAATTAGATTCGACTTATATACTTACTAAATAGATTTTTTTTTCTTTAAAACAAAAATAAACATTTTGCTTAAAATCTAAGTAAATACTACGGCCAGAATTTACTAATTTAGTAATACAATTTTTTTCAAACATTTTTTTTACAAACATTACAAAACCGGTAGCGTAAATGTGTTACAAGTATGCTGAAAATAAGCTACCTCCCTTACTAAATAGTCTCCCGTGTTATATTTATATTAGTTACTATTATAATATCTCTAAAAATTGTGTATTTTTATGGAACAAAATGCTTGCATAGTTGACTATAGAAATTAAACTTTTCGCTTTCAGAAAAGAAAAAGTAGCCGTAGCATCAGAACTTTGAAAACTCTAAAATATCATGATATTGGATTTTCAATATTTTTCTACTTTTTAAGATCTATAGGACGGACAGACAGACCACACCAAACTAATGGCGGCTATTCCTATTTTCGTGGGCCGTTCTAAATATAGTCTATTCCAGTCAATTCCGGTTAATTGAACCACTTCTGGACACGATTATTTTGGTCCTAGTAACCGGGTTATCCGATTACACCAAATCTCCGCACATCATAAGAATGTTTCGATACTTAAGGGTATTAGGGTTTAGTCTCAATAAAGCAGCTGGTCCAACTAAACGGCCGTCCAGTTAACCAGATTGGGCTGTATTTCACTTTCGAAATTGCCTGCTAGAACAAATCGCTATTAGAGAGTATAATTTTTTTTTCCGGAAACGATTTTATTCATAAATGCCTGATATTAATACACGCAGCGTGTTATTGAAATTAGGATGTGTCAAGTATTCCTGAATTAAGATTTTCATTTGAAAGTGCCCTCTTATCTTAACCCAACTCTCACTGCCAGATGATTTTACATTTGTTTCTGACAGCTAGCAATGCTTATCAACGAGGTTATTAATATTCTGTGGCTTCGGGGCTACTTAAAAATAACACTTTTATAATATTTTATATAAAAACAATTGCTGGATGTGGCAAAATATGTAGATCACAGTTAGGACAATGGAGCCACATAAAATACTGCACTCCTCTTTAATCTTTGGGCTCGAAGGCAAGCCTTACGTAACCCTTTCAGAAGTATCGATCTATGTGGGCAAATGATTTAACGTTAAGCTGTTTCTATGTCTAACCAACAGCCTTTACCCCACTTGCTTTCCTCAGGATACCATTGCACGTGCACAGGGGAGTTAAAAAAAACCTTAAGGTTCTATTTTGTTATCTATCTATCTATCTATCTATCTATCTATCTATCTATCTATCTAGCTAGCTAGCTATCTAGCTATCTATCTAGGAAAATCATCAGAGCCGTTTTCGAGATTCGTGTCCACCAAGTTTCCAGTTTCCAAGTCGAACCCATGAAGAGTTTGCAAGCTAATAGGCGGAATTGTAAAAAAAAAAAAGATTTAAAATATATTTTTGGATTATATAAATTTCAATTCATGGCAATGTCGATTCTAGATCTATAGAGCAAAATTGACCTTTGGGCTTGAATTAGCCGAAGAGAGTTTTAAGAAGATCCCAACATTTGAACACGTGTCCACTGAAAGGTCAGAAGCTGCGCAAAGGTTTAGCCATTGAGATTAGCTTTCGGACAATCAACAGTTCAATTGAGTGATTTCGAGAGAGAGAGAGAGAGAGAGAGAGAGAGATAGAGTTGTTCACTTAAGTGTCCAGTAAACTGTGTCTCATAAAGTTACAACCTGTGTTTGCCTTTTTTTATTATTATATACGCTAAAACTTGTATTTCTAATTATGCTATTACAAGCACAGATTCTTCTTATTATTATTTTAACCATTAGGAAAGACAAAACTCTCTAACACTGCCTGGCGCAACATGATACGTTTTATTCACAGACCTATATAAATTATATCTAAACTGGAAAACGGAAACGAATTTTTATTCGCGATTGATCAACTCACAGACCTTTATATACAGATTGTTATGTATTAATCACGGAACTATATATTCACGCAGATTCATGAAATAAATCCATTTCCTGTTAGTTTCCATTGAGATAATGTTTCGAAAATCCTAGATCGAAATAATTCACGTCTATTGATTTTAGTCATCTAATGTACATTTAAATAGATGATTACCTAGATCTTTTAAGATTATGTATCTAACAATTGCAAAATAATAATTATGAGACGAGAGTGCTCTTTTTTCAATGTTCAATTAGGCCTACTAGATCTAAATCTTTATGTAATATAGGTTAGGGTTGAAAAAACAACAACTTTATCTCTTGTAACTACTTTACAAAACAACGCCTTTTTCGACTTTAAAAAAAAAATTTCATGCCATTTTTCGTAGTGTTAAAATATCTCCATGTCCATTCTAGATATAATATATATAGGTCTATTGATTAATTTTATTGTTAGCGGAATTTGATGGATATTTTTTAAATAGAATTTTGAGCTTTCTTTTTCTTTTCTTTTTCTTATTATTTGGATTCGTGGTAACGTTCAGTACGACACAGTTCAGTGGTTTATAAACTAGCAGTACACACCGGCTACGCCCGTTGCTTTGTTCCAAGGCTTTATACTGTTTATTATGGCCGGAACATCCCCAATCCTTTGTTTGTTGTTTCCAATGTTAATAAACAGGCCTCATTTGTAACGATCATAATGCGAACCCGACACATACAGCAGAGATTATGAATTGTCTATGCAAGTTAAATAATAAAATGGATTTAATTCCAAAAATAATAGAAGAAGAAATATGGTTAATTAGCTTGTTTATAATCCCACAAATGACTCTAAAACATATATAAAATGTTATAGAAGAACCATAAAAAAAACACCAGAATTATCAAACCAGACATACACACTGTGAGTGACCTCTTCATATTAAGCGGCATTCAATCAAGTGGATTTTTATCACAGACATTGATCTATGACTACGGCTACATCATCCTAGGCATATTCCCTCCACCCCCCTTTTTTCCCAACTCAGTGATCAGACACAGTGGCGTCCCACAGTTTAGCTTCTGACGGTGATTACAGAATTTCTTGGCTAGAAATAGAACTTACATTTTCTTTTAGATAACTCTGTTCCTACACTCCTTATGGTTTGAGTTCCTATTCAAAACAATAGTCAATTTTCTTTTTCAGTTAAAGAAATACACTGAACTGAATTACTCTTAATTCAATAAAAAAAAACAAGACTTTTTTTTTTTTTTTTTTTTTTGACTTACGAAGCCAGCTTTCTATTTATAATAGAAAAAAAGGAAAGAAAGAATTCCGCCCACGCGACAGTATTTAGCGCTACTATTTCGGTCTCAATAAAAATATAAAATACTAGCGGTCTTAGGCCACTGCAACCTATGCGACCGCAGTGGGCCCCTACTTTCAAAGGATCCGCACTTTCATAGGACCTGCGCTAATTCAAGGTGTATACATTATTAAATTAAACAATTTATTAACTTAAAAGAGATTTCCCGCGCCCTCATGTCGATTTACCAGGAGGTCAACAATTCTAAAAGATAGATTGAAACATTTGGTAATTCTTGCTATTTAGCGGGATCTATGTAGGAAACAGAATTATTATGATATACTGTATGACTTAACTATACCCAAGGCTCGTAAAGTAATTCTGTACATATTAAAGAATAAATAAAATGCAAATACGAATTTATTTTCTAATACAAATACTTAGATTTCACTTATTGACCGCTTCCCTACCCAAACTTGTCCCCGCGAAATCCGTTTCGAATAGGGCCCCACTATGCCTTGCTATTTACTGATTGTAAAATGTTTGACATGTTTTGGATGTTCCTTCAGAGTTGAAAATAGTTTACTTTTTAGTCCAAACCTCCCGCAATACGATGGGGGATGGGTCGGGCAGGGTTTGACTGTCCAGCGCGCAGCCATCCGTAGCGACGTGTGAATACCCACGTGTTCTCCACCCCCCTCTTATTATTTCGTGGGGTGACTCCTTCAGAAATAATAGAGTGATCTTTCCTTTACTTCTTGTTTAAACTGCTTAGGGAAGCAGAGAACTATATATATAGATATTTAGCGTGAAAGTGAACTCCAATGTATCTGTTCATAGTAGAGTGTTGTCCTAGCTTCAATAGCTACATACTAACTGGACACGTCCTAACAATTAGTGCTCATTGTTACAGCCTTTGAAAGATTGCCCCCAACCCAAAAGAGCCTTGCAGATAGCTGCTCAGTAACTTGTCATCGACGCTTACATGAACGTACTCTGTATCTCTCTTTGTATCCTTCTTAGATATCTGTAGTAGATTTCCATCTCTGTCATCGAATATTCATTCACTTCTACTTACCAAATCATCATCAAATTATGCAAACAAACTGAAGCTCGATAACAACACATGAATACATCCATAAAATCAACCAATTAGTTGATAAGTTAGTTATACGCCGCACGTACGGTAATGTAATAAGTAAGGGGGAATTAAACCATGTGTATAGAATTGGGATATTGGAATTGAAAGGAAGCTAGAGCTAAAAAAATTAATTAAATGTTAGTGTAAAGATTATCTCAAAGAAGAAAAAAACTTAAATAAACAGCCGATGGACAACGGCTTTGTCTGCATGAGATGCTGGAGAATATGTAGGTTGCAACTGCGCTTGTTTGGTCAAGTGAAACACTGCACTCATCCTTAAGCTTCAGAATCGAGGACATTGCCATTATATCAAAGACTGTATTGTAATGAAAAGATTATATCAAAGACTGTATTGTAATGAAAAGATTATATCAAAGACTGTATTGTAAGGAAAAGATTATATCAAAGACTGTATTGTAAGGAAAAGATTATATCAAAGACTGTATTGTAATGAAAAGATTATATCAAAGACTGTATTGTAATGAAAAGATTATATCAAAGACTGTATTGTAATGAAAAGATTATATCAAAGACTGTATTGTAATGAAAAGATTATATCAAAGACTGTATTGTAATGAAAAGATTATATCAATGATTGTATCTGGTTGTAAAGATATCAAAGACTGTATTGTAATGAAAAGATTATATCAACGATTGTATCTGATTGTAAAGATATCAAGGACTGTATTGTAATGAAAAGATTATATCAATGATTGTATCTGGTTGTAAAGATATCAAGGACTGTATTGTAAAGAAAAGATTATATCAACGATTGTATCTGATTGTAAAGATATCAAGGACTGTATTGTAAAGAAAAGATTATATCAATGATTGTATCTGGTTTTAAAGATATCAAGGACTGTACATCTCAGTTGATCATTAAAAAATCCTTGTATTTGATTTGGTAATTAACTTTGTCCTAATCCCCATTTTAACAAATTATTTTTCCTTTTATAAAACTCTATTAAACGTGATCATTAAAATTGCACTACATAGTATATGCTCACATTTTACAATTTAAAATAGTATGTACAATTACAATAAAACATCAACACAATATAGTCCTGCGTACAGGAACAGATTTGTAAACTTTAGAAAAAAGTGTGGTCTTTAAACAATAAAAAAGTAAATTAAAACGTGTATTTCAAAATGACACAAGATCAAATCTCTGATTGGCTACACAAAATTAGACAAATTAATTGGCCAGGTAGCAAATATGTGTCGAAATTCTAATTGGTTGGAAAAGCTAGGATACACTCCAAAGAACCAACCCTAGCTTCTAGATCGATCAAGAGAAGGACTTAGAAAATCAATAAATAATATTTTCGTTAGAGAGATTGGTTCAGTAAAAGTCTTAGTCTCATTCTGTTGTTTGGAGTTATGTCATCTTTAGCTATGTTATGTACAGAAAGGTAAATACTATAAATTGTATTAAGCGACTTGATCAAGCGTATCAATTAGTAAAGCTTAATAATTAATACAATTAAAATCTACGTTGATTTTGTCGTCTGCTGTCTCCAGCAGTGTGTTTGTAACTAGGTCAACATCAAACACGCAGTACGCAAAGAAGGTGCCCACTATCAATGGCAATATATATATATATATATATATATATATATATATATATATATATATATATATATATACACACACAGAGAGAGAGAGAGAGAGAGAGAATTAAAACAACAAAGCTTATACGAAGTGTAACTGTATGAACTAGTTTGGATCAGTCATGTAATTAAATTTCTAATAGATCTAGACCAACAACAATAAATCTGTGTGACTAGAAATATTAATACCAATTTTTAACGGCCCCCGAAAGGTAAATAAGACGCTAATGGTTTTGTATGGTTTGTCTGTCCGTCCATTTTCATTATAAAATCAACTATGCAAGCAGTTTTTTCATAAAATTACACCATTTTTACAACTGTTCCTTATTAATAGTAACAAACACTAGAGGCTATATAGTAAGGTACATATGTAGTTATCATAGCCATAATACATTTCTAAAAACGTTATTGATTTTTTGTCTATTTATTTTACAATTGTATTACTAAGTTATATATGTTCTGTCATATTAACTACTACATTTACAAAAAAAAATTTTTATTTTTATTTTTGAAGAGAACAAATCAATTTTGTATGCATATAAGTGGAACATAATTTAAAACAACAATTAATAAGTAGTTTTTCATATTAATCGTACATTGGTGCCATTCATACACATAGGTAACTATTATATGACATCGGTTAGGCCAGGTTGACATCGCACTTCTTCACTTTCACCTATTCATTGGTCTGCTGGACCGTTGGGGCACCACACAAGATCTGTCAACCTTCCTTCTCCATTCTTCTCTTTGTTGGAATTTCATACTGATATTCTTTCTGAAAATATTGAAACCTGCTTTTTTACCTGCCTGGATGGACGACTTCGGGGGTAGATTTTGAGTTTGTGTTCACACACAAACTTTCTTCGTAACCTTGTTTTTTGTTAAGCGCTATTTCATGATTTTGACTTTCTCAATACCTTAATATCCTATCACTTATAAGAACAAAATAATCGATCTACTATCAGATAAATTAAAGAGGTATTATCTTTTTTTTTTAAAAGCTAAATTTTTTTTTGTTTCTCTTGTTCGCAAATATTTTTGAGATATCGATGATGTTGTTCCATTATTTTGGTCCTTTTTAGAGCTACACGGGAAAGGACAATTAAAATAAAAAGAAACGCTAGAAAAACAGGACACTTGCGGTTGGATGGCTTTCACAAAATGACCAGTCCAGTCTGAGTGGTCTGTAATGATGAACTAACTGATCGAGACGTCCAGTGGTCATTGTATTGTCCAGCGGGTGTTGCAAGTGGCTAGACATGACTGACCGCTTGTGACTACAGCCGATGTTTTGGTTATCGGTCCCGATATAGACTTTGTAATTAGGTAGCACGCGATAAAGTAAACACTGGTTTCTAGTGTCTGGTAGTCTTCTAGTTCAGTGGTTCCCAAACTTTTTCCCTTATCGGAACACTTCGCACATTCTGAGTATTTGGCGGACACACTTTGCTTTTTTTTTTGAGAAATTAACTCACGTGGTGGCCTACAAGTTAATTATTCCAGTAGTTCTCGAAACACCTATTCAGCCCTCGAGGAACACTAGGATTCCACGGAACACAGTTTGGGAAACACTATTCTAGTTGAATTGTTAGGGTTAGAGCAAATTTCGTTACAGTAAAATAACTTAATTCTCCACTGCCTCAATACCTATCTACTTAAAGAGATACACTATCTAATCTGTCTATCTGTCTGTCTATCTGTCTAATAATCTATTTATTCATCGAATCTATCTAACTATCTATCCATCTATCTATCTATCTATCTATCTATCTATCTATCTATCTATCTATCTATCTAACCAAAGTGAATTTAAAAAACAGTGTCACTTGTAAAATATGCCAATCCAATTTTAAATGTTACAAATATTCAGAGATGCTATTGTGTCTCTTTATGTGATGAATACAGTCTATTGTGTCTCTTTATAAGATGAATACAGTCTATTGTGTCTCTTTATTTGATGAATACAGTCTATTGTGTCTCTTTATTTGATGAATACAGTCTATTGTGTCTCTTTATTTGATGAATACAGTCTATTGTGTCTCTTTATTTGATGAATTCAGTCTGTTGTGTCTCTTTATTTGATGAATACAGTCTATTTTGTCTCTTTATTTGATGAATACAGTCTATTGTGTCTCTTTATTTGACTGAAGAGTTTTTGGTTTGTTTTTCTACGACCCCTAATGTCAGGTATTAAATAATTACTGGTGTAAATGATCAGATGATAAGAACATAAGTACTGCTTCATACAGCCTCATACAGATGTACATGCCAGCAAGCTAATATGTCTGTCACGTATAAAATAATTACTGGTGTAAATGATCAGATGATAAGAACATAAGTACTGCTTCATACAGCCTCATACAGATGTACATGCCAGCAAGCTAATATGTCTGTCACGTATAAAATAATTACTGGTGTAAATGATCAGATGATAAGAACATAAGTACTGCTTCATACAGCCTCATACAGATGTACATGCCAGCAAGCTAATATGTCTGTCGCGTATAAAATAATTACTGGTGTAAATGATCAGATGATAAGAACATAAGTACTGCTTCATACAGCCTCATACAGATGTACATGCCAGCAAGCTAATATGTCTGTCGCGTATAAAATAATTACTGGTGTAAATGATCAGATGATAAGAACATAAGTACTGCTTCATACAGCCTCATACAGATGTACATGGCAGCAAGCTGATATGTCTGTCACGTATTAGAATTCTGCCTGACTAAATTTTATATATGTTATAAAAGAAATTGTTTATTAATAAAGCTTTAAATCCGTAGCTACAGGTCATGAAAATGCTGGCTTAAAAGAATTGCGTGATTATGTCCCTTGAAATCTGAAATGATTATGAATGTTGAACAGAGTACTCTACAGTTCTGTGTTGATGTGTACTAGAATGAACGGTCTCTATTAGAGTCTCTTTCATTGTCAGGCATGTCCATTCTTTCGCTTCTTCTGTCTGCCTCTCTTTCTTCGCCTGGTACCTTGGCAAGCCCTGACGATCTTGTTCTTTAACCGTTGTCTTTACTTGCTTTTTTTTTTTACAGTGGCTAGAACGTGATCCGAATCCTTAATACAAACGTTACGTCTGTTCTTCTATACGGTTTTAAGACTTAGAAAGTCACAAAAATTAATAAGGAAAAACTCCACATCATCGCCGGATTTAGGGAATCAGAGGGCCAGAAAGATATCCACAATCAACTTGTGGGAGAGAACCAAGCAAAAGCAATGGCTACTACAAAGTGAAAGTGGAGATGTCTAGGACACACCCTGAGAAAACATGCTACCAATGTTGCAAGGCAGGCACTTAATAGGAATTCGCAAGGAAAGAGGAAAATGGGCAGACTCAAGCAAACCTGGAAGAGTTCAGTCATCAGTGAAACTGAGGATACTGGAATGACATGGGGGAAGGTGAAGAAAGCTGCTCAGAACCAAGTTGTGTTTCAGGTCCCATGCTCCTCCCGGGGGGGGGGGGGGCTTACAGTAAGAAGTCAACTAAATCAACTTAGAAGGTCATCAATGAACCTGATCGTCATTGTGGTCAGGTATTTGATTTCCTCATTTGTGATGTGGTCTTTGAACCCTTTTGTGACATCTCGGTTCCTTGGCTAGGATCCGTCTTTCTAATTCTGCAGCTAGATTGCACGATTTGCGAATTTTACTTTCATTTTTATAAATATTAATTTAATACAAATATTTAAAATAAAGTCGAAAAAAGGTTTTCAGTAGTATTCTCCAAAGACGACATGTCACTCGAAGATGCATGCGTAATGATGCTTTTTTTCGGCGGAAGTCATCTTCCCACTCACTGTAGCCGAACTCTTTAGCAACGAAAGATAAACAAAGTTTTAATCTTATCATCACCCACGTCATCTGATGACGCTAAAGTAGCTGTTTGAAATGAAAGACATAGCTCTAGAACTCAAAGAATTGTTGTTTTCATACTGACATTGCTCTAGCTGGCAGGATGGGCCATTGACAGTCAATAATTCTGAATCCTTCAAAGTGACGAAAACTGAACTCTTTTCTGTTCACACTTTTATTAAATGTAAAAACTATTTTATCAAATTAATGGCATCGCTAGAAAATTATTATTTTTTTTTGAAAATCCCATTTAGTTTGGATCAGGATATCTTATTAGATTTACGAAATAAATCCTCTAATTAAATAAATGTTTTGTTATACAACAGCTTTTAAGAAAACAACTAAGAAAAACTAGTATCTATGTAGGCCTATAATTGTATTGCATGCAAATCTACTGTTAATTTAATACTAGCTCTATGCTTAAGAATTATATGTACTATTAATGAGGCTCTCCCTCGGGTTTATGGGGAAGTGGGAGTGAGATATTTCACCTGGCTACGCAGTTCTGTGATTAGCACATTTTTTTCACACAGTGCCGGACTTAAGTCAGTGGCGGCCTTGCGCATGATCTATGAGCAAGCCCCTATTATCTTTAATATTCAATGCAAATACACTGCTATATGTATGGCCCTTTTGCCATTTCCAACGTATTCGTGACCGCAATCGGCTTGCTGGTGGTCGATTTCATAGTTCTCTGGATTCGACAGAGAGTCTACCTTTGCTCATAAGTGTGTTTCATGCTGCCATCGTAGAAGATTTCCAGCTGTCTATTTCTAAAGTATTATTCTATTACCAGGTCTGCAAAGGACAAGAGACCAAATATCTGAGACGCTGCAAAGTCTGGAAGTGAGCTCACCTTGGTCATCTTTCTTAGGACGCGTCTTAAGTCTCCATAGACTTATTTTTCATTATGATGAGATTCGGTCAGCTCTGCGGGAGCATAAGGTAGTGATGGCTGTCACATCATTGTTCGGTAGTTAGTGACATTTATTGGTTGAGGATCACGAGATTCACTTGTTTATGGAGATTATGATCTCGCAAGGGGAAATCAAGGGGCCACAGTTGCATTGTGGGGCGTTAATCACATGGTCAAGTAGTAGACCTTAGAAATATTGTAGAAGACAGACATGTCTTATATTTAAGATGAAAGTGTTATTAGCTATGTATTTGATGAATTCCTTTGGATTACACTATTTTTTTAATGTGAAATATTCTACGCGACTTCTTGATGGCTGAAGTTACCAATATATTGTAAACCGTTTATTTTATCATAATAAAACTGTCGTCTGCTAACTATTGTGTATTTATATGTCTATATGTTGTGGTGATATTACTCAGTAACTCTAGTGGACACACGAAACAACAAGTTTGGCGTGGATACAGACATTATTGTTAATACACGAAGAACACTCTCATGCCAGAAGAGGTATCCATAATAATACAAGAAGCACTCATTCAAATAATGCCTGACAATGGCAAGGATGATATTAAAACATTTAGAATCACCCTATGTGATTTTAAGCAACATCAATCGACCTACAGTGATGATCATGTTGTGGAAGTCCAAGAAACGAAACAATTAGTCCATTTATCCTATCTATTATAGTGATTTGTTCTCTTCTCTAAATATGAATAGTCCCAAACAACTGATTACCATGTCTTATATGGAATATTGTGTGTGCATATTAATTTTGTGACTCTAGTTGGGGATATTAAAGTATTTACATTTTTAAAAGTGGATTTGGGTTAATTAATTAATCAACGTTTCAAGAATGTCCTCATTCGTCATCGCTATACATCCGGCAACTAGCTTTCCATTACCCACATTATACGAGCGTAACCATGAGTTTACTTTTTCCTTTATGTGATTTTAGTTTTCGAAGTTTTCTGTTTTCTTTTTATTTTTCTCATTTACGACTGAGTTTACTAATATAATAAATTCCATCGTAAAATATGTGCAAGCAGTCAGCTAGTAACTTCAACAGCTTTGTACGATGCTTACATAAAAAGTCAAATGCCCTTGAACTCAACTATCAGGGAAGAGTGAAGCACGACACGTAGCAGATGTGACCTACGAGTTGCTCACATCAAACGAAGACGTAATTAATTGGCTCTTAAACACATGAAGCATGCTTACTATTTACCAAATATGTATTTTTGTTTAGACGCTACACCAACAGAAAAAAATTAAATTCATTTTGTGGTTCTGGTAGCAGACGGTTCTATACAGTTAATAATGTAGAAGTTTATACAAGCTACAGGAGACCTTTATTTAATCTCACAAGTTTATTACTTAAGCCTGTCTTAAATTAGCCTGCGTATGTCCGAAGAGTGCAGTAGTCCGGAGAGTGCAGCAAAATAAATAAAGCTTAGCCTCGTCGCACTTGTCCTTACAGATAAAGATTATTGTGTTATAGGTTTATTCATCATTAACAAACCCAGGTCAGCGCTCGAATAGTAAACTTCGCATCTATGCTATTTACGTGTGCAGTCCCCTAGGAATTAATCCTAACTTTAAAATCAACCCTAAACCAAGCACTATGTTGATGGCAGCAAAGAAGACCTCCTCATAAATCCCTCAGTGCAACATTTAACATTAAACTTCGTTCAGCCTTGAATTATCTGAAGGAGACAGCAGAAAATAGGAGTCTTCAGTTTAATGGCAGACACTCTCGTATAGCCCAAATCATTAGATGTTCAGGTCATCGGAAAAAAAGAGATAGAGGGGCGGCAGTAACGACCACCCAAGAGCACAGTGTAATGTAATAATCTATTGGTTAAATTAGTTTACAACAATAGTTGACAATTCTTATAGAACTTCGTGCCCCTGAAAAGGGAATAGCCGCTATTAGTTTTGTGTCTGTCTGTTAGTCCGTCCATCCCGTTTAGATCACACACACAAAAATTAATTAGAAAAGATGATAAAAATCGGACTTTATGATATTTTAAATCCTTTATAGCTCTGATGCAAATGTTTTTTGTTTTTTTTTCTGAAAGCGAGCCGTTTAAATTTTAAAGTTAAATTTGCAAGCAGTTTTATTTTCACACAATATACATCATTTGTAATACTATTCACTATTTAAAAAAGGGAGATTATTGTAATTCGATTAGTAATCATCCACATTTAGTCCTTTTCACGAGACCTTCGATGAGATTGGCCCTTTAAAAAAAGCATCAATTAAATAATCAATCAATAACATTAGTTAGGCCAGGCTCTCATTGAACCATATCTTCATAGCAATCAGTACTTTGAACTGACTTGAATATTAACAATGTTATAATAATTACAATTAATATATATCAGCACCCTGTGGTATCATGTCGTTAGTCGACGTAACAATACAATAATACTGTTACTATACCGGCAACACTTTTGATACGTTGGTTGTTGAAATTTAACAGTTAATAGTTTCTAATATTCTTGCTGAAAACATTGAAACCAGCCTTGTTTACCCGCTCTTTTTATACAAACTATCTTAAAACAATTATATTCCTTCGACAAGTTTAATAGGCGGCTTCCAAAGGCTCCATATTTCTATTTGCCTAAAGCCTCAACATCGTTTAAGCCGGCTCTGTATGCTCACGTTTTCATTCAGTTTTGAAATAAAAATAGCTTGACCCTGAACCCGATCTTGATTTAGGTAACACCCAAAACAAAAACGGACTTTGTTTTACGCACCAGAAAGGAAACGTTTGTGTCAGGAATAGCCCAACCTAGAATTTCGATGACGCGTAGATTAGGTGACACATTACAGCAGGGATTCTCAGCCTATGGGGCGCGCCACGCTGACAAACGGAGACTTTTTCTGAAGCTCAGAGTACAGGAAAACGTTAGTAGACCCAGACCTTGCTAGCTAAGGCGGGTACCGGTATCCTTTTGCAGAATTTAGTCTACAAGCGGCTTATTTAAAAAAAAAACTCCCCATTGATTATATAAACGTTATCAGTGGATATGCTTAGGCAATAGATAGATAAAATATGTCAAACCTCTGGTCTTGCTGGTCTAAACATTTAGATTTCTAGTTTACTTGTTCAAAAGAATACATGACTTCAAGTTTGTTTTGCAAGTAAAGAAAATACTTTCCAATTCTTTGCAATATGTCTGACCTATGGTGAAAATTAATATTGCAAATTCACATAATATTCCATAAGTAATGCTTTATGTCATTGATGTAACCCCACTTAAAGATTTGATTGTGTGAGTGTGCGTGTCGGTATGCGTGTGGAAAAAGTCTAGTAATACACATGACTTAATGGGCTTCTGGCCAGGGCCGGAGTTAGACGTAATAAGGCCATATGCCCTTTGTAATCAACATATGGAGTTTTTTTGTTGCTCTTTCTTCAAAATTATTGAAACCATTTTTAAAGCTTGAGACGAGACCATTCGTGATAGAAAGCGTCAACACTGACTGCAACGTCCCTACCTGAGGGTAATTCAACCAACAGCTCGTTGCCACGTCATACAGACCTGCGAGGTGTAGACGAGCTATTGGTCTAAACTGCCCACATGTTGTGACGTTGAAGGTCAGTATTCAGGGCATTTATAACGGTTGGTCTCGCTTGAGGGCCCTAAGATATAGCTTATGTTGCCTTAAGTAAATAAAGTCCTTCTTCTGCAAATGTGCTATTTTTATTTTCTATTGAATAGGCTAATGAGATATAAAGTTGTGAATGTGTATGTGTTTCGTGTGTGAATGTTGTTCGAATTTTTCATGTATACTGTTATTGTACAGAAGTTACGCTGATATTGTCAATTGTAGTCAAACTGAATATTTCCATTTGATTGGATCAATAAAATTATCTTAATATGCAAATTAATGACCAGCCAAATTGGTTTAAAAATATATTCTTAATTAAAAGGAGTCTGTGGTGTATGCCTGTGTTGCGTACACGAGATGATTGAACAAGTATCTCTTGTTGGATAAATATTTTAACGAAGGATCGAACATGAACTTATTCCTATTTTGTTTTTTCAATGTCCAGTAATTGATACCCTCGTGGGATCAGAAGTAACGCACGGAAGGGAGCCTGAGAGGGAACTTGAGATGGTTTCGCAGACACTCCATGATACTTTGCGACACATCAGATCTATTTCAGAGTTAATCATGTCCAGAACATGAAGTATAACATTAAGAAGCTTCAATTTTCTGTCCTTCTGGGATTTCTGTTTTCATGGCAACCGTAGTCTTAAGATATCTTTACTATCGGACAAAGTAGTGAAATTTGCCCATTTGGGGTGTCACCAGAGAATGCTGACCATGTCCTTCAAAACTGTATTCTTTACCAAGAGACCCGAACAAAACACCGGCCTCAAAGCACCCCAATGGAAAGAAAACTATATGCAGAGCTCCCTGTGCAGTTCATCTCATGTATTGGTCAAGTCATATGAACACTCCAACATAAATAACGAGAACGAGGAAGAAGAAGAAGAAGGCAAAGTAGAATTCAATGTCTTATAAAGAAATACAAATGTAAAGCACTGTTCTACAACCTTATATTAGACTCAGATTCAAACTTGGCTTCATTGCACTGAAGAATCACACACGGCATTAACTAATAACTAATCTCTTTAACGTGGGTGCCAAAAAAAAAAAGTGTTTGTATTGACAACTGACTTTGACTGGCGTTGAATTATACTTCATCGTACTCATTGGTGGATCCGGTGGGAGGGATTTTAAAGAGATTCACCCCTTATTTGAATGTCATTCAGATATTAGTTTAATTCTTATTATTAGGGTAATTTAAGTATTAGTGGTGTCACATATAATAATGACAGAAACAATCCTTACCTGTCAAGTGTTGGCTTTAGATCAATCTAATGTAACGAACAGCTACACAAGAATAAATGTATATATAATCAATATCGCCTCGTGCAGTAAGTTTAAGCTGTTCCTTGTATACACAACTGATCACCACGTTCCATTCTAAACACTGATTAAATAAGTCTTACAATATGAACTTGTTCTTAAAGTATTGGTAGTGTGGTTTTTGTGTATTATAAAACAGGAAAATTATAAAAACCAGACAGAAATTAAAATCTGTGTAATAGAAATGGTAGTAAAGCTTATGAATACTTTTCCGCATTTATCGGCTATAAGCTCATCATCTTTTTTTTTTTTTATAGTATATGCCTCGTAACACGAACGCTAACATCTAACGCATATCCAAAGTTTGATATACAACGTTAATCAGTGCAGCAAAGAAAAAATGAACAACGATCTTTCACCTGTAATAATGGTAGTACAAAGAATGAGAGTTAATTAACTTATTCTTTCACCTAGTTTTACTTGCAAACTATTTAACAAGTAAATAGCTAATTTATTAAAGTACAACGGTACACTCTACAACGATATAGGCAATATAACAGAGATGTATACAGCAATGAGTAGTCGAGCTTGACGCTGTCTGTAGAAGCCAATACTCTAAAAACTGGTATTTGATGAATGTCCGAGCGAAAGTGATAGACAAACGAGAACTCCAGGAACCACTCCCCCGCCGCTCCTACTCGCTTCCCAGCGCACATCCCACTCACAACCGGGTTAACTTAATATAAAAAAACTGGGGGGAGAGAGACTGCTGATGAGTTGCGTTTCCTTGATTCTATTGCTATGCTTGGTTTCCTCGGTTTCCTCTCATTCAGTTCCTTTGAAAATGTTATGCCCAGGTTGTGAGTTGCATGCCCTTGGATTTAATGGAGAGAGAAAGTATGCCAGGCCCTATTGAAATAAAACTTGCCTCGCGCTGACGATGTTCGCTGTGATGTTCGATTATGCAATCTTCGACCCCAAGAATGATAAAACTTTATTATAAGGCATTGAAACAAGTTGATCTAATGAAGTTGAATTAATGCCGCCCTAAATCATTGGCAAGTTTACAGAAAACCTTTGATCTAGCTCTCTCCGATTGGAATCTCTTCTGGAATGTACACTCAAAATGTCGCAATCTTCAACTATTTCGTTCATCATGCTAGTCACTAGCCCATTGTCAAATGTAAGAGAATTATAGTGATACATATTGGAACAGTCGTTTGTTAGGATTTTGTGGCTCATTTTAAGCTGTTATAAAATATATAAAATAATCAGACAAGCAATCACTATTTTTAAAATACATGTTTGATGGACAAAAGTAAGAAGCATATATTAAAGTAAGACGGTAACACTATATAACATATGTATGATTAAGATATAGATTGTGTAGACATTCAGACCAAATGTAAATTTAATTTTTAGTATACTTTGAAAAATTATAACCGTCAAACTCAATTTTCAATTTATAAAAAAAAAAAGTTAAAGTAAAGTTTCCCCTTTCAGACCTTGCGATCTATGGGGGCAGATGATTTTAATGTCATTTGTTTCTTTGGCCAACTGTTAACGAGCAGGGTGTCATGTGACCAGCACAACGACCAACGTCTTTATTGTCCCCAACTAAAGTCAGGTATCCATTAGAGTTGGTTGGACTCAGGTGCACCCTAAAAGTCCCGAAATTCAAAATCCCCACTGAGATTCAAACCCAGGACCTCAGGTTCGGAAGCCAAGTGCTTAACTATTCGACCTCTGCGCCCCCCATGAAAACAAACTAAAAATGAGCTTCCTGTTCAAATGCTCAATGAGAAACTGATAACTTAATTTTAAAAGCGCAATGAGGCTTGATTATAATAGTTCCAGATAGATCGACCAAAATAAATCGATTGAAGACTTCTCCAATGTCAAGTCTTGTGTAAAATATCTGGTCTGTACAGTTTTTCTTTTTTTTACATGGACAATTTTCACGTCAGGATGACGATCTGATCAACTAGAAAATCTCATTAGGATATATAATCAATACTATTTGTCATAAAGTCTTTTTAAATATAAAATGTAATTGTCAAATACAATTCGGTACCTTCTGTCTTCAAAATATAATACACTGAATAATATGATTATAATAATAATGTAATAATAACATGCCATATATTAAATACATTTTCTATATTAAAAATATGCAATGGGTTGGGGCCTCAAACAAATTCTACTCATACCCTCCCCTTACTTAAATCCGGCCCTTATTTTCGTATCCATACAATCTAAGAAAAAGTGGCTTCCACTGCCTGTGGAATCGGAATTCGGCCAGTCTGGAAAAGTAACTGAAGAATGTCAAGAAAGAATAAGTTACAAAAATGACAGCTTTTTTTTGTAAGCGCATGTAATAATAAATCTACTCCAGAGTTTATAAAATTCTAATGATGGGCCTAAAGATCGAGACTTAGAGGACGGAGCGCAAAAATAAAGCCTGTTTATTTATTTAACTCTTTCATGAATACACCCGGGAATACTCGCAGACGTACGTGTGTTCAAGAGGGAGATTGTGCAGACCTTCAGACCAAATGTGCATTTATTTTTTTATTATACTTAGAAAAATGATAGCGGTCAGACATCTTATCTTATCTTATCTTATATAATACAGACGTTACTTCAAAAAAGAAGATGATTACGTCCTACGCGTCATGCATTTAGTCATGCATATTAACCAATGACTTAAATTCTGCCAAGTCACTGGTTTTTCTGGCTAGCTCAGGCAACCCATTCCATGCTCTAATAGCACTAGGGAAGAAGGAGTATTTGTACAAATTTGTCCTAGCATATGGGACGAGGAATGTGCCTTTATTTTTGTGTCTTTCAGAGTATTTTATTAAATTTTGTTTTTGTATTTGAAGATTATGGTTCAGTGTTTTATGTATAATTGCTACTTTACTTTTGAGTCTTCTGTCCTGAAGGCTTTCTAAATTTAGTGATTTTATTAATGGTGTTACCCTAGTCAAATGTGAATATTCGTTTGTTATGAATCTCACTGCTCTATTTTGTGTTTGTTCCAGTTTCTTAATGTTTTCTTGAGTTGAGGGGTCCCACACGGTGGATGCATATTCTATTATTGGCCTAACCAAGGTTAAATAACATTTTAGTTTTATGTTCTTATTTGATTTATAGAAATTTCTTTTAATAAACCCTAATGCTTTGTTGGATTTTTTTATAGTTTCATCAATATGTGGATTCCATGACAGTTTTTCATTTATTATAACACCTAGGTATTTTGAGTTTTTAGTCTGTGTTACTGGTTTGCCATGAATAAGATAAGTGGAATTAATTTGTTTAATTTTTTTTGTTACTCTTAACAACTGACATTTTTCTGGGTGGAAAGACATGCTCCAATTTGATTCCCATTTCTGTAATTCATCTAATTCTCTTTGTAAAATATCTGTGTCTTGTTTTGTTTTTATTGTTCTATATATTATGCAATCGTCTGCAAATAATCTGACTTTTGTTCCTGAACTAATGCAATTTGGTAAATCATTTATGTAAATTAAAAATAGTAGTGGACCCAAGACTGTTCCTTGAGGTACACCTGAGTTTACTGTTATTGGTGTTGATTTAGAGCCATTTATTATTACAGTTTGTTCTCTCCCTATCAGAAAATCTTTAATCCACTGATACAGTGGACCGTTAATGCCGAAATATTTTAATTTTTTAAGCAAACTATGGTGGTGAACTTTGTCAAAAGCCTTGGAAAAATCTAGTAAGATAGCATCTATTTGTTCACTATTATCTAAACCTTTTGAGAAATCATCAATTAGTCCTATTAGTTGTGTTTCACATGATCTATATTTCCTAAAGCCATGTTGGTATGGGGTGAGGACATTATGTTTGTCTAAGTGGTTTATGATGTTGCTACATATTATGTGTTCTAGTATTTTACATGTGATGCTGGTAAGTGATACTGGTCTGTAGTTTCCTGGATCAGATTTTTCTCCTTTTTTAAATAGGGGGGTGACATTAGCTTCTTTCCAGTCCTTTGGTACTCTGCCCTGGTTAAGCGATGCCTGAAAGAGTATTTTGAACACTGAGGCTAGCTCATTGCTTAGTTCTTTGAGTAATCTAGCTAGAATACCATCAGGTCCAGACGCTTTATTTGGTTTGGTGTTGGCTAATAGTTTTTTAATTCCATTTTCTTGTACTACTAAATCTTCTATGTTGTCTACTTGGTTCAAATTAAGAAATATGTCTTTGTCTCCTGGGGCTGAGAATGCTGATGCAAAGTATTTGTTTAGGATGTTTGCTTTAGTTTCATTATCATTATGTATTATGTTATGTTCATCTTTTAATGGCGCTATGCCTGTTGTTTCCATTTTCTTAGACTTAATGTATGACCATAGGTTTTTGTTGTTATCTTTAGATATTACATTGTTTATGTATTCACTCTGCAGCTGTCTGCTTACTTTTTGGGTTAGGTGTTTAATTTTTATATACTTTTTGTAAACTCTTTCTGCCTTGGTTTCTTTAAATTTTCTATATAGGTTTTCCTTCTGTTTACAAAGCTTCTTTAGTCTATTATTAAACCAGCATTTATTTATTTTGTTTGATGTGTATTTAGTTGGTATATGATTTTCTATAATGCTTTTAAGATGGTTTTTAATGAAATTCCAGAGGTCATCGACTGGTTGGTTAATGTCTTTTTCTAATAAGAATGTTTGTTGAAAGTTTAATGCAGCTTGGTGTAGTTGTGTTAGGTTACATTTATTCCAGAGTAAGATTTTTCTTTTGGTTTTTGTATTGGCTACTGCTTTTATCTGACTGTGTATTTTTATGATCTCATGGTCTGATAGACCAGGGATAATATCATAATCAACTACTAATCCAGGTCTGTTGGTTAAGAAGAGATCTAATGTGTTGTTTAATCTAGTTGGCTTTTTAATGATTTGATCTAAACTTAGGTTGTGTAAAGTTTCTATGAAAAGCTCATTTATGTCCTTAAGGTTTTGGTGTTTATCTATGGTTAGTGTTTTCCAATTTATATCAGGTAGGTTGAAGTCACCCATAATCCAAAAAACTGCATTTTTATTTGTCTCTTTAAGTGTAGTAATCTGATTACATAGTTCCTGCATGTATTCTAAACTAGAATTTGGTGGTCTGTAAATGCTGCCTATTATAAGGGATGTTGAGGTGGTATTAATTTTACAAAATGTAGATTCTATGTTTTTTGAGTTAGGTAAGGTAATTTCTTCAGCTATAAGAGTGTTTTTTATTGCTAAAAGAACTCCTCCATGATTATCAGCCCTATCTTTTCTAAAAATTTCATAATTACTATTGAAAATTTCTGCATTATAAATTTCAGGATGTAGCCAAGTTTCTGTTCCTGCAATTATGTCTGGTTTCTCACATTCTAATAAAATTTCTAAGTCTGCTGTTTTGTTCCTAATACTTTGAAAATTTATTACTAAGGTTTTAAGGTATTTTGGTATTACTTCTTTAGGAGGTTTGTTTAGTGAGGCTGTTGTATTAATTTTAGTAGATTTAGGTTTAACAGGAGTGGATCTGGCTAGTGGTTGGTGAGTTGGTTTTGGGATGGTGTTTAAGATGTTGTATGGGTTAGAAGTGTCCGCATCAAAGGAATCAAACAGTCCTGATGTAAACTGAGGTAACCCACACTGTACACAGTGCCATGATGCATCTTTGTTGCCTAAGGCATAATACACAGGTGTATTCATATGGAGACATGATGCATGGTACCATTCATCGCAGGTGTCACATTGAATGGCTTTCTGTTTCATGGTGCATACTTTTTTGCAGATGTTGCATCTATCTTTAGATATAGGCCCTGGATTTGACTCTACATCTCCTGCTATTAATATTAACAGTGAAAGGTATTTATTTCTACTGTGTCTGATTGAGAACTTCCATTTGTGATGGGTAATCTTCTTTAATGTTATTGATGTGTATGTTAGGTTATTTTTGAAGTTGCATTGATCTAAAGTGTGATGATTGATTATGACTGTTGTTTCATTTTTAAGTTTAGTGTTGACTGAGGTAGATCTAGTTCTGTGTTCAGCTAGTGTGTATTTATTAATTATTAGGATAAATAGCCAGAGCAATTTCATGATGACTGTTGTTGATTTTAGTTTTAAAAGGTCTAGTCTAAAATAGTTTAAGGTTAAAAATGCCTAAGATGGCCTAAGCTAAGTCTAAAGTGATAGCTAATTTACAATGACAATCAAATGGTTTATTCAAAATATAGACCTAGACTAGATCCAGATCTAATTCAAGATCTAGATCTAATTGTAGATCAATATATTTATGTGTTTAACTAACTTTAACTAACTATATAGAGTATTACTATTAGTTTATAATTAGTAGTATTTGTAGATGATTAGTAGATCTAAGGCCTTAATTAAAGTCTAAGTCTAAGACTGACTAGATCTAAAATCTAAGAATATAAAAATACCTAAACTAAGAGTTGTTAATTTGAATTAATTAGTGGAAATAATGCTAAATTAAGTTAAATCTATAATTTAAAGATATTAGTTTATTAGTTGAATAGCTTTTTAAAGGAATTTTATTTGGTTTATATACAACAAAACGAAAATTTAACTCATCTATGATAACTGTAAACAGGGAGCAGCCATCTTGTCAAGAGCGCGTAACTCTAACATCTTCCATACCTGGCCAATTAGCTAGTAAAAATATTCAAGAAAATGTATATTTATACTGTCAAATTTCTAGAAAAATCGTTAGAGCAGTTTTCAAGATCCCTGTCCACCAAGGTTTTTTTTTTTTTTTTTTTTTTGAAGGTTTTTGTTTTTCGACCTAATGAAGAATTTGCAAGCTGATAAGAGGAATTGTAAAACCAAAAAAAAAAGCACAAAAAGAAACAACACCAAAAACCAAACAAAAAAATACACACCCACACGCACACAAACAAACAAAAACTATAGAAGACTTCAGGCCCAGTAAAAAGGAAAAAAATTGATGAAAGAAAACCTCCAAATCCGAAACAAAATGCCTATTTCCCGCCCCCTTGTCTTCATCCTTCTATTCTTCTCAACCTTATGTTCACAAGAACATTGTTTCATTTATCGACCTTTACGTTGTCAGCTTGTTGGATTCACCAAGTGTGAAAAAAAAACATTTTAACATCTTAAAGAGTTTTTGTAACTTGACAAATTCAATCTGAAAGTTAAGGACAAATGAGTGCCTATATTTATATACCATTAGTCATCGTAGTCTTAAAAAGACTTTGTATTTTTTGTTTTGTTTTGTTTTTGTTTTAAGTAATTCATTGTCGTCGAAATATTTTTTTTTAAAGTTTGGAGCAGGGTCGTTGATGTGTTTGTGTGAGAGGGTGTGGTTCACCCTTGGGTGTAACTGTGACACGCATCAGAATGTGAAAAAGTGATAAAAAATCAAAAATAAAAAAATGTCGGGCATATTTTACAGTTTTATTTTAATTAATGTTTGTAGCTCAATGATGGTAGGTAACTAATTCAATGATGGTAGGTAACTAATTCAATGATTGCAAGCTTAATGATTGATGATTTAAGGTAACTAGCAATGATTGTAGGTAAGTAGCTCAATGATTGTTTTTTCACTGTCCATAGCTTTCTTGGTCAACGTCTCTCTCCATCTAGTGGGGCCTAAGTCTATTACTTCCCAATGGTCAGTATCAATGTTCACTGCTTTAAGGCCCCGTTTTATTACATCCACGGAACGGAGTTATTATAAAAGTGGTATTGTCTTATTCTAAAAGGATTTTTAGCGGCCCCCGTAAGGGGAAAAGGCTATAAGGTTTCTGCAAAATGTCCGTCTGTCAGACTTAGATCTCGAAAACTAGAAGAGAAATGAAAAATATTATTTCACCATGCGATGCGGTTCGAAACGTTTAGGTGCATAAATACTAAAACTAATCTACTATTTTTAAATTTAATATTGCATTTAGTCAATTAATAGATTATCTAGGCTTTTAAAAAAAAATTATCTAAATTTCATCTACATTATTCCAAATGTATATTTTAGATCTAGATCTAGTATAGATCTTAAGAGTGCTAAATCAGAAGTTTAATTTATGTAGATCTACATCCTCATTCTAGTTCATTTTAAATGAAAATGCCAATAACTGTGCTGAGACTTCGAAGTACAAGCACGATATTTGTTTTTTTTCCTCTTTTTTTTTTTTTAATTACAAATCAATGCTGAAAGATTATCTAAAAGTGCTTGTCTTCTTATCTTATCTTATATAATACAGACGTTACTTCAAAAAAGAAGATGATTACGTCCTATGCGTCATGCATTTAGTCATGCATATTAACAGAGGACTTAAATTCTGTATTTTATTAAATTTTGTTTTTGTATTTGAAGATTAG
Source organism: Biomphalaria sudanica (assembly GCA_036873155.1). Lineage (NCBI taxonomy): Eukaryota > Metazoa > Mollusca > Gastropoda > Planorbidae > Biomphalaria > Biomphalaria sudanica. The sequence goes on along the minus strand of JAZGLO010005492.1, from coordinate 398,213 downwards.
GGTTCAGTGTTTTATGAATAATTGCTACTTTACTTTTGAGTCTTCTTGTCCTGAAGGCTTTCTAAATTTAGTGATTTTACTAAAGGTGTTACTCTAGTCAAATGTGAATATTCATTTGCTATGAATCTCACTGCTCTATTTTGTGTTTGTTCCAGTTTCTTAATGTTTTCTTGAGTTGAGGGGTCCCAAATGGAGGATGCATATTCTATTATTGGCCTAACCAAGATTAAATAACATTTTAGTTTTATGTTCTTATTTGATTTATAGAAATTTCTTTTAATAAATCCTAATGCTTTGTTTGATTTTTTTATAGTTTCATCAATATGTGGATTCCATGACAGTTTTTCATTTATTATAACACCTAGGTATTTTGCGTTTTTAGTCTGTGTTACTGGTTTGCCATGAATAAGATAAGTGGAATTAATTTGTTTTAGTTTTTTTGTTACTCTTAACAACTGACATTTTTCTGGGTGGAAAGACATGCTCCAATTTGATTCCCATTTCTGTAATTCATCTAATTCTCTTTGTAAAATATCTGTGTCTTGTTTTGTTTTTATTGTTCTATATATTATGCAATCGTCTGCAAATAATCAGATTTTTCTTCCTGAGGTAATGCAATTTGGTAAATCATTTATGTAAATTAAAAATAGTAGTGGACTCAAGACTATTTCTTGGGGTACACCTGAGTTTACTGTTATCGGTGTTGATTTAGAGCCATTTATTATTACAGTTTGTTCTCTCCCTATCAGAAAATCTTTAATCCACTGATGCAGTGGACCATTAATGCCAAAATATTTTAATTTTTAAGCAAACTATGGTGGTAAACTTTGTCAAAAGCTTTAGAAAAATCTAGTAAGATAGCATCTGTTTGTTCACTATTATCTAAACCTTTTGAAAAATCATCAATTAGTCCTATTAGTTGTGTTTCACATGATCTATATTTCCTAAAGCCATGTTGGTATGGTGTGAGGACATTTTGTTTGTCTAAGTGGTTTATGATGTTGCTACATATTATGTGTTCTAGGATTTTACATGTGATGCTGGTAAGTGATAATGGTCTGTAGTTTCCTGGATCAGATTTTTCTCCTTTTTTAAATAGGGGGGTGACATTAGCTTCTTTCCAGTCCTTTGGTACTCTGCCCTGGTTAAGCGATGCCTGAAAGAGTATTTTGAACACTGAGGCTAGCTCATTGCTTAGTTCTTTGAGTAATCTAGCTAGAATACCATCAGGTCCAGACGCTTTATTTGGTTTGGTGTTGGCTAATAGTTTTTTAATTCCATTTTCTTGTACTACTAAATCTTCTATGTTGTCTACTTGGTTCAAATTAAGAAATATGTCTTTGTCTCCTGGGGCTGAGAATGCTGATGCAAAGTATTTGTTTAGGATGTTTGCTTTAGTTTCATTATCATTATGTATTATGTTATGTTCATCTTTTAATGGCGCTATGCCTGTTGTTTCCATTTTCTTAGACTTAATGTATGACCATAGGTTTTTGTTGTTATCTTTAGATATGTTGTCTGACATATCCGGTAGATGTTATGTCGTAATGTGTAATATATCTCTTTTTAATAATAGGCTATTAGTTTGTAATCAGTTTATTATTAAGAGCAATGCCTGGTCGTGCGCTTAGCGTGTTGAACTTATTATCTCGACGGTCCCAGGTTCATACCCTGCTCGCTGCCATCCCCCGTCTTCTAGCGAGAAGTTAATTATTTTTAACTTAGAAGGAACATCCGAAACATGTATAACAGAAGGAAAAAAAAACATTTTTTTTTACAACAGCAAATGAAACTTTGAAACATTATCACTTTTGACCATCAAATTAAAATTACGTCTTGAATATTCCTTGCGAATAGGCGGATCCGACAGGGATCCGACTCCGACGGGGCCGCCTCTGAGTTTGTGTGATAACACAAACTCTCTTTATAGTCTTGTTTTAAAAGTTTTTTTTTTTTATACTTTGTACTGGTTGAAGTTCCAAATATTTTTTTTTTTAAACTGCGCACCAACTAGTCTCTGCCCCTAGAGGCTTTCACCCTGAAGCACGTGCCTCGTAGATAATCCGCCCCAGCTTAACATGGTATCCAGCGGCGCAGCCAGCTACCCCTCTTTTTCTTCACTCCCACTCATTTGAGGGCCTTCCCCGCCCTTGTTATAGTCTTGAAGTTTAGATTTTAAAACGTAATCTGTTGGAAAACATTTGAAATGAAACATCTAGAATTGTATTGATTAGAACTAAATGGAACAAGCATTCACTCATCTATCTTTTTTTGTTTAGATTCGCCTTAATTAAGAACTCTATCCTCGCATTGACCTCTCTTGAAACATTAGTAGGACTGTCTATAAATAGAATACTTTAAGTTTAGAGTAGTCAGAATGTATAGAAAAAAAAACAACATTTTTTTTTGTTGGAAATCGAGTAACGTTATCAGGGGAAGATAACTGAGTAGGAGGTAACATAAAGTCTGATCCAGGGGGAGACTATTTCAGATAGTGGCCAAGATGGAAGAGCCAGACCTTTCTAAACTCCAAACCAGTATCAAGAAGTGCTTGGCATCAAAGGTATGTCTATGTAATGTGAACCGAAGCGACCCCTATCTTAGCAGACGACCACGTGGACATCGCACAGATCCATCTCTTTAACGTGAGCAAATAATTGTTTTTGTGTTGGAAACAAAATGCGTGTTCTTTTTTTTTTCTTTTATATCCTATTGTATTTCATTGTACATTAAGCCAATCCCAGATATAAGTTGATACAATATAAACATGTTTATAGGATCACGTTCACAAGGGTGCTGTGTGGCCAGCACAAAGACCAGATCAATCTTGTATCTAGCCCTCTCTTCACAAATAAAACTAAAAATAAAAACCATCAATTGCCCCAGCGAAGCCATGGGGGTTTTGAGTTTAAAACCCTCTACCAGAAGGTTTTGCAGTCTAAAACCCTCTACCAGGGGGTTTTGAAGTTTAAAAACCTCTACCAGGGGGTTTGCAGTCTAAAACCCTCTACCAAGGAGTTTTGCAGTTTAAAAGCCTTTACCAGGGGGTTTTGCAGTTAAATTCCTCTACCAGAGTGTTTTGCAGTTAAATCCCACTCTTCTATAAAACAAAAAAAAAAATAAAAAAATAATGTAATTGTAAACGACTATGCCCAAATTTCAAGAGTAAAGTTAAAAGGGGGGAGGGGTTGATTTTGAAACCCCATCCGAAATTTATGATACAACTCTCTATTCAATATAAGACTATACATACATCAATCACAAGATTTTATGAGCGTAGCCAAGAGGGAATTTATGTTTAAAACTCCCCTCCGTAGCCAAAGGGGTTTTAAATTAAAACTCCCTTTCATCGGGGTTTGATGCTAAAAAAGGAAATTAAACACTCAAAATTCTATGAGCGTAGCCAAGCCAATGGAGGTTTTGAGGTTTTGAGTTTAAGCTCCCCTCCTCCAGAGGGCTTTTTTTTCTTTTAAAGTTTAAAACCCCTCCAGAGGGTTTTGAATTTTAAATCTCCTACAAAGAGGATTGAGGTTGAAAACCTCTCTCTCTTCAATATTATTCTAAAGAAAACTAAATTCACCAAATACTATGAGCGTAGCTAAGGGGCTTCGAATTTGTAAAAAAAAATCTTCAGAGATGTTTTAGTTTAAAACTTAAAACCCCCCAACAGATGATTTTGATGACAAAATTTTCTTTTTGATATATAAAATCTAACGCAAACTGCAGTCACCTAATCCCAAGAGCGTAGCGAAGATAGTTTACAAATTTCTACCAGTGGCTGGGCTCCATTAATAAAGTGCAGTGAATAGTCATCTTATAGTCAAATTATAAAAAAAGACTAAATGTAGCTCAACAAAGATGGCTGAGATGGATTCTAGGAGTCAGTTATAGAGAACGGGTCTCAATCAAGGAAATTCTATGCCGAACTGAGGAGTCGACCCCTTAGTAAGATTGCGACAAAGCATCGCATGAGCCATGTTTTCCAACAAAACGAATTACGCATAATACGAATTGCGATGACATGACGAGGAAAGCGCAAACAGGGAAATCCTAGTATAACCTGGCACCACAAGTGGAGGACCTCAACGCAGGTGGGTAGAAGCTTCAGACATTGCCAGTGACAGATTTTTGTCGAAGCAGCTTGCCGCCCAATGCGCTGAACGGCGCCTGAGGATCAAATTAAGTAAGGTTTTTGAAATAAAACTTTTTATAACAGGATAATACACTGTAGATACCTCAGAATATGCGTTTTGTTGGCTTTCAATATCACAAATAGTGTTTAGCTCAGAGCGCTCCACAGACCCCCATCTATACATGTATATAAATAAAATTTTCGAAGTCATTGTCTTTAGTCCATGTGCAGCCGTCCTAGCCCAGTTTGACAAGCCGTACTAGCCCACTTTGACAAGCCGTCCCAGCCCAGTTTGACAAGCCGTCCCAGCCCAGTTTGACAAGCCGTACTAGCCCAGTTTGACAAGCCGTCCCAGCCCAGTTTGACAAGCCGTCCCAGCCCAGTTTGACAAGCCGTACTAGCCCAGTTTGACAAGCCGTCCCAGCCCAGTTTGACAAGCTGGGACCAGTTTGACAAGCCGTCCTAGCCCAGTTTGACAAGCCGTCCCAGCCCAGTTTGACAAGCCGTACTAGCCCAGTTTGACAAGCCGTCCCAGCCCAGTTTGACAAGCTGGGACCAGTTTGACAAGCCGTCATAGCCCAGTTTGACAAGCCGTCCTAGCCCAGTTTGACAAGCCGTCCTAGCCCAGTTTGACAAGCCGTACTAGCCCTGTTTGACAAGTTGTACTAGCCCAGTTTAACAAGCCGTCCTAGCCCAGTTTGACAAGCCGTCCTAGCCCAGTCTGACAAGCCGTCCTAGCACCAGCTTGACAAGCCGTCCCAGCCCAGTTTGACAAACCGTCCTAGCCCAGTTTGACAAGCCGTCCTAACCCAGTCCGACAAGCCGTCCTAGCAAAGTTCAACAAGCCGTCCTAGCCCAGTTTGACAAGCCGTCCTAGCCCAGTTTGACAAGCCGTCCTAGCCCAGTTTGAGAAGCCTTCCTAGCACCAGCTTGACAAGCCGTCCTAGCCCAGTTTGACAAGCCGTCCTAGCACAGTTTGACAAGCCGTCCTAGCACAGTTTGACAAGCCGTACTAGCCCAGTTTGACAAGCCGTCCCTGCCCAGTTTGACAAGCTGGGACCAGGTTGGCAAGCCGTCTCAGCCTAGTTTGACAAGCCGTCCTAGTCCAGTTTGACAAGCCGTCCTAGCCCAGTTTGACAAGCCTTCCTAGCCCAGTTTGACAAGCCGTCCTAGCTCATTTTGACAAGCCGTCCTAGCCCAGTTTAACAAGCCGTCCTAGCCCAGTTTGACAAGCCGTCCCAGCCCAGTTTGACAAGCCGTCCTAGCCCAGTTTGACAATACGTCCTAGCCCAGTTTGACAAGCCGTCCTAGCCCAGTTCGACAAGCCGTCCTAGCCCAGTTCGACAAGCCTTCCTAGCCCAGTTCAACAAGCCGTCCTAGCCCAGTTTGACAAGCCGTCCTAGCCCAGTTTGACAAGCCGTCCTAGCCCAGTTCAATAATCCCAGTTCATAGTCAGTCATTGTCTGTATGCTTGGGGCGATTAAGGGAGAATTTTAACAAAAGATACCGTCGACGCAGAGAGGACTAAGAAATAATAGACCATATTTTGTCAGAATATCAAGTCCTGCACTGGACAAGAAGTTGAGAGAAGAAAAAACTGGTCCATGTTCAGCTGCATGTTATTCCCTGTACGTGGAATCGGACACCTCAAAATACTCTGCCCAATTTATGTAAGATTCTGTACCGGAAACCAATTATCTCCCCTTATTTTTATTACTCTTTCGTGTAGAAACTTGAAGCTACCATAATCAAAAGTCAACAAAACATTTTGTTTTTTTTTTTAATTATTTCTATTGCAACCATGACATGAACCCCACGTGACACCGTAGAACGAAAATGGGAAGTGGGCATGTGTTCAATTAAATAACTATGATATAAAATAGTTATACACAAACTACGCTCCTTTGGCTACATCTAGCCGGTCCCTCTGTGCTATCTAATGGGCCAATACCCCTACTCACAGTGCATTTTGAATCTGAAGAGAATCGGGTTTGATTTAGAATCTAAGAATTATTTTTGGGTTTCCTTATAATTTTCCTACTTTAGGGGAAGTTTGGCAGAAACGTGGAATTAGGGTCGTTGGCTATTTTTCAAAATAAATGAATTACCACTAATTGATCAACTAATGGATTAATTTTTTTTATTGATTCATGTATTGTCATGGACTAATAATGCTTATGCGAAATTTCAACTTGATCAGATAAGAAGCGGCGAAAAAATATTTAAAAAAAAAATCCACCCAGACAGACAGCGTAAGTTCATAAACAGCTTTGTAAAAATGTTTCTTTTGGGACAAATCGATTTACGTTTCATTTAATTTGTAATAGTAACTTGTTTCGATAAATCTATACGGCCAAAGCAGTATTTTGTTAAGACACGTAGTCGGAAAGAGGCCTGAGGCTTCTCTTCTTAACTTGTCATTGCATATTACGAGACCATCTTAACGTGAATACAAAAATCTTGGTTTTAAATATATACACGTGTTATGGAGTGTTTGTGTGTGTGTGTTTCTATGGTGACGGTGGGAAGAGGTTAGCGATTGGTTGTGAATGACGCAACATAGATGCGTTGTCGTCCTTTGGTCTTAGTTAGGGGGAGACGACTCCAGAACGTGAGACAGAGAGATTTTGTTATTGTAGTGAGTTAGATTTTGATTAAGAATACTATTACTAAAGTCTAGTACATTTATTTGATGTCCTATTAACTTGATTTTGTTTTATTATTCATAAAAGTGTTATTTAGTTTGTTCACAAAAGGAGGTTATTCAATTTATTTGAAGTTTTATTAGTTGAAACATATTACGCCCACGGCGGTTTAGTTGTTTACCAGCAGTGTAGTGTTTGTAGTCAACGACCTGTAACAACTCCATGTACATCGACTCTATTGAGTCACGTGATGACTTAACGAAGTGATCAGGAGATAAACAGGAAACAAAATGTTTCTTTGTAAAATGTTTGACATGTTTCGGATGTTCCTTCCGAGTTGAAGAAAATTTACTTCCTATTGCAACCCCCCGCAGTATTAGAACCCGGGACGATCGATAAATCTGAACGACAGTCCAGCGCGCAAACTGCACGCCCAGGCAGCCATCCAAAATAAAGGACTTAGCTTTTCAGCCTGGCACTATGGTCCATAAATACATCTTTTATCTGCATTTTATCTGAGAATTTAATTAAGCTGCAATTAAATAAAAATGCTAAACATACACTAACTAATGAAATACTGCTAATCAAATGATTTCTACACAATGCTTCGAAAGCTAACCTTTTATTTAATTGTTTTGTTTTGTTTTGTTTTGTTTTGTTTAACGGAATCTTTGTATTCTTGGGGACTAAGAGATTGTGTCCCTTTACAAAACAAATAGATCAATTAGATATTCATTATAAGTCATCAGTTAGGCCAGGTTCACATCACACTTCACATTCACTTTCACCTATCCTTTGATCTGCTGGGGCACCACACAGGATCTGTTAACCTTTTTTCTCCATTCTTCTATTTCATTTGTCTATGATAGAATTTCATTCTGATAATATTGAAACCTGCCTGGGTGGACCACTTCGGGGGCCGATGTTGAGTTTGTGTTCGACACAAACTGTCTTTGTAACCTTGTTTTATTTCTCTGATTCATGTGTTATCATCGAGCATAAGTTTATAGACGATTTGTTGAAAAATCGAATGCAAAAATCTAAACAAGATTCAATATGTATCTAAGAAACTTACAGAACTAGTTAGTGTATGCGAAGTAATGAAATTTAGAATTTTTATCTTATTTAAAAAATTACAAACTTTCATTCACAATTCTTACGCGTTCCATGTGTCCATCTAGGCAAGCATGTTAATCAGTGACTTCAACTCTTCCATGTGTCCATCTAGGCAAGCATGTTAATCAGTGACTTCAACTCTTCCATGTGTCCATCTAGGCAAGCATGTTAATCAGCGACTTCAACTCTTCCATGTGTCCATCTAGGCAAGCATGTTAATCAGTGACTTCAACTCTTCCATGTGTCCATCTAGGCAAGCATGTTAATCAGTGACTTCAACTCTTCCATGTGTCCATCTAGGCAAGCATGTTAATCAGTGACTTCAACTCTTCCATGTGTCCATCTAGGCAAGCATGTTAATCAGTGACTTCAACTCTTCCAAATCGTTGTTAATCCTGTCTGACACGCAGTAATAGCCCTAGGGAAGTAGGAACACTTACACAACTTTGTCCTAGTATGTAGGATAGGAAATATCTTTTCTAGTTTTATGTTTTCTTGTATTGAGCGATCCCAAACAGAGGATACAAATTCATTTTAATATTGACCTAGCATAAATGCACTAATATCCTAGCCGCTTGTTCTTGTTTGATCTGTAAAAAATACAAAAGAAGTATAATGCTTTGTATGACTTTTTTAATAATGTAGTGAATATGGGGATTCTCTAAAACCTAGATATTTTAGGTTTTTTAATTTGTTTAACATATTTAGCACAAATAAGATAAGTAGTTTCAATTCCACAAAGTTTGTTTTTTTTACTTTTAATAATCGGCATTATTTTGGGCGGAAAGACATGTTCCAAATTTATTCGATAACCATTTTTGTGATTCTCTTTGTCAAATGTCAGTACCTTATGTTGTTTCTATTGTTCTACATATTATGCAATCATCTGGAAATAATCCAGCTTTTGTTTCTAAAATGTTGCAATTTGATTGATCACTTCTGTCAACCAGAAAGAGTAGCGAAGCCAATAGTTTTCATTCTGATACACCTGACTTTACTGTTAATGGTGTTGTATCCATTTGTTATTACAGTTTTTGTAATATGTTTGTAAAATGTTTTACATGTTTCGGATGTTCCTTCAGAGTTGAAGATAATTACTTCCTAGTCCAAACCTCCCACAGGACGACGAGGGATGGGAGCGGGCAGGGTTTGAACCCGGGACTATCGATAAGTCCAAACGACAGTCCAGCGCGCAAACCGCACGACCAGGCAGCCATCCAGTTTGTGGATAAGACAAGGCTGCCTACTTTCACCAACACTCTTCAATATTTTCGTTGAAAGGAAAATGGAAGATGCTCTCGAGGGCTATGACGGTACTGTTAGCATTGGAGGAAGAAGAATCCCTAACTTGCGCTTCGCAGATGACATTGATGGCCTAGCAGGGACAGAAGAAGAACTAGCTAATTTGGTGATGCGCATTGACAAGACTTCCGCAGCATATGGCATGCAAATAAATGCCGGAAAAAAACAAATTATGACCAATAGCCAACAGGGCTTTAAAAGAGGCATCAGTATTGGAGGGGAAAAGCTGACAAGTGTTAGCAGCTTCAAATACCTCGGAGCTATTGTCTCGGATGAGGGAACAAAACCCGAACTACTGGCCACAGCAGCCCTTTCAAAACTGAAAATAATTTGGAAAGACAAGGGCTTGTCCCTTGGCACCAAAACCAGACTGATGCGCTCCATGGTCATGACCACATTTTTATATGCTTGCGAGTCTTGGACACTGACTGCAGACCTAGAGAGGAGGATCCTATCAATGGAATTGAGATGCTACAGAAGAAACTTAGGCATCACTTTCAAAGACCACTTCACAAACCAAGAGATTAGAGACAGGGTTACTGCAACGATCGGACCCCATGATGACCTGCTAACTATTGTAAAGAAACGCAAGCTTAAAATATATGGCCATATTACAACATCCACGGGGCTCGCAAAGACCTTCCTTAAAGGAACAGTACCAGGAAAAAAAAGAAGAGGCAGACAGAGAAAGCGATGGGAGGACAACATAAAAGAATGGACAGGCCTACCATTGATAGAGATTTTAAACATGGCCAAAACAGTGAGGAATGGAGAAAGACGGTCGACAAATCTTGCTTGGTGCCCCAACGGTCCAACAGACTAAACTCTACCAGAAATTATATATTGGTTGATCTGTTATTAAGATTAGAGCAAGAATCTAGAAAAGTTCAAAGTTAATGAGAAAAGAGTCCTTGTAATTACAACTAATTTTCATAAGGATCAATAAAAAAAGTCTTAGTCTTAGTCTTAATGATGATGTTACTGTAGATCTTGTTGACTGTTACCGAGAAGACTTTGATCCTTTCAGCGCATTGGGCGGCAAGCTATCTACATAGAGCTCAGTCTCTAGCAATATTTGCAGCCTTTTCACAACTGGTGTCGGAATCAGAAACTACATTAGTAGCGAACCATGCTGAGATTACTCCCTTAGAGCACGTGAAAGGAAGCGGGCAGTGAGTTTTAAGGTCGCCTTGTCCCCGTACAAGGACAGCCCTAATGCCGCACAAAGAACCAGTTCTCTCTCTCTCTCTCTCTCTCTCTCTATCGAAACCTTGTCCCGGTCGACTCTCACCGTGATATTGTTTAGCAATGGTTAAATAGCATTTAAATTTTATTTGTAAACATTTCTTGTAATAACTATAATGTTCTGTCTGAGTTTTAAATCAACATTAATATCAGAGTTCCATGCACACTCTACAATCATGCTCGAAAAGAAACGACTCAACAGCAGGTACTCTTGAAATCTTTGACGCTGACGAAAATAATTTGAAAACTGACAGATAGTTGAGTAATATATCTATCTAAAGGGAATTAGCATTGCCAAGTATCATTTTCAAAATAGTAGAACATTATAATAAATTGCATTTCTACGTCATAATATAGATTATATATTTAAACGTATTCTACTACATGTGTACCTTTTCTACAACAAATAAATAATGAAATTAATATATGAAAAATTATAATTTCAATTAAGGATTCGATATAATCAAAATTTAAAAAATTGTATGTGTATTATCAGAGATTTGAACTCTACTCTGCCTTGAAAGTCTAACGTTCTACGCAAGTGCCACACGGTAAATAAATTAAAAATAATTATAATACAAATGTATTTCTGTGCTTTGGGAAGTTATTTAACGTGTTGAACTGCGCCTTCAGAAGTCTTCGACAACCTTTGGGTCATGTACAAGATAATTGTGTGTATGTGGAAGCACAAACTCAAAATCGGCCCCCGATTCGGTCCAGCCAAACAGGTAAAAAGGCAGGTTTCAATTTTTTCTTGAATGTTGTTTAGATTTTCGCATTCGATTTTTCAACCAATCGTCTATAAACTTTGCATACAACATTATGCTCAATGATAACACATGAATTAGAAAAATAAAACAAGGTTACAAAGACAGTTTGTGTGGAACACAAACTCAAAATCGGCCCCCGGAGTAGTCCACCCAGGCAGGTAAAAAGGCAGGTTTCAATATTATAAGAATGAAAATTCTATCAAAGACAAATGACAGAGAAGAATGGAGAAAGAAGGTTGACAGATCTTGTGTGATGCCCCAGCTGTCAAGCAGACCAAAGGATAGGGGAAAGTGCATGTGGAGTTAGATGTGAAGCTGGCCTAACCAATGTCTTATATCTTAATTGATCTAATTGTTTTGTAAAGGGTCAATCTCTTATTCAATCCCTCAATTTAAAGAAACATTTCTTTCGTTCACACTGCATAGCTATAGTTCACGTGATAATATGAAAAACTACATATTAATTGTTGTTTTAAATTATGTTCAACTTATATGCATACTAAATAGATTTTTTTTCTTAAAAACAAAGTAAACATTATTTTTGTAAATCTAGTAGTTAGTATGACAGAACTTACTTAACTTAGCATTACAAATGTAAAAAAAAATATTTTGACAAATATTCTAAAACCATTTGCATAAATGTGTTTGAAATATAGTACACACTTATCCTTACTATAGAGCCTCCAGTGTTGGTTACTAATAATAGTGAATAGTTGTAAAAGTGGTGTATTTTTATGAACAAACTGCTTGCATAAGTGATTGAAAAAAATTAAAATTTTGGCTTTCAGTAAAGAAAAAAGAAGCCGTTACATCAGAACTTTGAATGGTCTAAAATATTATGATGTCGGATTTTCACTATCTTTTTTAGTTGACGAGATCGAAACGGGACGGACGGAAGGACGGACGGATAGACATTCCAAACAAAAGTAATATCGTCTTTTCCCCCTTTCGGGGGACGCCAAAATATGTGCCTTTAACTTTGTGTTTTTCTAATAATATTTGTAGGTTAAAAAACAGATCATTATGTATTGGTGTTTATTGGATGTTTTCGTCGTATGCGTCTTTTCCTTGTTGGTAACTTTCAGCCTGCAAATGTCATGACGTCTTTGTGGGTCGATATAAAAACAAGAAACAGACATTACTTTCTCATGGGACAAATAAGTTCTATTTTTTCATGTGGAAGTACAATACAAAATGTTCTCATAACTCAACTGAGTGGGCGGAATAAGTACAAAGTCACATACAAGTTTTAAGTATAAAAGCCCTTGTCTAATACTACTATGCTTTCTATTGTTTTATTGTCTGTTTTTTAAAGATAAATTTAAATTTAAAGATAAATCTTAATAGATTTTTACTTATGAAACTGTAGTGAAAAGATTGCATTGTTTCCAGCGCCCATTTATGTCCAGAAATATTGCTGGGCATATCGATCGTGAAAGTACTTCAACTGTTTACAAAACACCATTAACAGAATGTGGCTAGAGAAAACAGCGAACTATTAGTGCGATGTAATTTGGAGTCATTGTCTACTTAGCTGTGATACAAAAAGGTTCTCTCGGTTCGAAGCATGGCAGGTGCGCAAAGGTTCTTGGAAGTTGGATTTGTTTTATCGGTTGTTTATTTGTTTTACATTGTTCGTCTATTCTTACAGAATTGATGACTCGCAAGATCCTCTAGCGGGATGTCGGGGGATAGTGGCGGGCAGGGTCAGAACACACAACCATCCAGACGACAGTCAAAAGAGCATACCGTCCTAATTTGTGTTTTTTTCGTAATTGGAGAGACACCATGGGCCTTGAGAATGTGAGACATTCTAATTTAGTTATTCTTTCAATGATATTTTAATTTGGGAGATCTTAGAACATTTTAGAACCCGGCGTGCAGGGTTCGAACCACCCATTTCTAAAGACGTAAATACATTTGTAGGTCAATATGTCTTTAGAGCCCTTGAGTTCGAATAGAAGTCGTCCAGATTTTTGTTTAACTGCATTGAAAAAGTGAAAGGATCATAGCGCTTTGAGAAAGTGACAGGATCATAGCGCTTTGAGAAAGTGTTAGGATCATAGCGCTTTGAGAAAGTGAAAGGATCATAGCGCTTTGAGAAAGTGAAAGGATCATAGCGCTTTGAGAAAGTGAAAGGATCATAGCGCTTTGAGAAAGTGAAAGGATCATAGCGCTTTGAGAAAGTGAAAGGATCATAGCGCTTTGAGAAAGTGAAAGGATCATAGCGCTTTGAGAAAGTGATAGGATCATAGCGCATTGAGAAAGTGATAGGATCATAGCGCATTGAGAAAGTGATAGGATCATAGCGCATTGAGAAAGTGATAGGATCATAGCGCATTGAGAAAGTGATAGGATCATAGCGCATTGAGAAAGTGATAGGATCATAGCGCATTGAGAAAGTGAAAGGATCATAGCGCATTGAGAAAGTGATAGGATCATAGCGCATTGAGAAAGTGATAGGATCATAGCGCATTGAGAAAGCGATAGGATCATAGCGCATTGAGAAAGTGAGAGGATCATAGCGCATTGAAAAAGTGAAAGGATCATAGCGCATTGAGAAAGTGATAGGATCATAGCGCATTGAGAAAGTGATAGGATCATAGCGCTTTGAGAAAGCTAAAAGCATGAAATTTCGTTATACAAAACAATTGCTGAAAATATTTCTAATCGCACATATGGGTTATTGTTAGTCTAGATCTATCGCTAATTTCATTACAGAAAAGTAAAATCAATAGGGCAGATGATGTAAAGGTCATCTGTTTTTGTGGCCTATGGTTTACGTGGTGTCATGTGGCCAGCACAACGACCAACCGCCTTTTACTTTTCCCCAATTAATGTCAGATACCCATTTAGAGCTGGGGGAAATTAAAAGGTGCCCAAGGATCCCAAAATTAAATATCCCAGTCTTCACTGAGATTCCAACCCGCGACCCCCGGTTCGGAAGTCAAGCGCTTTACGGCTCAGCCACCACGACTCAATTTAATAACATGACTGTCTCCAAACTAATTGATACATTTACACTTCATAAAGGGTTTTAAAAAAGTATTTATTTATAATTTTCTTCTTTTTTTTAATGTCGAAATATGTGTGAATATTTCATACCGACATTGACTACCTCTTTACCTACATCTTTAGCTGTATCTAGAAAGTAATGTTTTTCACGATCACAACCACAAAAGGTTTTGTCAGCTTAGAAATGAAGTCCTTGTCACGTGTTCCTTTTTAATAGTCATATTGCATTTTATTTTCTTTCACCTTTTATACAACACAACATGCAACAACTTTTGTATCAGCCATTTAATGAGCTCAGTAAAACAGTACATAGTGTACACACTTAGATCGTCATAATTAAACAAACCTAACAGTTTCAAGAACAGGACTAAACTAGATTAGTGACTAATAGAAATATTTTTTTCCCAGACACCCGCAAACAGCAATCTACTATCTTCCAACTAAGAACAGCACGCTATTTTTCCTTGGCACAGTCTGCAAAAGAGCTCACTGCTCAGCAGCAAAAAGCTTGCTAGAATATTATTATGGAAAAAAAGTATCAATAAAATAATTAAAATGAATATTTCTCACTTTGGCTAAAGCAGTTTTAATATTTTTAGAATGCTTAGGCAAAGTAGGAAATGTCAGTAAATGTCAATTTTTCCCTTAAATATTAATATTTTATATTACTATTTTATTAAAAAGTATTTTTACAAAGCTTATATTAACCCACTCTGTCTGTGTAGCACAATTTTAGTATACCTTTCTTTCCCCATTCTCGGCAGTGGCGTAGCAAGGTACTCGTGGGCGCGGGTTCAAGAATATATTGGTGGGAATGTAATGTGTGACAAAACCATCGAGGAATCTGAATGTATCGGTACATTTACCAAAAGACATTCCAATACAACTAGAGTAGAGTAATTTTATTACGTTTGAAACAGAACTCCAACACATTTCTTGAACATAATTAAACTAATTAATAATGTTTCAAATGTATGAAGAAATATTTTTTTACTTCTTATTCCCATTCTACACATTGGCATTCCTGAAACACTTCTAGGTGTAAAACTTTGAAACAATCTAGTATCTAGTTCTACGTCCACTATTTAACAGTAAATAGATCGAATATTTATTTTCTTACATTTTTCTGGCCTTCTAGGTAGCAAAGCAAGAAACCAGTGCATCTATTTCTAAATGCGCGAGCAGTTTCTTTTGATGAAACAATGACCAAAGGCCATTTTAGTATCCTGTCCTATTGGTGCTTTAGCCTCGCTGTTTATTTAAGGATAAATGGAGATTGTTCATTACTTGGAGCATATGTTCAGCCAATTTTCAGTAGTCTGAGTCTCACAAATATGGAGACTTAGAAATGACAATCTCATTGCTGCTATTTCTTTGGATGTTCCGTCATAGGAGATCACTAAACAGTCTAAAAAATAATAAAACTAGTTTGATCAACAATTAATTTGTCCTGAGCGCCGTCACCAATGAAAGAGAAAAATGGTGCGGAATGATGTCCTATTGTACCGGTATTTTAGCCACAACTGCATTGCCCAACAGGTGTATTATTTCGTCTTAAATCTGTGGGGCTTTATGTTCCTGCCAGGGGATGAAATGACCAGGGGATGAAATGACCGGGGATGAAGTGACCGGGGATGAAGTGACCGGGGATGAAGTGACCGGTCACCTAAGTATAGTGGTGTTAACTTTCTTTAAGAGCTATAAAGTTTCAACCAATCACAAAGCATTAGTCAGTGAAAGACACTATTCCATTCATTTAGTCATCTCTCTATTCTCTAAATCTTTGTTATAAAATTTCTCCTCAAATCGGTTTCCTCATTAATTGCAATAGCACAAATATATTTAATTTTAACGATTCCTACGTAACACTTTGGTGTTTCTTTGGCTTACTGAATATTTAAATGTTTTTTTCCTTTTGTATTGTTAAGATTTCACCTTCTTTTTTTTTATTCTGTTCTAATTAAATTAATATTTTTACACACTACAGAAGACAAACAAACCAATGTGATGAAGACTAGTTAACAATGTCAACTACGTCGGATTTAATAGCAACTGAGACATAACTTTGAGACAATGTCTACGAAACATTATAATTCAGTTCAGATCTCACTTCTATTAAATAAGATTTGAAAATATTTATCCCCAAACTAAAGTCATTCGTTTACAATATTTATAATACAAAACAAAATAAAACACAAATTAGGTTTAGAGAAAATTGAATAATTGGCAGCTGTATCGAAATTTTAATTCGTGACTCTCGAGACTTTCCCTATAGAAATAATTGTTATAGTCGTCCCCTCCCCCCCCCTTTTTCTTCCTCTGTACATTACATTCATCATTTCTTAACCAAACTCTCCCCATGCCCTCCCCCCCCCCCCACATGTGATGCTATCAATTGTTTTATGAACATACGCAGAAAAAAGAGAACTTGACGACATGGAAACGATTATCACCTCAAACCACCATTACAATTTACAATACACTTTATGTCATGTACCTCCTTACACTTGAGCTCAAAACACGAGTTCATGTTTTTTGGAAGTTCATATAAATTTTGGTGCGACATTCAGAATATTTTGAGGAAGTTTTTTTTTTTTTTACATTATTTATAATAGTTTTTTTTTTTACTAAAGTGCATTTATTTTTGTCACTGTTGTGTCATCCCAAAGTTTTCATGGTGGCCCCAGCTGTATGAGTCACGGACCCATGGGCAATGAGCCCTCTTGCGTCATTGTTGCTACGCTTCAGGTTGTGGGCCCCTAAAAGTCGTGGGCCCGGGTTTATTGAGCCCCTTCGCGCCATGGATGCTACGCCACTGCTTAGCGCCATGGATGCTACGCCACTGACTCTCGGATCAAGTTGAGACTTTGCACAACTATTTATTATTCCAAACAAAAAACGAAACAAATCAAGAACAAATTATTAATGGTAACAAGTTAATTTAGTTTAATATTGATTATGGGGCAATAAATCACTCTATATATACCTAAGGACCCTAATTTAGTTATGCACTGATGTACTGACTGACATGTATAATTCTCGCGATGGGCATTGACCAAAAAAAAAAAAATACGAAAAATTTAATCAGTTACTACTTTCTTTGTGCCTACTAAACACCTTTCACGATCGAAACCGCAACGGTTAAATTTTCCGAAAACAATTTTTAATTCGCGATTTAGACCCAAAATGGTTTTTAAAGCCAACATTTAAAAAAAAAAAGCACAAATTCAACATTCTTTTGTTTTAAATTTAGTTTACATTTTTTTAGCGTACATTTCTCCTTAGCGCGAAACTTGATTTTATAGAAATGTATAACATATTACTTTTTCTAATATAAAGCCTAAATTAAATACGTGTTTTTGTGTGTGTGTGTAAAATTGTTTAAAAACAAAATTTAATTTAATTCTAATTTTATTATTCTGTGTGTTAAGGATGAAAGTAAAAGAAAAGTGGAGCTGGATGTAAAAACAAACGACCAGCCCCCTAAATGTCACAGGCGTTTCAAGGCGTCTGGTTTGTAAACGAAATATGGAACAACTCGGCCACTTTGTGACACTGACGTTTTAGTTTAACTTCTTTTCGTTTTGTTTTCGCCATACACAGCATGTTGTCAGAAGAATACGTTTTTAAGTCAACATAAAGTCAGTCCTGACACGAGCATCGACCCCCCACCCCCACCCACCCACACACACCCGAAAGGAAATATATTTTTAAAAAATGCATTAAACTGTAAAATTCGTTTTTAAAAAAAAAAGTCCAACGGTAAGTGAAAGAGTCGAATAAAAAATCACTATTTGTGGAAATAATCGATTGAAAGATGGCGCAGAGTAACAGAACGAAACCGTAATAACACTGTGAAGAGGGACACATGGCAACTAGAATGCCTCTAACTACTCGGGACTGTTCTCTTCCATTCACTTAACAAACAAAGCTCATGCTGTGGCGTCAACACAAAATAATATTCTTTTTTTCCTTTTCTTTTTTCTGTTCCATAAAGGAATGTTTAGATTAGCAAAAGGAAAACTTATGAATAAATACAATAAAACCAATTACAAATTCTATGTGATTGGTATAATAAAAAAATCAGTAGATAAGTGATTATGTACATGCTAGCAGTACGCACCAGCTATGCTTGTTGATTTAGTCACAGGCTTTGTAATGTTTTAAAAACGGGCCTTCTTTTAACGATAAACCTAACATACTGTTACAATGAAATTTCAAAGCCGGCTCTCTCTTTCTTTCTTTCTCTTTCTCTCTCTCTCTTTCTCTCGCTCTCTTTCGTTATCTGGAACCCACATTTTGTTTTGCTTTTTTACCTCCGCATCGTAATTTCTCCCACATAGACTTTTGACTTGTGGAAAAACCCGCTTCATAATGCGCCCCCGACACATACACGCTCTCATGTTTTGGGCCTGTTAATTTTAGTAGCGTTTGACTTATTCCCCCCCCCCCCCCATCAAAAAGTGAGTCTATCATAAACATTCCCGCTTCCCATTTCTACATTTCTCTTGATATTTTGTTTGCTAAATGAACAAAAAAATATCAATTTGGTTCATTCCACTATAATCGTTTATCTGACCTCTTTTGCATGTAGCGAAAAGACAATAGATCTAGATTTATCTTTTCAATGCTATTAGAATTAGTTTTTTTTTTTTTAACAGTGTTACAAAGTACTATAACTTGCTCTCTCTCTCTCTCTTTAGCACTCATTCTTTCTTTCTCTCTCTCTCTCTCTCTCTTTCTCTCTCTCAAAAAAAAAAAAAAAAGATTAGATTCTAGATCTATCTCATTAATGCTATTAGGAATGGTTTTGTTATTTATTTTTTTAGACCGCTTCTAAAAGGAAGAGGAAATGACGTAAGGCATTTTAAAAATAAGTAGACTTAGGGAAATCAATGGACCACATTCACCAATTGTTATCAAACAACATTTAGCCACGTGATTCTCTACCTCTTCTATTCAAATTACGTAATCCATATAGACTGCCACAGTGATAGTTTTTTTTCATTGTTATATCAATATTATCACGTGGCTAAATGTAGTTTTTTTACGATTGGTGAATGAGGTCCATTGCTTTAAAAATATAAAATATGTGTGATTATTTTTAATGCTTTCTATATAGACTACGGTTCCGCAAGGTTGTCATTGCCGGAAGTGGTAATGGATGTAAGCACCCCACTGCCTATAAAATGCTTCCAAATGGCACGCGTCTCGAATAGCCTCTGACAACCAGTCCAACTTCTGGCCTTCACGTGTGGCTCAGATATTGAGTCCGGTGGAACTGTTCTCACTAATAGGAGAAAGGGCAAAGGCGAGTAACTGGCGCCTTAACCAGTAAGCTTCGGGTAGAAGGGCTCGTTAGCCATGGATGGCTACCCACCTAGGAGAAGGAAAACTCTGAATTCAAACCTCTGTTGCCTTACAGCTATACCCAATCATGGGAAAGGCTTCGGGAGTCAACCCTGAGTAAAAAACAGGAGCTGGCGACCCTAAGGCAGTTTTCAGCACCTAGTGCTAAACTCTGGCAGAACCTGCGATGCCGCTGACCCCATACTGTATCGGCACTGGCGTTCCTTTGGATACATCAGCTGCGTGGAGGGGGGGGGAACTGATGCGTGGGCGACATCGTTCCGACCGCAGCTAATGCCCAGGCATTCATCTCACCAAGATGATCCATAGTCGCTTCGCGGCTGAAGGAGGCCACAGATAGACTGCGAGCTTTTCGGGAATTACCGAAACTATACAAAGGTTTGAAAGAATTTGGGGTTTTTATGAACGGCGGTCATCAGGTAACAAATCTGCCAAAACATTCTTAGTGAGCACCTAGGAGGTAAAAGGAACTTATTCACGAGATTTGATCTCGTACGACAGTGTACGAGATCTTATGATCAACGAATGAGTCAGTCAGTCAGTGGTAACTCAGAAATACATTATAGATTTGGAAGAAGATATATATAAAACGTTTATCGACAGGGTCACCAGCAATTAAACGTGTTTATAACTTCTTGTCTTAATTTGTTTAAGTTTAACTTTAAATGAGTCTCAAACTTGGGCTTGCGCAGGGTGCTAGAGACAGCACAGTACATCAATCGTGACAAACAGTTCTGTTGGATATTAACCCCTGGGTTTTGAGAACTGACTAGTGACAAGAGATTTTTTTTTATAGTTAAGTCTAGACCAATCATCATAGTAGGGCTGAACACAGACATGTGACGTGTCAACGTGTGCTCAGTAGATGTTTCAGCTTTTGGCCTACCATGATGATTGGTCTCGGTCTAGTTCGGTCCAGTCTATTGCGATACAGTCTAGCGCGCTTCCATCTATTTTGACCCAGTAAAGGTAGCTCCAGTCTAGGTAGCTCCAGTTTAGGTTCAGTCTAGGTCCAGGTAAGGTCAAACTAGTTTAGATTTTTCCAGTCTAGGTTGGCCCACTCTGGGTAGCTTCATTTGAAGTAACCCGAAACTCTTTGTTTGCTATTATTTCATAATTGATATGTACATCCTTTATAAATTCAATTATTTCACAAACTTATATTTACAACACCTCTATTTAACTTATACCTTCCTAGAGGCTTCTTGGGAAAGAGGGGCTCAAAAACCTGTCTGGACACGGATCTCGAAAACGACTCTAACGATTTACCTAGAAATTTAACAATTGATGTATATCGTTGGGAAAAGAATTGCTATCTTGTTAACCACACTGGGATAACTCTAGTTTGACAGTTATAGTTTTTCAAAGTAATAAAGAAATACATTTAAATTCAACTAGAGAACTAGAAAATACTTATCTTCAACGGACTATACATCTTCGGGTATTTCCGCATTCATTCAAGAGTTCAATAAATCAATGTTCCGGTATAATTTGCATAACGTACGTCTAGATCTAAAAGCCTATGGTTGGAATATTATAAAGTGTAGTAGAACTATACATTCGCTTAACCAGGACTCTTTCTCGAGCGTTAAGTAGGGGGAATGGCGTGGGTTAAAAATGTTTTATTTTTTTTAAATTCATTAGCTATTAGGAGAAAAACAATCACTCTGTAAGTTCTATAAAGGAGGCATTGTCTTTAAAAGAAAAAAATACTTTAAGATATTTTGTTTTAAAACATGATCTTTAGGCAAAATTGAGCTCAGATAACATTGTTGACAATATCACCAACATATCGCCAACATAGAGGTATTGGTCATCTTTTGTTCGAATCATTGTGTGTGTGATTCTCGTGAATGTCGTTCTTATGTGCATTTATATTGTGCATCAATACTGTTATTGTACAGTAGTTACGCTGAGACTGCCAATTGCAGTCAAACCGAATTTCCATTTGTTTGGATCAATAAAAGTTATCTTATCTTATCTTATCTTATCTTTTTTTTTTCTAAACAACTTTTCCCTTGTTATTGAGTTTAACACTTTTTAATTGATCTTTTTTCTTTGGTAATGTAGTGTTTGTTTTTTTAACTTATTCATTTTTTGTTTACATATTTGACCTTCATTGTTCTATTTTGTTCTTTAGAACTTTAAAAAATTCAGCTTTTTTTTTGTTGTTGTTGAATTCTTATCCTTCTATTCTTAAAATTCAAAGAGAATTATACTATCAATAAAAAACAATATTCCGACACTTTTTGTAGAGTCACTATTTAATTTTTAAAATAGTCAATACACTTGACCGTATTGTCTGGTTTTGTATTGTTATAGATTCCAGCAGACTCACAAGATGTACAACATTCTGCCCCAGTAAGAGAGCAAAGTAAAAAAGGGAGTTAATGAAGTGTACTTTTCATGTCACTGATGTGGTATTAACTTGTCTGAATTTGTTCTAAAGTACAAAGGAACTATTGTTCACAACATGACTTTCTCTAGCTCCATTAAAGAAGCTAAAGACTTAGAGCTTTGAATTCCTGGCACTATATAGCTTTGACTTCACCGTGGAGACCTGACTGGCGTGACAAATCTTTCGAGCAGAATGGAAGATAATCACAATGAAAAAGAACGTTGAAGTAGTTGCCTTTGGTCCTAGGACTTTTTGAGTGCATACAAAATATTTGGGTTACCGATTAGATTTCAGAATTAGGCTTGAAAATGTCGATAAAATATATTTAAACATTTACTAGTCTAATCTTAGGGGCCACGGTGGCTGAGTGGTTAATCGCTTCGCTTTCGATCCTGGGTTCTTGAGTTCGAATCTTGGTGAAGATTTGGGATTTGGATTTCGGGATTTATAGGGTGCCCCTGACTTAAGTTGGGGAAAATGATGGTGATTTGTGGTCGTTTACCGTGGGTCATAGAAACAGATGACCTTAAGACCATCTGCTCCCTAGATCGCAAGGTCTCCTGAGCAAACTTTACTTTACCTTAGTCTCATTCTTGAAGTTTTTTTTTTTTGCGCTGAACATTTTACATTAGGTGAGCGTACTGTCATGCGCATCTTCTTTTGATGTTTTCTTTTGTGTACCATAAGAGATTGTGAGTTTTTGTTTCAAGGAACGCGCTTTTGTTGATGTCATTTTTGCTTACTTGTTTTGCTTCTGTTGTGTGATGAGGCTAGATCTCCTGTGAGTTTCTCTTATGGGTTTTCGTCCCCAGTATTGGGTAAGTTATTTATTTACTGTATTAGTCTTCGTGGTGTAGCTCGAAATTCGTTGTTCCTATGATCGTGTGGACGGCGATCTCAGGGAATATGTGTTTCTTAATAGGGACGCAGGCTTGGGACTCTGTTGGAGTCAAGCTTGGTTCACAGTGTAGTTTGATATGGCCCGGGTATCTAAGGCCTTGAGTGTAGGATGCGTCGTGATTGAATTATGGCCTCGAGTTGAAGGTGTGATATATTTCGCTGCATAATATGTATACTTTGTGTTTCCTTTGAACATACTATTGACTTTTATTTATCACTCATGTCATCATATTTCATACATTCATTAAATTGTTAAAAGTACAACCTTGTTGTTAACTAATTAATGGCCATTAACTTACGTTAGCATTAATATCATTCACGTTGAACAACTGTTGGTATTGACTAAATGTTCAGTTGAATAACTTTTATTGAATGTGTGTATTTTGCATGCTGTTACCTTTATGTTCTTGCGTTACTCTGTTCAGGTTGGGGATACGGGACCATAATATCATACCCTAGCTAATCTGAAATCCCACCCTGACACGTACGTACATTGTAACTTCCGTCACACTAAACACATCTTATGCATCAGTATTATCTGAATACTACTGAATGGTTTTACTAGCTGGTAATGTCAACCCCTTCCATGCTCTTACTGTAATGCAGGGGTTCTCAACCTGTGGATCGCGATCCCCTTGGGGGTCGATTGACGATTTGCCATGGGTCGCCTAAGGCCATTGAAAATATGGATTGTTATTGTCCATTCTTCTATTGCTGTATGTGTGTGTTAAGGGGGGTCGCGGCAGAGTGGGGGATTGTAAAAAGGGGTCGCCGAGCATAAAATGTTGAGAACCGCTGCTCTAATGGAACTATGAAAGAATGGGAACTTGTAGGATATCGTCCTAGCATATGGAATAAGAAATCTATCTTTATATTTGTGTCTGAGTATTTTATTAGTTGTTTTTTTTTTGTATTTGTAAAAATTATGATTCTGTGTTTTATGTATTATTGCTATGTTACTTTTTTGTTCCTCAAAAAAAAAAGAGAATACTGATTAAAAATTAAAGCTTCTCGATCTGCTAATCCAGTCGTTCATGTTAATAAGTAACTTAAACAGCATTGAGTCTTTGATTTTCCTTAACTCTTACAGTGCGGCGTTACTCTCAGCAAGTAAATCCCGGAAAGCTTCATTTTTTTCTATCAAAATAATTCGCACTGAAAGAGTTAATGACTGAATCAACCTAGACCATGATGTTATGGTCCATAAAAAGAAATTATTGTAAGGATTAAGTGACTTCTTTTAAAGAAGTTTAGAAACAGTGACATGATGCATATGATACATATAGGCTGGTGCTTGGTACGCATTAAAGTCAGTATGCTCTTCTGTACTGTTCACATCGTTGTATAGATAGAGTAGCCGGACTTCATGTTAGCATCTAAGTGATTTCCATTAATATGACATTTGAGACATGTCTGAGTATTTCTAATATGACACAGACTTGATTTAAAACATGTTTTCAACGCAGTTTCTCGAGTATATTCAAATCTGTTACGTTCGTTGTTGGCTCGCATTGTTTTTTGGACTTAGCATTAGTATGTGAAATACTTATAGAACATTCAACATCGGGAAACTAAAACATTATTCCCACTAACAGGGCCGGCCTTAGATAGTTGGAGTGCATTTAGTGGCCCCCAAGGGAATTGAAAAAAAAAAAAAACAGACACAAAATTTTATTAAGAATTTAGTGCACTCCAACAATTCAAATTGATGACAAGTTTCGTTATTTCTTCTCTAAAAAAATGTTATGAGTCCTGTACCCTACCAATTGGAAGCCCTGGGCGGCTGCCTAGTTTGCCTTTGCCTAATCCGGCCCTGTTACAAGAGTATCATCTACATTTTAGAATATAGAACAAAACCATCTAATATATAAAGTAGAATGTAAGAAGTATGTATATATGCATGCATGTATGTATGTATGTCTGTCTGTATGTATGTATGTATGTATGTATGTATGTATGTATGTCCTTTATAGAAATCAAAACCGTTTGACCAATCTTATTGAGACTTAGCATGAATGTTCCTTAAATGACAGCGGTGATCTTATGATATGTAAAGTTGTCCTAAACAAGAGAGTTTACTAGACTTAGGAAACTGAGGCATCTTGACATAGATTTCAACTGGTAAAAACAACATAGCTGCCTTTTATTATATAACAAACTCAATACAAACATCCCGAGCAAAGACGGATAAAGGCAGCTAGTTATAGAATCTAGAGCGAAAAATCTGTTTTTATTTCTGCATCTTTCTCAGTATTTGGCAAAGTGAAATAAAAATATCATTAAACATTTAGACATTTAGACTAGCTTTAAATACAGGTAGTTTTTTTCCCATAATAGCTTGTCTTTTGAAGTTGAATGAAGATGCATTATTACTTATACACCCCATTAACAAAGTGTGTGTTGTAAATATTTCTAGATATTTATATAAAGTCATTGAGCCAGGCAACAATCAGTTCAAGTTGCAGATGCTATGTTGTAAATATTTTGATTGCAGAGACTCTACAGGCACACAAGGGCAGACAAATCAGACGGTCCGATGAAAAACAAAGAGTTGACTTTCTTGAGTGTCTCGCGAGATAAGGAGAACATAATCCAGGATCAAAAGACGCAATGAGATGAATGATGATGAATTACTTCCCATGTCTATGGAGATTGCGGCACAGTTTGTTTCATAGTGGACTTTGAAAAAAATCGATAGACTGAGAAAATAAAATTTAAACACATAACCTAAAAAAAAAAAAAGACTTAGCATCTTGAGAATAATTTGGTTGTACGCCATATAAGCGTTGGCTGCCTTAGACACTTTTTTTGATATAGATTGTATCTATACAGTGGCATAGCAAGGTGCCCGTGGACAGGGGCTCAAGAATAGTATGGTTATCAAATCGAGACATATTGCATCTGTACAATTATACACTTATACAAGTGACATGAAGAAAAAGTTTCGAAAAATTCATTCCTACATAAATACATAATGAAGCTCATAATCTCATTGACACTAAATTAGAGTTTCGCTCTATGAGTATACACCACTATACGTTACAAATTTACATTGACAATATTAGTTCATGAATTGAAACAAGAAATCTTTGTCTTAATATTAACCCTTTCTCTCCTTTATTATTTAACACGTTCCGATGGATGGAATCCACGTTGGTATCGTCAGTTAGGAGAGAAAGAGTTAAAACAAAGAAAAAAAAACACAACTAAAACAAAATAGTTGTATCTGGTCGTGTACTTATCATTTATTTTTAAATTACCTTCATTCTAGTCACAACTTCGTGGAATATGAATCCAGAAACCTAGACACCTGGCCTGGACACCTGGCCTGGACACCTGGCCTGGACACATGACCTGGACACCTGGCCTGGACACCTGGCCTGGACACCTGGCCTGGACACCTGGCCTGGACACCTGGCCTGGACACCTGGCCTGGACACCTGGCCTGGACACCTGACCTGGACACTTGGCCTGGACACCTGGCCTGGACACCTGGCCTGGACACCTGGCCTGGACATCTGGCCTGGACACTTGACCTGGACACCTGGCCTGGACATCTGGCCTATACACCTGGCCTGGACACCTGGCCTGGACACCTGATCTAAAACAAAGCCGGCTTTAACGATTTACTAAGAAATTTAACAGCTATTTTATGAAATACAGACGTGACTTATTTAAAAAAATAGATGATAATGTCCTACGCATGTTCCTAGGTCAATCTAGTCATGCATGTTAATCAATGACTTAAACTCGGCCGACTAATGTAACCCATTCGATGCTCTAATAGCACTAGGAAAAAAGGAATATCAACAGCACTTGATGTATATCGCTGAGAAAAGAATGATTAGCTCTTTGGCCAAATAAAATAAAACAACTCTAGTTTTACAGTTATCACTTTTCAAAGTAAAAAATAAATACATTTAAATTTGGCTAGAGGCTATATCTAGGTCAGATTCTTCATTGCCTTTAAAAGAACTATCGCGTTCTTGAAAGGACTATCAAGCGTTCGGGCATTTCCGAATGTATGGCATTATTGATTCAAGATTATAATAATTTAATTTTCAGCAAAATCGTGTACATCGTCCTTTAAGTCTATCATAGGAATTATTCAATATTTTCACGTAAATCTAATATAGATTACATTTAGATTCTAGATCTAGAAGCAGATCTACACTATATTTAAAATCAGAACTTTAGGTCTAGTGTTAGATCTAGATTATTCTAGATGTTCATATAATGAACATAGCAATAAATAAGCGCACAGTTAAACCTGGCCCGCTGGCCGAAACAGAAAATGTGGACGTTCTAATTGTTAACAGTGTCACGGGTTCGATTCCCGAATGGAATAAAATATTATTATAGCGGAAGGGATTGTCTTTTTTTTTTTTTTTAAATAAATTTTTTTTTTCTTTTTTCTTATTTGTTTTTCTATTTATTATCGCAACATCTGCTAATTCAATGAAACTATCTATCGACTATTGTATAGGTATTCCTTGATATATTTCTTTATTACAGTAATGAGTTTCACATTCATTATTTCTTTTTTCTATTATTCCTCATATCAGCTTACAAATTCGTAATTAGCAAATCCTGGGGCCTGGAAGATGCATGCACATTTTGCACATGAATTTAAAAAGACATGGCTAAAAGAATTTTCTAGAACTTTGACAATGTATGTATATATTTGGGAAAATAATTTTTAATTGGTCACATTGGGAAAAGAATTATTAACTAATTGGTCACATAAGGAAAAGATAGATAGATAGATAGATAGATAGATAGATAGATAGATAGATAGATAGATTAATAGATAGATAGATAGATAGATAGATAGATAGATAGATAGATAGATTAATAGATAGATAGATAGATAGATAGATAGATAGATAGATAGATAGATAGATAGATAGATAGATTAATAGATAGATAGATAGATAGATAGATAGATAGATAGATAGATAGATAGATAGATAGATAGATAGATGGATGGATGGATAGATAGATAGATAGATAGATAGATAGATAGATAGATAGATAGATAGATAGATAGATAGATAGATAGATAGATAGATAGATCTATATTCATCGAGCCCCAACTTGTTACGGGTAAAAAAAAAGGGTTCGGACTCAGTAACTATTGACCCTCGTTACCCATCGTCCTCTGATGACCGTCTAGACACTGGTGTTTGACATTTCCCTTTATCTTCTTCAGTCACCGTCAGACAGGAAGCTTTCGTTTCTGTGGTGACGTAACGCGGGTAAATATTGAACCCTCCATCTCGATAGCTCTCATAATCTTCTTCCGTGTATTCCAGTGGACATCTTATCACAACTTTACCAGGGTAGTTAAACTTATAGATATCCAGTTGCGGCTTATAAGAAGAGTTCTTACGGTCTAAAAAATTAGGTGAAATACAGAATTTTCTTTTTAGCGACCCCTGAAGGTGGAAAAGCCGCTTTTAATTTTTGGTGTCTGTCCATCTGTCTGTCACGCTCAGATCCTAAAAACGATAAAAGCTATTGAAAATCCGATTTTATTATAATTTGAAGCTTTAAAAATTATTTTTTTATTTTGTTTTCTGAAAGCGAATTATTTATTAAAAAAATATATAATATGTAAGTCTCTTTTTTTGGTTCATTACAATACACAAAACTTTTACTACATAAAATACTTAAGGAGAAGTAAATCTTTCTAAAATGTCACAGACTTCTTCGCTGATGGATCCGCGCATTGCCACAAAATAAGTTGCATCTTAGGTCCAAATCGAAAAAAAAAAAATGGCCCATTTCTTTTTATTAATTAGTAAATATAAATACCAAAAAAATAACATTAAATTTTTTTTTAATATGATGCGAACATTAGCTTTAATTGTAGCCATACTAAAGGGAAAACTTTTGAATCACTCAGTCCATAGGTGTCCATTTGCAACAGAGGTAAATACTAAAGGTTTCCATATCTAGATCTAATTTATTTAGTAATTGAAAAAATAAAAATAAAATTATTCAGCAATAAACATTAGAAAAAGTTTGAGATTATTCGTGTCGGAGACTCGATTTGATGTTGCTATGTTATCAATCATCTCTAGAACTCGATTAATGGACAATGTAGATCTAGTTTTAGATTTATTAGGTCGTGTTCTTTCATCGTCCGAAGTAAATTACACTATGAACGAATCTCCATATCTTTAATTCTAGATCTAGATGTAGATGTAATTTTCTAATTTAATTAAAAGCTAATCAGTGAACTGGAAAACAAATATTATCAAGAACATTTAAGAAAAAATAAGTTTTAAAAAAATAAAACACCACCATTATTCAACTTCAACTATAATAAAATATTTTAGTTCAACCTGGTATGGAACCCATGTTATGACAACGTCACACCGAGTATGGAACCCATGTTACGACAACGTCACACCGGGTATGGAACCCATGTTATGACAACGTCACACCGGGTATGGAACCCATGTTATGACAACGTCAAAGCGGGTATGGAACCCATGTTACGACAACGTCACACCGGGTATGGAACCCATGTTATGACAACGTCAAAGCGGGTATGGAACCCATGTTACGACAACGTCACACCGAGTATGGAACCCATGTTACGACAACGTCACACCGGGTATGGAACCCATGTTATGACAACGTCAAAGCGGGTATGGAACCCATGTTATAACAACGTCACACCAGCTATGGAACCCATGATATGACGTCACACCGGGTATGGAACCCAAGTTATGACAACGTCACACCGGTATGGAACCCATGATATGACAACGTCACACCGGGTATGGAACCCATGTTATGACAACGTCAAACCGGGTATGGAACCCATGATATGACAACGTCACACCGGGTATGGAACCCATGATATGACAACGTCACACCGGGTATGGAACCCATGATATGACTACGTCACACCGGGTATGGAACCCATGATATGACAACGTCACACCGGGTATGGAACCCATGATATGACAACGTCACACCAGTAGTGGAACCCATGATATGACAACGTCACACCGGGTATGGAACCCATGATATGACAACGTCACACCGGGTATGGAACCCATGTTATGACAACGTCACACCGGGTATGGAACCCATGATACGACAACGTCACACAGGGTATGGAACCCAAGATATGACAACGTCACACGGTATGGAAGTCATGATATGACAACGTCACACCGGGTATGGAACCCATGATATGACAAAGTCACACCGGGTATGGAACCCATGATATGACAACATCACACCGGGTATGGAACCCATAATATGACAACGTCACACTGGGTATGGAACCCATGATATGACAACGTCCCACCGGTAATGGAACCATTGATATGACGTCACACCGGGTATGGAACCCATGTTATGACAACGTCACACCGGTAATGGAACCCATGATATGACAACGCCACACCGGTATGGAACCCATGTTATGACAACGTCACACCGGGTATGGAACCCATGATATGACAACGTCACACCGGGTATGAAACCCATGTTATGACAACGTCACACCGGGTATGGAAGAGATGATATGACAACGTCACGTCGGGTATGGAACCAATGATATGACAACGTAACAACGGATATGAAACCCATGATATCACAACGTCACAGCGGGTATGGAACCCATGATATGACAACGTCACACCGGGTATGGAACCCATGATATGACAACGTCACACCGGGTACGGATCCCATGATATGACAACGTCACACCGGTATGGAACCCATGATATGACAACGTCACACCGGGTATGGAACCCATGTTATGACAACGTCACACCGGGTATGGAACTCATGTTATGACAACGTAACACCGGGTATGGAACCCATGATATGACAACGTCACACCGGTATGGGACCCATGATATGACAACGTCACACAGGGTATGGAACCCATGATATGACAACGTCACACCGGGTATGGAACCCATGATATGACAACGTCACATCGGGTATGGAACCCATGATATGACAACGTCACACCGGGTACGGATCCCATGATATGACAACGTCACACCGGTATGGAACCCATGATATGACAACGTCACACCGGGTATGGAACCCATGTTATGACAACGTCACACCGGGTATGGAACCCATGATATGACAACGTCACACCGGTAATGGAACCCATGATGTGACAACGTCACACCGGGTAAGAAATCCCTTGATATGACACCGTCAAACAGGGTATGAAACCCATGATATGACAACGTCACACCGGGTATGGAACCCATGATATGACAACGTCACACCGGGTATGGAACCCATGATGTGACAACGTCACACCGGTATGGAACCCATGATATGACAACGTCACACCGGGTATGGAACTCATGATGTGACAACGTTACACCGGCTATGGAACCCATGATGTGACAACGTCACAACTGTAATGGAACCCATGATATGACAACGTCACACCGGGTATGGAACTCATGATGTGACAACGTTACACCGGCTATGGAACCCATGATGTGACAACGTCACAACTGTAATGGAACCAATGATATGACAACGTCACATCGGGTATGGAACCCATGTTATGACAACGTCACACCGGGTATTGAACCCATGATATGACAACGTCACACCGGTAATGGAACCCATTATATAAAAACGTCACATCGGTATAAAAACCTATGATGTGAAAACGTCACACCGGGTATGGAACCCATGATATGACAACGTCACACTAGTAATGGAACCCATGTTATGACAACGTCACATCCCGTATGGAACCCATGATATGACAACGTCACACCGGGTATGGAACCCATGATATGACAACGTCACACCGGTAATGGAACCCATGATATGACAACGTCACACCGGGTATGGAACCCATGATATGACAACGTCACACTGGGTATGGAACACATGATATGACAACGTCACACAGGGTATGGAACCCATGATATGACAACGTCACACCGGTATGGAACCCATGATATGACAACGTCACACCGGGTATGGAACCCATGTCATGACAACGTCACACCGGGTATGGAACCCATGATATGACAACGTCACAAAGGGTATGGAACCCATGATATGACAATATCACACGAGTAATGAAACCCATGATATGACAACGTCACACCGGGTATGGGACCCAAGATATGACAACGTCACACCGGTAATGGAACCCTTGATATGACGTCACACCGGTATGGAACCCATGATATGACAACGTCACACCGGGTATGGAACCCATGTCATGACAACGTCACACCGGGTATGGAACCCATGATATGACAACGTCACACCAGTAATGAAACCCATGATATGACAACGTCACACCGGGTATGGGACCCAAGATATGACAACGTCACACCGGTAATGGAACCCTTGATATGACGTCACACCGGGTATGGAAACCATGATATGACAACGTCACACCGGGTATGGAACCCATGTTATGACTACGTCACACCGGGTATGGAACCCATGATATGACAACGTCACACCGGGTATGGATCCCATGTTATGACAACGTCACACCGGGTATGGAACCCATAATATGGAAACGTCACACCGGGTACGGATCCCATGATATGACAACGTCACACCGGTATGGAACCCATGATATGACAACGTCACACCGGGTATGGAACCCATGATATGACAACGTCACACCGGGTATGGAACCCATAATATGACAATATCACACGAGTAATGAAACACATGATATGACAACGTCACACCGGGTATGGGACCCAAGATATGACAACGTCACACCGGTAATGGAACCCTTGATATGACGTCACACCGGGTATGGAAACCATGATATGACAACGTCACACCGGGTATGGAACCCATGTTATGACTACGTCACACCGGTATGGAACCCATGATATGACAACGTCACAGCAAGTATGGAACCCATGTTATGACAACGTCACACCGAGTATGAAACCCATGATATGACAACGTCACACCGGGTATGGATCCCATGTTATGACAACGTCACACCGGGTATGGAACCCATGATATAAAAACGTCACACCGGGTACGGATACCATGATATGACAACGTCACACCGGTATGGAACCCATGATATGACAACGTCACACCGGGTATGGAACCTATGTTATGACATGGTCACACCGGGTATGGAAGAGATGATATGACAACGTCACGTCAAGTATGGAACCAATGATATGACAACGTAACAACGGGTATGAAACCCATGATACCACAACGTCACAGCGGGTATAGAACTCATGTTATGACAACGTCACACAGGGTACGGAACCCATGATACGACAACGTCACACCGGGTATGGAACCCATGATATGACAACGTCACACCGGGTACGGATCCCATAAAATGACAACGTCACACCAGTATGGAACCCATGATATGACAACGTCACACCGGGTATGGAACCCATGTTAGGACAACGTCACACCGGGTATGGAACTCATGTTATGACATCGTCACACCAGGTATGGAACCCATGATATGACATCGTCAAACCGGGTATGAAACCCATGATATGACAATGTCACACCGGGTATGGAACCCATGATGTGACAACGTAACACCGGGTATGGAACCCATGATATCACAACGTCAAACCGGGTATGAAACCCATGATATGACAACGTCACACCGGGTATGGAACCCATGATGTGACAACGTCACACCGGTATGGAACCCATGATATGACAACGTCACACAGGGTATGGAACCCATGATATGACAACGTCACACCGGGTATGGAACCCATGATATGACAACGTCACACCGGGTATGAAACCCATGATATGACAACGTCACACCGGGTACGGATCCCATGATATGACAACGTCACACCGGTATGGAACCTATGATATGACAACGTCACACCGGGTATGGAACCCATGTTATGACAACGTCACACCGAGTATGGAACTAATGTTATGACAACGTCACACCGGTATTAAAGCCATGATATGACAACGTCACACCGGGTATGGAACCCATAATATGACAACGTCACATCGGTAATGGAACCCATGATGTGACAACGTCATACCGGGTATGGAACCCATGATATGACACCGTCAAACAGGGTATGAAACCCATGATATGACAACGTCACACCGGGTATGGAACCCTTGATGTGACAACGTCACACCGGTATGGAACCCATGATATGACAACGTCAAACAGGGTATGGAACCCATGATATGACAACGTCACACCGGGTATGGAACTCATGATGTGACAACGTCAGACCGGCTATGGAACCCATGATGTGACAACGTCACAACTGTAAAGGAACCAATGATATGACAACGTCACACCGGGTATGGAACCCATGTTATGACAACGTCACACCGGGAATGGAACCCATGATATGACAACGTCACACCGGTAATGGAACCCATTATATGACAACGTCACACCGGTATGGAACACATGATGTGACAACGTCACACCGGGTATGGAACCCATGATATGACAACGTCACACCAGTAATGGAACCCATGTTATGACAACGTCACATCGGGTATGGAACCCATGATATGACAACGTCACACCGGGTATGGAACCCATGATATGACAACGTCACACCGGTAATGGAACCCATGATATGACAACGTCACACCGGGTATGGAACCCATGATATGACAACGTCACACTGGGTATGGAACACATGATATGACAACGTCACACAAGGTATGGAACCCATGATATGACAACGTCACAGAGGTATGGAACCCATGATATGACAACGTCACACCGGGTATGGAACCCATGTCATGACAACGTCACACCGGGTATGGAACCCATGATATGACAACGTCACACCGGGTATGGAACCCATGATATGACAATATCACACCAGTAATAAAACCCATGATATGACAACGTCACACCGGGTATGGGACCCAAGATATGACAACGTCACACCGGTAATGGAACCCTTGATATGACGTCACACCGGGTATGGAAACCATGATATGACAACGTCACACCGGGTATGGAACCCATGTTATGACTACGTCACACCGGTATGGAACCCATGATATGACAACGTCACAGCAAGTATGGAACCCATGTTATGACAACGTCACACCGGGTATGGAACCCATGATATGACAACGTCACTCCGGGTATGGATCCCATGTTATGACAACGTCACACCGGGTATGGAACCCATAATATGAAAACGTCACACCGGGTACGGATCCCATGATATGACAACGTCACACTGGTATGGAACCCATGATATGACAACGTCACACCGGGTATGGAACCCATGTTATGACAACGTCACACCGGTATGGAACCCATGATATGACAACGTCACACCGGGTATGGAACTTATGATATGACAACGTCACACCGGGTATGGAACCCATGATGTGACAACGTCACACAGGTATGAAACCCATGATATGACAACGTCAAACCGGGTATGGAACCCATGATATGACAATGTCAAACCGGGTATGGAACCCATGATATGACAACGTCACACCGGGTATGGAACCCATGATGTGACAACGTCACATCGGTATGGAACCCATGACATGACAACGTCATACCGGTAAAGAACCCATGATATGACAACGTTACACAGGGTATGGAACCCATGATATGACAACGTCTTACCGGGTATGGAACCCATGATATGACAACGTCACACCGGGTATGGAACCCATGATATGACAACGTCACACCGGGTATAGAACCCATGTTATGACAACGTTACACCGGTATGGAACCCATGATATGACAACGTCACAGCGACTATGGAACCCATGTTATTACAACGTCACACCGGTATGGAACTCATGATGTGACAACGTCACACCGGGTATGGAACCCATGATATGACAACGTCAAACCGGGTATGAAACTCATGATATGACAACGTCACACCGGGTATTGAACCCATGATGTGACAACGTCACACCGGTATGGAACCCATGATATGACAACGTCACACAGAGTATGGAACCCATGATATGACAACGTCACACCGGGTATGGAACTCATGATGTGACAACGTCACACCGGCTATGGAACCCATGATGTGACAACGTCACAACTGTAATAGAACCCATGATATGACAACGTCACACCGGGTATGGAACCCATGTTATGACAACGTCACACCGGATATTGAACCCATGATATGACAACGTCACACCGGTAATGGAACCCATTATATGACAACGTCAAACCGGTATGGAACCCATGATGTTACAACGTCACACCGGGTATGGAACCCATGATATGACAACGTCACACCAGTAATGGAACCCATGTTATGACAACGTCACATCGGGTATGGAACCCATTATATGACAACGTCAAACCAGGTATGGAACCCATGATATGACAACGTCACACCGGTAATGGAACCCATGATATGACAACGTCACACCGGGTATGGAACCCATGTCATGACAACGTCACACCGGGTATGGAACCCATGATATGACAAC
Source organism: Biomphalaria sudanica (assembly GCA_036873155.1). Lineage (NCBI taxonomy): Eukaryota > Metazoa > Mollusca > Gastropoda > Planorbidae > Biomphalaria > Biomphalaria sudanica. The sequence goes on along the minus strand of JAZGLO010005492.1, from coordinate 361,850 downwards.
GTCACACCGGGTATGGAACCCATGATATGACAATATCACACCGGTAATGAAACCCATGATATGACAACGTCACACCGGGTATGGAACCCAAGATATGACAACGTCACACCGGTAATGGAACCCTTGATATGACGTCACACAGGGTATGGAAACCATGATATGACAACGTCACACCGGGTATGGAACCCATGTTATGACAACGTCACACCGGTATGGAACCCATGATATGACAACGTCACAGCAAGTATGGAACCCATGTCATGACAACGTCACACCGGGTATGGAACCCATGATATGACAACGTCACACCGGGTATGGAACCCATGATGTGACAACGTCACACCGGTATGGAGCCCATGATGTGACAACGTCACACCGGTATGGAACCCATGATATGACAACGTCAAACCGGGTATGGAACCCATGATATGACAACGTCACACCGGGTATGGAACCCATGATATGACAATATCACACCAGTAATAAAACCCATGATATGACAACGTCACACCGGGTATGGGACCCAAGATATGACAACGTCACACCGGTAATGGAACCCTTGATATGACGTCACACCGGGTATGGAAACCATGATATGACAACGTCACACCGGGTATGGAACCCATGTTATGACTACGTCACACCGGTATGGAACCCATGATATGACAACGTCACAGCAAGTATGGAACCCATGTTATGACAACGTCACACCGGGTATGGAACCCATGATATGACAACGTCACACCGGGTATGGATCCCATGTTATGACAACGTCACACCGGGTATGGAACCCATAATATGAAAACGTCACACCGGGTACGGATCCCATGATATGACAACGTCACACTGGTATGGAACCCATGATATGACAACGTCACACCGGGTATGGAACCCATGTTATGACAACGTCACACCGGTATGGAACCCATGATATGACAACGTCACACCGGGTATGGAACTTATGATATGACAACGTCACACAGGTATGAAACCCATGATATGACAACGTCAAACCGGGTATGGAACCCATGATATGACAATGTCAAACCGGGTATGGAACCCATGATATGACAACGTCACACCGGGTATGGAACCCATGATGTGACAACGTCACATCGGTATGGAACCCATGATATGACAACGTCATACCGGTATAGAACCCATGATATGACAACGTTACACAGGGTATGGAACCCATGATATGACAACGTCTTACCGGGTATGGAACCCATGATATGACAACGTCACACCGGGTATGGAACCCATGATATGACAACGTCACACCGGGTATTGAACCCATGTTATGACAACGTTACACCGGTATGGAACCCATGATATGACAACGTCACAGCGACTATGGAACCCATGTTATGACAACGTCACACCGGTATGGAACTCATGATGTGACAACGTCACACCGGGTATGGAACCCATGATATGACAACGTCAAACCGGGTATGAAACTCATGATATGACAACGTCACACCGGGTATTGAACCCATGATGTGACAACGTCACACCGGTATGGAACCCATGATATGACAACGTCACACAGAGTATGGAACCCATGATATGACAACGTCACACCGGGTATGGAACTCATGATGTGACAACGTCACACCGGCTATGGAACCCATGATGTGACAACGTCACAACTGTAATGGAACCCATGATATGACAACGTCACACCGGGTATGGAACCCATGTTATGACAACGTCACACCGGATATTGAACCCATGATATGACAACGTCACACCGGTAATGGAACCCATTATATGACAACGTCAAACCGGTATGGAACCCATGATGTTACAACGTCACACCGGGTATGGAACCCATGATATGACAACGTCACACCAGTAATGGAACCCATGTTATGACAACGTCACATCGGGTATGGAACCCATGATATGACAACGTCAAACCGGGTATGGAACCCATGATATGACAACGTCACACCGGTAATGGAACCCATGATATGACAACGTCACACCGTTTATGGAACCCATGTTATGACAACGTCACACTGGGTATGGAACACATGATATGACAACGTCACACAGGGTATGGAACTCATGTTATGACAACGTCACACCGGTATGGAACCCATGATATGACAACGTCACACCGGGTATGGAACCCATGTCATGACAACGTCACACCGGGTATGGAACCCATGATATGACAACGTCACACCGGGTATGGAACCCATGATATGACAATATCACACCGGTAATGAAACCCATGATATGACAACGTCACACCGGGTATGGAACCCAAGATATGACAACGTCACACCGGTAATGGAACCCTTGATATGACGTCACACAGGGTATGGAAACCATGATATGACAACGTCACACCGGGTATGGAACCCATGTTATGACAACGTCACACCGGTATGGAACCCATGATATGACAACGTCACAGCAAGTATGGAACCCATGTCATGACAACGTCACACCGGGTATGGAACCCATGATATGACAACGTCACACCGGGTATGGAACCCATGATGTGACAACGTCACACCGGTATGGAACCCATGATGTGACAACGTCACACCGGTATGGAACCCATGATATGACAACGTCAAACCGGGTATGGAACCCATGATATGACAACGTCAAACCGGGTATGGAACCCATGATATGACAACGTCACACCGGGTATGGAACCCATGATGTGACAACGTCACATCGGTATGGAATCCCATGATATGACAACGTCACACCGGTATGGAACCCATGATATGACAACGTCACACAGGGTATGGAACCCATGATATGACAACGTCTTACAAGGTATGGAACCCATGATATGACAACGTCACACCGGGTATGGAACTTATGATATGACAACGTCACACCGGCTATGGAACCCATGATGTGACAACGTCGCAACTGTAATGGAACCCATGATATGACAACGTCACACCGTTAATGGAACCCATGATGTGACAACGTCACACCGGGTATGGAACCCATGATATGACAACGTCACACGGGTATGGAACCCATGATATGACAACGTCACACCGGGTATGGAACCCATGATATGACAACGTCACACCGGTAATGGAACCCATGATATGACGACGTCACACCGGGTATGGAACTCATGATGTGACAACGTTACACCGGCTATGGAACCCATGATGTGACAACGTCACAACTGTAATGGAACCCATGATATGACAACGTCACACCGGGTATGGAACTCATGTTATGACAACGTCACACCGGGTATGGAACCCATGTTATGACAACGTCACACCGGTATGGAACCCATGATATGACAACGTCACAGCAAGTATGGAACCCATGTCATGACAACGTCACACCGGGTATGGAACCCATGATATGACAACGTCACACCGGGTATGGAACCCATGATGTGACAACGTCACACCGGTATGGAGCCCATGATGTGACAACGTCACACCGGTATGGAACCCATGATATGACAACGTCAAACCGGGTATGGAACCCATGATATGACAACGTCACACCGGGTATGGAACCCATGATATGACAATATCACACCAGTAATAAAACCCATGATATGACAACGTCACACCGGGTATGGGACCCAAGATATGACAACGTCACACCGGTAATGGAACCCTTGATATGACGTCACACCGGGTATGGAAACCATGATATGACAACGTCACACCGGGTATGGAACCCATGTTATGACTACGTCACACCGGTATGGAACCCATGATATGACAACGTCACAGCAAGTATGGAACCCATGTTATGACAACGTCACACCGGGTATGGAACCCATGATATGACAACGTCACACCGGGTATGGATCCCATGTTATGACAACGTCACACCGGGTATGGAACCCATAATATGAAAACGTCACACCGGGTACGGATCCCATGATATGACAACGTCACACTGGTATGGAACCCATGATATGACAACGTCACACCGGGTATGGAACCCATGTTATGACAACGTCACACCGGTATGGAACCCATGATATGACAACGTCACACCGGGTATGGAACTTATGATATGACAACGTCACACAGGTATGAAACCCATGATATGACAACGTCAAACCGGGTATGGAACCCATGATATGACAATGTCAAACCGGGTATGGAACCCATGATATGACAACGTCACACCGGGTATGGAACCCATGATGTGACAACGTCACATCGGTATGGAACCCATGATATGACAACGTCATACCGGTATAGAACCCATGATATGACAACGTTACACAGGGTATGGAACCCATGATATGACAACGTCTTACCGGGTATGGAACCCATGATATGACAACGTCACACCGGGTATGGAACCCATGATATGACAACGTCACACCGGGTATTGAACCCATGTTATGACAACGTTACACCGGTATGGAACCCATGATATGACAACGTCACAGCGACTATGGAACCCATGTTATGACAACGTCACACCGGTATGGAACTCATGATGTGACAACGTCACACCGGGTATGGAACCCATGATATGACAACGTCAAACCGGGTATGAAACTCATGATATGACAACGTCACACCGGGTATTGAACCCATGATGTGACAACGTCACACCGGTATGGAACCCATGATATGACAACGTCACACAGAGTATGGAACCCATGATATGACAACGTCACACCGGGTATGGAACTCATGATGTGACAACGTCACACCGGCTATGGAACCCATGATGTGACAACGTCACAACTGTAATGGAACCCATGATATGACAACGTCACACCGGGTATGGAACCCATGTTATGACAACGTCACACCGGATATTGAACCCATGATATGACAACGTCACACCGGTAATGGAACCCATTATATGACAACGTCAAACCGGTATGGAACCCATGATGTTACAACGTCACACCGGGTATGGAACCCATGATATGACAACGTCACACCAGTAATGGAACCCATGTTATGACAACGTCACATCGGGTATGGAACCCATGATATGACAACGTCAAACCGGGTATGGAACCCATGATATGACAACGTCACACCGGTAATGGAACCCATGATATGACAACGTCACACCGTTTATGGAACCCATGTTATGACAACGTCACACTGGGTATGGAACACATGATATGACAACGTCACACAGGGTATGGAACTCATGTTATGACAACGTCACACCGGTATGGAACCCATGATATGACAACGTCACACCGGGTATGGAACCCATGTCATGACAACGTCACACCGGGTATGGAACCCATGATATGACAACGTCACACCGGGTATGGAACCCATGATATGACAATATCACACCGGTAATGAAACCCATGATATGACAACGTCACACCGGGTATGGAACCCAAGATATGACAACGTCACACCGGTAATGGAACCCTTGATATGACGTCACACAGGGTATGGAAACCATGATATGACAACGTCACACCGGGTATGGAACCCATGTTATGACAACGTCACACCGGTATGGAACCCATGATATGACAACGTCACAGCAAGTATGGAACCCATGTCATGACAACGTCACACCGGGTATGGAACCCATGATATGACAACGTCACACCGGGTATGGAACCCATGATGTGACAACGTCACACCGGTATGGAACCCATGATGTGACAACGTCACACCGGTATGGAACCCATGATATGACAACGTCAAACCGGGTATGGAACCCATGATATGACAACGTCAAACCGGGTATGGAACCCATGATATGACAACGTCACACCGGGTATGGAACCCATGATGTGACAACGTCACATCGGTATGGAATCCCATGATATGACAACGTCACACCGGTATGGAACCCATGATATGACAACGTCACACAGGGTATGGAACCCATGATATGACAACGTCTTACAAGGTATGGAACCCATGATATGACAACGTCACACCGGGTATGGAACTTATGATATGACAACGTCACACCGGCTATGGAACCCATGATGTGACAACGTCGCAACTGTAATGGAACCCATGATATGACAACGTCACACCGTTAATGGAACCCATGATGTGACAACGTCACACCGGGTATGGAACCCATGATATGACAACGTCACACGGGTATGGAACCCATGATATGACAACGTCACACCGGGTATGGAACCCATGATATGACAACGTCACACCGGTAATGGAACCCATGATATGACGACGTCACACCGGGTATGGAACTCATGATGTGACAACGTTACACCGGCTATGGAACCCATGATGTGACAACGTCACAACTGTAATGGAACCCATGATATGACAACGTCACACCGGGTATGGAACTCATGTTATGACAACGTCACACCGGATATTGAACCCATGATATGACAACGTCACACCGGTAATGGAACCCATTATATGACAACGTCACACCGGTATGGAACCCATGATGTTACAACGTCACACCGGGTATGGAACCCATGATATGACAACGTCACACCAGTAATGGAACCCATGTTATGACAACGTCACATCGGGTATGGAACCCATGATATGACAACGTCACACCGGGTATGGAACCCATGATATGACAACGTCACACCGGTAATGGAACCCATGATATGACAACGTCACACCGGGTATGGAACCCATGATATGACAACGTCACACTGGGTATGGAACTCATGATATGACAACGTCACACAGGGTATGGAACCCATGTTATGACAACGTCAAACCGGTAATGGAACCCATGATATGACAACGTCACACCGGGTATGGAACCCATGTCATGACAACGTCACACCGGGTATGGAACCCATGATATGACAACGTCACACCGGGTATGGAACCCATGATATGACAATATCACACCGGTAATGAAACCCATGATATGACAACGTCACACCGGGTATGGAACCCAAGATATGACAACGTCACACCGGTAATGGAACCCTTGATATGACGTCACACCGGGTATGGAAACCATGATATGACAACGTCACACCGGGTATGGAACCCATGATATGACAACGTCACAGCAAGTATGGAACCCATGTCATGACAACGTAACAACGGGTATGGAACCCATGATATGACAACGTCACACCGGGTATGGAACCCATGTAATGACAACATCACACCGGGTATAGAACCCATGATATGACAACGTAACAACGGGTATGGAACCCATGATATCACAACGTCACAGCGGGTATGGAACCTATGTTATGACAACGTCACACCGGGTACGGAACCCATGATATGACAACGTCACACCGGGTATGGAACCCATGATATGACAACGTCACACCGGGTACGGATCCCATGATATGACAACGTCACACCGGTATGGAACCTATGATATGACATTGTCACACCGGGTATGGAACCCATGTTATGACAACGTCACACCTGTATGGAATTCATGATATGACAACGTCACACCGGGTATGGAACCCATGATATGACAACGTCACACCGGGTAATGAACCCATGATGTGACAACGTCACACCGGTATGGAACCCATGATATGACAACGTCAAACCGGGTATGGAACCCATGATATGACAACGTGAAACCGGGTATGGAACCCATGATATGACAACGTCACACCGGGTATGGAACCCATGATGTGACAACGTCACATCGGTATGGAACCCATGATATGACAACGTCACACCGGTATGGAACCCATGATATGACAACGTCACACAGGGTATTGAACCTATGATATGACAACGTCACACCGGGTATGGAACCCATGATATGACAACGTCACACCGGGTATGGAACTTATGATGTGACAACGTCACACCGGCTATGGAACCCATGATGTGACAACGTCACAACTGTAAAGGAACCCATGATATGACAACGTCACACCGGTAATGGAACCCATGATGTGACAACGTCACACCGGGTATGGAACCTATGATATGACAACGTCACACCGGGTATGGAACCCATGATATGACAACGTCACACCGGGTATGGAACACATGATATGACAACGTCACACCGGTAATGGAACTCATGATGTGACAACGTCACACCGGGTATGGAACCCATGTTATGACAACGTCACACCAGTATGGAACCCATGATATGACAACGTCACACCAGTATGGAACTCATGATGTGAAAACGTCACACCGGGTATGGAACCCATTATATGACAACGTCACACCGGGTATTGAACCCATGATATGACAACGTCACACCGGTAATGGAACCCATTATATGACAACGTCACACCGGTATGGAACCCATGATGTGACAACGTCAGCTGCTTGAGTGAACGAGGTTACCTATTCGGCCAGCAGGCTATGCAAATTTGTAAAATTATAAAATTATTTATTGGTACTCTCATTACAGGTGTAGCCTTTTTATTTAGAACTCATGACATCAAATCTAGATCTAGATCTTGATGTGTCCAAAGAAACGATAGGTGCCTATACAGTTTGGGGCCATTTGTATCGCAGGTTCCGCCAGGGTCTAACATTGTGAGCTGTAGGCTGTCTGAGGGTAGTCGGCTCCTGATTTTTCCCAAGGGTGTTTCCCAAAGCTGCAAGGCAGTAAAAAAGTAAATTAAAGTTCCCCTTTCAGACCTATGGGGCAGTGATGAAAAAGTCATCTGTTTTTTGTGGCCCACGGATAACGAGGGTGTCATGTGGACAGCACAACGAACAAACGCCTTTATTTTACCCAACGTATGCCAGGTACCCATTACGACTCTAAGGCGTCAAATATCCCGAAATTAAAAATCTCAGTCTTCACTAGGATTCGAACCCGGGATCCCCCCGTTCAGAAGAAAAGCGCTTTACCACTCAGCTATCGCGCCTTTTGGGCAGCTGAGGTTTAAATTCAGAGATTTCCTTCTCATATGTGGGTAGCCAGCAAAGGCTAAGGAGTTCCCGAAGCTTATTGGTTTATGTGCCAGTTACTCACCTTGCCTCCTTCTCCTGTTAGTGCTTAACTGTATCGCCGGGCTAAATATCTAAGCCACACGTTTAGGCCAGGAGCTAGACTGGTCATCACAATCTATTTGAGACTCATGTCATTGGAAGCATTATATGCAGAAAAATACAGTGGAAATAATTTAACACCGTAAACAAATAGCGTCCAATTTGATCAGATAAATGAATTACAACAAGGGTGGCTGTGGGGGTAGACGTTTGTTGACAAATTACGATGGAAAACATATTATTTCTGCATCAACAATTTTCACTTGATTTCTGATCATTTTGTTTTTATTATCCATTTTGACCGTCAGCGGCTAATGTCAACTCATTAAGGCTGAGACCAGGGGCAGACGGCAAATAACAGGCTTGTTAATGACGATGATGAGGCTGAAGCTCGACATGGCGACCTTGACACTGGTCATGCTCATCGGTTGTTTGTTTTAAATATTCTTGTACTGTTTCTTGAGTGACATACAGGCACACGGCCTCTTGTTGGAGGGACATCCTTTATACAAAGGCAAAAACAAGGGACACATTACATGTATAATAGCCAAGCTTCTAGTAGTTCAATCTGTCTTTCTGTCCGGTACATGTTACTTCTGCCACTTCGTTCTATAATCAATTTGAAACTTTGCACGGTTATTTATTGTCGATGAAAACGCATACATCTATCTAAAAAATAACCAAATATTTAATCATATAGAGTAAAGTGCGAAGTTCGAGCGCATTAAGCCCGCTGGCAGCAATTTTCAAGTTTGGATTTTTATAGCACCGTAACGGTCTGACCTATGAAAAAACTGATAGTATCTCTGAATTCCTCGTCCTTTTTTCTATGAAAATAGATTGGATTTAATGTATCACTAGGCTTAGTTAAAATTAAATACGAAGTCAAAGAGGTGTAGGGTAAGTATCGCCAAGCGTACTTTTCCTCGAGCGGATTTTTCCCCAGTTAGTAACCTCGATCGGGTTGGTGGAAGGTTCGAACAGATCAAAGGAAATAGATCTAAAAACATGTTTTAATATTTTATTTTTACTACAAAGTCATTTTCTTTTTACTCCAGCGCAAGAACACCATCCATTGCACCATTTCCCACCCTCCACAACTTCAAATAGTCTCTTTACGCTGATGAGCAATCAGACTTAAAAATACCCTTAAGCCCATTGCCCATTTCCTTCACTACCGGGTAGTAAAAAAGAATAACTCCACACCTCCTGAGTTTGACCTCACCATGAACTTAGCCTTTACAAGGAAAAGAAAATAGTATGTGTCGGAAGTAAAGAAAAAAGGTGCATACGCAGTAGCAATATAGTGGTAATTTGGTAAACATTCAAATAAAAAAGTTATAGCAATAAAAAGTGAACTGTTCGAACCTCTTGTCAAATCGGGGCTGCTCGAACTTCGCACTTTACTCTAGTGGTAACTATTTAATTTGTTTTACATGAAAAATGTACTAAGTTAATTATAGATAAGTCTTACAATCTTGCAAGTTGACAAGAATCCCATTCACACTTAAGTATGGAGGAGAATGGAGACCACCGTTCAATCGCTGCTATATCTCTTATTACTATTCTGGACACATACTCCCACATACTTCAGAGACAGACTTACATAGACTTAGGTCCTCTCGCGTCGTTCGGCGCATTGGGCGCCAAAAAAAAACAACTCAACGTTTAACGATGGTGTCATATGGCCAGAACAACGACCAAGAGATAAGAGATATAGCAGCGATTGAACGGTGGTCTCCATTCTCCTCCATACTTAAGTGTGAATTGGATTCTCGTCAACTTGCAAGATTGCAGATGCATACTAGTCGCAAGACCAGGAGAGTAGCTCACACAACTGTATACTGTTATGATTGATTCTAAATGATTGATGTAATTTCACTCCATTACAGCGATGGTTTTTAAAAGTCGTTTGTATATTTTATTGTTCTAAAATCTTCGTGTAAAATTTGTTAAGTGATTTCTTGACATACAGCTTCTTGTGGTAGAAACAGCATTTATACAAAGAAAACAACAACAGAATGACATGTATTATTGCGATTACTATTCTGGACACATACTCCCACATACTTCAAGACAGACTTACATAGACTTAGGTCCTCCCGAGTCGTTCGGCGCATTGGGCGCCAAAAAAAAAAACTCAACGTTTAACGATGGTGTCATATGGCCAGAACAACGACCAACCATCTTTACTTTCCCCAACTAAAGTTAGGAAACCAATTGAATTCGGTGGATGCAGAGGATATCCTAAAAATCCCGAAATTAAAAATCCTATTCTTCGCCGAGAGTCGAACCCTGGACCTCTACGCCACGCATTGATAAGTAGCCAGATTACAGATTATTTTTTGTCGAAAGCCTTAATTAACATCCATTTATGAATGAATATACGTATATCTAAAAACATACTATAGTTCAGAGTTGTTGTAAATTTAATCTCATTTTTTGTTTTTTAAAAAAATATTTGGTACGTATATTTTAGTTTTAAAAAAAGTATATATTGATGAGTTTCTGGAGGTTAAGGACCTTTGTAGATACACTGCCCTAAACATGGAGCTGTATTTACTTATTCAGAGCATTCTATAGCTAACAATTCTTAATCATATTTCTGCCAGCCTTAAAAATTCGAAAGAAAAAATATTGGAAAAGAACAACAACATCTGACCCGTCGAAATTGGGATATATTTTTTACTTTTTTTCTCTTTAATGGAGGCCCCTTTCTTGTGGAAAACGCGGGGCTGTGGCTTCCCTTAAATCCGGCCTTGTTTTCCGTTTTCGGTCACCTCTTCGATTTCTGGTGGCGAGTATCAACTGGTAACATAATTTCGGTATGCTATTCCTACGATCCGTCTCAACCATCGCAGTTAAGCTCCTTTTTAGCCTCTTTTCGACATAAAGGATGATTTCCATGTCGCAAGCGTAGGTCGCCATACAAGAGTACTAGTATTATTATATTTCTCCTTTATTATTGTTAGTATTATTATGATTTGCATCATACTCTCCAAAGTTTGTTTACATTCTTACTTTCTGGATGTGCGCTTAGCCATTTGGAAGCCTCAGAGAAGAGCGATCCTAGATCCGGCCCTAGTTGTACTAGAGGCTTACACTTAAGCAATATTCTAGCTCAGTTTCTTTCCCCTGGTTTCCATTTCCATTGACTATTTTGTATTATGAAATTTAGAGTTTCAAATCAAAGCAACGCGAATATTTTGTCATTGTTCTAACTTAAAAAAACCCACACTTTATAGACAGAGGAGGAAAAAAAGAGGAAGTGTCTTTTTAAAATGTCATTTGTGCAATAAAATTTGAGACAAACTATGGCCTCCAATTCACACAACAATTTTCATGACTACAATTTGGGATTTCCCTAATGAATTTTGAAAGAAAACGGTGCTTGTTATGTTAGCATTCACTAGAGTACGTTAGAAGACAGAGAGAGAGAGAGAGAGAGAGAGAAGGACAAAGACAGAGAAGCACAGAGAGAGACTAAGAGAGAGAGAAGGAAACTGTGAGACACATGGAAATGAAAAACGTTGATTATGTCGTTGACATGTTTTTATATTTCTCGGATGATGATTTTTTGTACCTCTAATCTAGACCCTCCGAAAAATGGCATGTTATTACATAATGACACACAATCTCATTTTAATTTGGTCCAAAATTGTTTCTAGGAGTAAGAGAACAGACAATCAGAAAACTTTACATCGGTATAAAACATAATCTTAAATTTTCTATTCGAAATTTAATAACACAAACTTCAGAACTTGAATATTTCCTGGCCTGTGGAATGCACTTCCAAAATGTCATCACGATAGTCCCGTGTTCGAAACCTGTCCACTGTCCTTGTCGACTGTCCTTGTCGACTGTCCTTGTCCACTGTCCTTGTCCACTGTCCTTGTCCACTGTCCTTGTCCACTGTCCTTGTCCACTGTCCTTGTCCACTGTCCTTGTCCACTGTCCTTGTCCACTGTCATTGTCCACTGTCATTGTCCACTGTCCTTGTCCACTGTCCTTGTCCACTGTCCTTGTCCACTGTCCTTGTCCACTGTCCTTGTCCACTGTCCTTGTCCACTGTCCTTGTCCACTGTCCTTGTCCACTGTCCTTGTCCACTGTCCTTGTCCACTGTCCTTGTCCACTGTCCTTGTCCACTGTCCTTGTCCACTGTCCTTGTCCACTGTCCTTGTCCACTGTCCTTGTCCATTACATACGATTTGGGATAGGACGCAATATCTTCATTTCCAAAACTAATTATACTAGTCGACCCGCGGCGTAGCATACGCCGTTATTTTGCAGGGCCGACCTTAGGCCAATACAACCTATGCAACAGCAGTGGGCCCCGCACTTTCAAAGGACCCGGGCTATTTCTAATTGTAAATTATTAAATTAAACCATTTTGTAACTTATTACAGAATTCCAGCAGCCTCCTGATTTATAAGGAGCTTCTTGAAATCTCCTGAAATTGCAAAATATACGAAATAGTCATGGAAATCTACGGAAATTATTAAAACCTTTAGAAAACTCATACATATCTACTGAAATATATAGACAAAAATTGTCATTTCGGGGTTTCATTCAATATGGAAAGCGCCAATCCTACGCGCGATACAAAAAAACAGCGTCATGCAATACCCGTAATTGTGGAATCTTGTGAAAGAAGCTTCTTGCGCCTCAAACTTATGAAGCATTACTTGAGGTCAACAATTCTCAAAGATAGATTGAAACATTTGGTAATTCTTGCTATTTGGAAACAGAATTATTATGATATACATGTATGACTTAGCTATACGCAAGGCTCGTAAAGTAATTCTGTACATAGTAAAGAATGAATAAAATGCAAAGACGAATATATTTTCTAATTAAAACTCTTAATTTTCACTTATTTTCCGTATCGTTACCCAAACTTGGCCCCGCGAAATCTGGTTCGCATAGAGCCCCACAACGGTTGAGTCCGGCCCTGCTATTTAGTGACGGGTTAATACAGAGTAGATTACTTTTTCTCCTTTCCCCCCCCCCTCTTTTTTTCGCCGCTAAAACTACGTGGGGTAGAAATAAAAAAGAGTGATCTCTCCATGATTTATTGGTCACAACGGTTAAGTCCAGCCTTGCTTTTTTGTGACGGGTAAATACTACTTGTTCTCCCCCTCTCTTTTTTTTCCGTAGTATAACTCTAGTCCGACTTGCAGAAATAAAAGAGTGATCTTTCCTTTACTTCTTGTCCAAACTCTTGTGCAATGAAGAGAATTATATATTTAGAGAATAAATAGGTATGTACAGAAGTAGTTTTTTTTTTTTGATATCTAAAATTATGTCTTAACTTTTGCTGTCTTTACCTTTTTCAGGGCACGGGCGAAGGGTTTGGAACTCATTCCATATTGATCTCAGACAGACATGCTTCATTCACTACATTCAAGAAGAACATTCAGACCTACCTGTTTAAAAACTTTTTAGATCGTTTGTCATTTTAGCTGTCGTGTTTATGTTTGTTATATGATAACAGCGCTAATAACTTTTTGCTAAGGAAATATGGCATCCATTTAAATGCATCGCCTGTATAGTCTTATAAAATAAAAACAAGAAATTTGTGTTACCATACAAACTCAGTAGCGGCCCCGGTCATGACTTTTCTAATTAACCTTATTATTAAATATTCTAATATATATTTGAATGGAATTTTACCTACAATTGTGATTTTTCTTTGATATATGACTTTTGTATACTTATTTCACTTAAAGTCTTTATAGTTTAATAAAATTATGGCCCCTATGTTCAGCCTGACAGACACACCAAGTCAAAGAGAATATTTTTAGATGTCAAAAATTACAAGATCTACCAAAGCAAAGTTATGTTCTATTGAATTCTTATGTCAATTAGTGCAAAAACTGCAAAACCACTTATATGAATTTATTCCCTACTCTATATAACTGTATCAGCTCTGCTCGTGGTCTGGAGGAATTAAAAATAATATAAACATGTCTGTGTTTTGAATGTGAATGTGTGTTTAAAAGGCATTTCGTGTTGTTGTTTTTTTAAATTCTTAATGAGCCCATGTAATTGTAACACATTTCCAATTAGGATAACAAGAAAAACATTTTGCAGATACATTCAACGGGGATTAATACGTCCTTTTTGCAGCTTATTGAGTGAATTGTTTTATCACTTAAAAATAAATGAATGTTACATTTAAAAACGTTTTTATACCTTCCCCCTTCTACAAGAGAAAGACTCCTGGTTAGGCCAATCTATAGATCCAGTACACCTTTTAATATTCCAATGATAAGCATTTAGATCTAGACTTAAACATTAGTTTATTAACTCTTGAATCAATAGAGCCTCACTTTAGGAAATTCCCGAACGCAATAATCATATCAAGAACGCTATAGTTCTTCAAAACCAATGTAAGATCTAGACCTATATTTTGTTTCTAGCATAATTTACATTATTTATTTTACTTTAAAAAATTATAATGGTCAAACAGAGCTTTTCCCATGTAGCCAACGAGCTAGTAATTCTTTACTTAGTAATATAGACTACATCAAATGTTACATTTGTGGTGAAATCGTTGGAGCCATTTTTCAGATCATTGTCGGCCCACCTTTATGAAGGACTGACTTAAAAGAGGTACTGTAAAAAACAAAAAAAAAAAACAGAAAAAAAAAAACAATCTAAGTCTTAGTTCAAATGTACTTTTTTTTTTCTCTTCCGGGTCATTTTACAAAATTTAGTAACAAAAGATAACAGAATAACAGAATTTAAGAGAAAAACACGTGATTGTTTTTTTATGTGGACGTTTGGCCAAAATGGAGCAGACACTGGTCTTGAGACGTGCCCTTGCATACGTCATCTTTGTTTCTACGCTCAGAATAATTCGTTTCATTTTACAGACAACAGACAGCAATGAAGATGTCCTAATAACAATTGCACGAAATATTTGTGAAGCCATCTTTTTGTTTATTCCTTAATCTAGTCGGATAGAGAGACAAGTCAACATGTCTCGCTTGATTAAAATACCAAGATCATTGGCTATAGATCTCAAGGCCAGAGTTTTAGTTCTGGGTGGTCCACTCTATAACGACTAGACTTATCTATTGCTTAGTAAATAATGCTGCAATGACATTAATCAAAGCTTATCATTTTCGTATTATTTCTTTGTATCCTGAATTTTGCTACTGAGCTATTGTTATTTTACGAAGTTTATATTAACTCACTCTGTCTGTCTGTGTGGTAAAAAGTGTGTACACGTTTACACTCCCAAACTCATTCTCGGATCAGATTAATGTCAGGGTGGGATTTCAGATTAGCTAGGGTATGATATTATGGTCCTGTATCCCCAGCCTGAACAGAGTAACACAAGAACCTAAAGGTAATAGCATGTAAAATACAAACATTGAATAACAGTTATTCAACTGAACATTTAGTGAATAACAACAGTTGTCAACAGGAACAATATTTAATTATACTTAATTGTAGTTTTCAAACATATTTACATATACATCAATATCATTGAAGTTAGCATTTGATTAGTAATTAGTCTAGTATCACACCAACAAGTTTCTGTAACACACCTTCACACTCACACTCCATCTCGACGCCCAACAGAACCTCAACTCTCTACACCTCAACACCGATAGTTACAACACAACTCCAAGGGCGGAAAGACGACACACTTTCCCATAGCCCAAAGCCTAACACCCTGAAACGAAAAGAAAACCTAGATCTAGCGATGCCGCTACAAGAAATAACTTTTCAATAGCGACACCCGTACCGAAAGATCAGCTTACTTAATAAAACTATGTAAAATGTTTTGCTTGTAAAATGTTTTACATGTTTCGGATGTTCCTTCAGAGTTGAAGATAGTTTACTTCCTAGTCCAAACCTCCCGCAGGACGACGGGGGATGAGAGCGGGCAGGATTTGAACCCTCGACCATCGATAAATCCGAACGACAGTCCAGCGCGCAAACCGCACGACCAGGCAGCCATGTACCCTTACAAGGGGGAAACAAACAACCAGCTACCCAGCTCACAAAAGAAGCTCTATCTCTCTTGCGGGAACTAAGGATGACGGACGTAAACACACACACACACACGATATTCTAGACAACAAAACGCACTTACAAGAAACTACTTCCTATACGCTAAAACACCAAGATTAAATGCAAAGAAAACTTCACGCTGCACGACAATTAACACTTCACACAGTTATTAAATTCTACAGACAGAACGTGAATAAATAAAAAAAAAAGTAACCAATTAGTCAAAGACTACAAGTAATTAATTATTTTGTTTGATGAAAACTAGGAAATTTAATCCTTCAGTATTCGCATTATATGGCTAAATGTGTTGGGTTTAGTCCTCTTACATAATTGCAAGCGCTATTTCTCCCTCACGCATTCTCCGATTCGTTTGATAATTTAAACGATTATTTATTCGTATCAAATCTTAAATCAATTTAAAAAATACCCAATTAGTGAATTAATTATTGTAATTAATTATTTAGTTTGATTTATAATAAGGGAAATACAAAAATATAGTTTTAAGAGCGGAGTCTTTCTCCTTTAGATGAGCTCTGATTTAAAAAAAAAAAGAATTTTTAATATTTTATTTGTTTGGTTTTTCAAATTAGCCTTTTACATTTATTATCGACTAGTAAAATATCGTTTTAATTTTTTAAAAAGATTGAGATTTATATCTATATTTATATGCCAGTGACTATAACAGTAAATTAAGTATTTGAACTTCTTCTTTCGGTAAAAATTCATCCTGTAAGAATGTTTCTATTAAATGAAAGCGTACAATGCCATTTTTAAAAAACATCACGAGTAGGATTTTGACGAGTGTCATTTAATATGGAAAATGTCTTTCCATATTAGATGACACCCCAAAATGACAATTTCGTCAATTTTTCAGGACATTTTATACGAGTTTTCATGATATTTTAATAATTTCATGACCTATTGGTATACTTTGCAATTTCATGAGATTTCCAGGAGCTCCTGGAAAATCAGAAAGCCACGGGAACCCTGTTTTAAGTTAAAATATTTAATTTAATAATTTACAACTAGAGTTAGAGCGGGGCCTATGTAAGTGCTGGGCCCACTGCGGCCGAATAGGTTGCAGTGCCAAAAGGCCGGCCCTGGTAATAATGTACCTGATTATGACCTGATATAAGTCTAATATAGGATGTAGTTAGGTCACTGTGGTTCCAAGCTGTGATTACTTTAGTCTCTGTGTGTAGTCCTATGTTTGTGTATGTAAGTGTATGTTTGTATGTCACCACTGGCTTGAAATACCAAAACAGATGGTACCGGAAGTATACTGCACCGGCTCTTGTTTCCTGCAGTCCATTGATCCTTGTTTTAATGTTTGCCCGAGGGTATTGATACCGTGGATAATTGTTTCCGGTTCAAAGTCTTCAATTACTTTGACATTCTAGTTTTACTAGAGAGAAGGTCTGAGCTAAATAGAACCATGAATGGAAACGTCCACTGACTTTATACAATGGAGGTTTCATTGGTGGTATTAGATTTAATTCGTGGAAATTAATTATTCATTGAAGTAAAAGTTTTGTTCTAAATTTAAAAAATTGCTTTCATTACATCCTCTTATTTCCCGATTCTCCTTCTGTTACAGTCATTATCACTTGTACTATCTCTTTTTTTTAACTCTCTCCTTCTCTAATTCATCTTCACACACTCAAGTATGTTTTTTAAAACCCACTTTCTTTTTCTTTAAAACTTTCTCACTTTCACACATACTCTCTCTCTCATTGTTTCTCTCACTTTCACCACCTCTCTCTATTCACTTCATCTCTTACTCTTTCTTTAACTTTCTTTCTCTCTTTCACCCTCACTCTCTTTCACAGTTTCAACCTTTCTCTCCTTCCCTTGTTACTCTCTTTCACTTCCTCTCACTTTCTGTTTCAATCTCTCTCACTATCTCTCTTTCTTTGTTTGTCTTTCTCTCATTCTTCTCTCTCTCTCTCACTCACTCTCTCTCTCTCTCTCTCTCACTCACTCTCTCTCTCTCTCTCTCACTCACTCTCTCACTCATTCTCCCTCTCTCTCTTACTCTCTCTCTCTCTCTCTCTCTCTCTCACTCTCACTCCTTAACTTTCCCTTTCAATTTCTCTCTGTCTTGTTTGGTCTTGATACTCATACAGCTAATGACGTGCCTTACCTTAACCAATTTCCATTCATTTTTTTATTTTTTGAAATCAATACAATATGATACTGAGATTAGCATTCATAAATGCTGTGTGCAAACGGAAAAGGTTCAATATATAAGTCTTTGTTACTTTTACTTAAAAAAAATATTTAGGATAATGAATGGAATGGTATAGAAACATACAGATGTAGGATATGTATGATAAAGCTTATGATTCTAACTCATCACATTTCTAGATCGAATTGTTTATACAGTACCAGGTGACCGAGCCTTTCTCGGATGAATAATTTGTTGAGGAAGGATATATACCCGAAGTCATTTCGGGAATATGTTTGTAATTACGAAAATGAATGATCGGGTAAAGACTATCAATCTGAAGAGTTGCTTTTTTCGTTCTGTTAGTTTTCAAAGTAATTGTACAGGGCGATTAAAATAGAAAGTCTCTTAAGTCCCCCAACAGTATAGAAAACCACAGCTCAAGTCGTAACGTTTTACATTGCGTCTTTTGCGTAAAACTATTGGGTTATTTTTTACTTGGAAGAAAGGCTTTGCAGTGTAACTTTTAAAATGGTTACTTTCTGACATTTAATATTGCAATAAATATATTCAAATGGCTTTATTTTACAGCATCAGATGCAAAATCTCTACGTTGTAGAGTAAAACGTGCACCTTGTACCAAAGTGAAATAGCGCATTTTTTCCTAAGAGACTTAGAAATAGCGCAATAGTATTCTAAAGAAACGTTATTGTTGGGCATCACTGTTACGCCGACCACCTTTCAGTTCACTAAAAAAAAAGATTGCCCCATACGGGATAAGTGTCTTGCCCAGCGTGATTGTGGGACTAAAAGAAGTTTATACCATTTCGCGAGAATGTCGTGGTCTTTCCACCGTATGTCCATGATGGTGTGCAAATATCTTTGGTGAAGGCGTTCAAGAAGTCTTAGTTGCTTTCTATAAAGTACTCATGTCTCAGATCCACAAAGAGACGTTTAGAGAACCACTGTTTGGTAGACACTGATTTTTGTAGACAAGCGGAGCGATTTATTTCGCCACACTCTCGCTTGGAGGCGTCCAAAAGCACGACTATCCCTGATCACATATATCCTGCCTGGTCGTGCGGTTTGCGCGCTGGACTGTCGTTCGGATTTATCGACGGTCGAGGGTTCAAACCCTGCCCGCTCCCATCCCCCGTCGTCCTGCGGGAGGTTTGGACTAGGAAGTAAACTATCTTCAACTCTGAAGGAACATCCGAATTATGTAAAACATTTTACAAACAAACATTTTACATATCAACCACCCTTTAAGGTAATGCGGCATTTGATACTATGCTTCCCAGATATGTGAAGTTATCTAACAGGTTAAGGGATGTCTATGCGCGTTGATCTTTGGGGCTGAGTAGGTTTTATTGGGTGACTTCTGGAACATGACTTCCATTTTACCGAGGTCTATAGTTAAACCAAAAGAGGCATCAGCGTAATGAAAATTCGTTGACCGCGAGCTGGATATCATTATGGCCGGCCTTATGGCCACTGTAACCTATGCGGCCACAGTGGGCCCCGAACTTTTAATAAGCCCCGAGTTAATTCTAGGTGTAAATTATTAAATTAAAACATTATAACTTATAATAGTGTTCCTGTGGTCTCCTTGTTTTCAAGGAGCTCCTGGAGATCTCCTGAAACTCATAAAAATGTCCTTAAAACAGACAAAATTGTCATTTTGGGGTGTCAATCAATATGGTAAACGCCAGTCCGACGCGTAATATTTTTTTTTTCATTTAATAAAAATTATTGTAATACAAAATCTAAATTTTCACTTATATCCTTATCCCTTCCCTGACTGGGGTCCCGCAAATGTTAGGGCCGGCCCTGCTTATCATGTTCTGTGTGTGCAATTAATGCATAGATAAGCTGTATTATGATCATTTCCTATGTTTTGGTATGGGACAGTAGACTTCGAAGCTTGAACACATTGCAATAATTCACCAGCGAAATAATAACAAAGTAAAAGCTACCTACTGGTCTATGCAATGAGAATGTAAACAATTTATAAAGCCTTTAAACACAATAACATATCATAGATTCACACATTTTATTTCATTATTTTTCTTCCATAGTTTCATAATAGATCAATCTACAATAAGATGGTGCGCAAATTCATTAAAACTTATTTTTGTTTGCAAAGAAATGTTTTAGTGTACTGCTGTGAGCCTAGTGACGTAAGCGGTGTCAAGTTTTTTCCCTTTGACGTCATATAGAAAATTTTTATTCATAAAACATTCTAGCCTAAATTAATTTTTAGATAATGAGACATATTCAAGCCGATATAACTGTCAACCTCGAGTTTTCCCGATGTTGCCAATGAGTTGAGATTTTTTTTTCTCATTAATATGCACATACCTTTGAAATTTTAAAGAAAATCGTTTGAGCCGTTTTCGAAATAATAATACAAGAATTGCTCGCGTAAGATGTATCAACTTAGAGTGAAGAACTTATTCTGTCCGTCACTGATGAATCTGTGTATGTGTGTATATTATATTTTTACTTATTTATATATATATATATGTCAGTGTGGATATATGCGCGAATGACCGGAAGTGTGTAAGTTGAGACAAAGGGCAGAGGGTGATATATGCTATCAAAAGTGTTCATCTTGACCGAGTTATTAAGTGTTTTGTTATTACACCTAGGGACACATAGACTAACTCATGGAGTATCTATAGAGCTGAAATCAATTGGAAGCTGTAAAACACACAATGCGTTGTACATTTCCGCAAGGGAGACAATTCGAACTATTACATACAGAGTCTTTCCCAGTTGTGTAACCTGAACATGGAGGGTATGAACAAAAAAATCCATGAATGAAAAGAAAACATTCACCACAGAGAAACAATGTGTGAGGTTGTGTGTGTGTAACAATGTGTGAAGTTGTGTGTGTGTGTGTAACAATGTGAATACATGGGGAAAAAAGCGGACCGAGGGGGGGGCCTAATTTTTATTTATTTCACTAGTTTATTTAGAACTACCCTCCCCCTTTTTTTGTCACGGTAAATGTCTTTTTGAAGACATTTGAACACGTAACACAAACAAATACTATAGCATTTATTTCCTCTGCTGTTTACCTTCACAACAAATATTAAATACCACATAAGACTTTGTTGTTTTCAAATGCATTGGGGGGGGGGGTGCAAACCAAATAAATCAATTAAAATTGCATGTGATTAAGTTAGATCAGTGCTTCTCAAACTTTTACTGATTATGCCTTATTAATTGTATATCTTCGATTCCGAATAGTGTAGTATTTGCTACGAGTCTTTTATCCTTGATAGATCACGTTTGTAATGATTTAGCTATAGCCTTGATGAAGGGCCGGCCCTAACAGTTGCTGGGCTCTATGTTAAACTGATGGCGCAGGGTCCAGTCTGGATAGGGGTAAGCATAACGTTAAAATTAAGATTTTGTATTAGAGAATACATTTGTCTTGGTAATACATTTTTATAAAATGAAAGCTGACAATGCCGTTTTGTTTATTTCCGCACGTAGGATTGGCACCCCAAAAAAGACATAGTTTTTTTTTTTTTCAGGAGATTTGTGTACGTTTTTAGGATATTTTAATAATTTCAGATTTCCTGGACTTTTTTTGTATATTTTGCCATTTCAGGATATTTCATGGAGGTCCTGGATAATCAGGAGGCCACTGAAACCGTGTTATCAAATAAAAGTTATAATGTTTTAATGTAATAATTTAAACCTAGAACTAGCAAAGGGGCCTATGAAAAGTGCGGGGCCCACTGTGGCCGCATAGGTTGCAGTGGCCTAAGGCCGGCCCTGCCTAGATGTATTACATATACTGTATACTAACTGTGACGAGACCCATAGTGGCCGCATAGATTACAGTAACCTAAGGCCGGCCCTGCCTAGATGTATTACATATACTGTATACTAACTGTAACGAGACCCATAGTGGCCGCATAGATTACAGTAACCTAAGGCCGGCCCTGCCTAGATGTATTACATATACTGTATACTAACTGTAACGAGACCCATAGTGGCCGCATAGATTACAGTAACCTAAGGCCGGCCCTGCCTAGATGTATTACATATACTGTATACTAACTGTAACGAGACCCATAGTGGCCGCATAGATTACAGTAACCTAAGGCCGGCCCTGCCTAGATGTATTACATATACTGTATACTAAATGTAACGGGACCCACTGTGGCAGCGTAGGTTACAGTGGCCTAAGGCCGGCCCTGCCTAGATGTGTTACATATACTGTATACTAAATGTAACGAGACCCATAGTGGCCGCATAGATTACAGTAACCTAAGGCCGGCCCTGCCTAGATGTATTACATATACTGTATACTAACTGTAACGGGACCCACTGTGGCCGCATAGGTTACAGTGGCCTAAGGCCGGCCCTGCCTAGATGTCTTACATATACTGTATGCTAAATTTAATGCTATCATCAACATTTAGACCATCAGTGTACACTTTCAACGCGATGGACACTTACCGTTTATATCTTGTAATTTGGGCCATAACTCATTCTCTAGTTCTGTTGGACGCTGTACATGCCGTGGTTTGTATCGACTTAAACAGAGTATTTTCCCCCCCCCCTAACGTCCGTCTATGATGAGGACAGAGACGTGAAGACCAGCTGACCAGACCCCAAGCCATTAGCCTGGCCCGGTAGTTCAGCTAATATGTCATTAACGACCAGGCGATTGGAAGGAGACAAGTGGCAGACGAAGTTTGCCAGAAAGGAAACAAAAAAACAGATGATGAATGGAAGCGTTCATTAAGATTATATCATTGAATGTGACCTCTGACCTACTGACCCCTTTCTAGCAGACCCTGCTTGTCGATGTTGTTATCATCACGACATCATCAACATCTTACATAGAACCAATGAGACAAAAAAGATCTTTGACATAAATGTAGCCACTATTTTAAAAAAAAAACGTACTGACATTATTTGTAGCTTTAAATTCATCTTAGTTGAGTTGTGGAGTTGTGTGTGTACACTTCACACCGAGAAAGTAAAGTTTGACCATTAAAATTGTGTCAGTAGTTCTAAATTTGGGCCATGACTGTCTAAATTTATAAAATAACATAACCCAAACATGAATACAGTTTAGCAGGCATCTAGTATTATTATAATCGACCACCGGCGGACAATGGTTATGCTTGCCCAGGATGTGGCAAAATAAGTAAGTCTATTATAAGCTTGGCTAAGTACCTGACTAGCAGAGTGGTTAGCATATCGGCCTAAAAAGGCGTCAGCCACGAGTTCTAATTCAGGTAATTCCTTTTTTTTTCAGTAAAGCTTTTAAAACCCAATTACGATTAAAATCCACCCAGATATCTCTTTCTTTCTTTACCCCCACCCCTATTTTGTACAAGTACAAGTGTTCATTCTTCTCTAGGGCCTGGAACGGGTCGAAATCGAAAGGCTTTAAATAAAAATCGCTAGTTGGAAGAGGATTCAGTTGTGCTTCCAGGCTCATGACACAGTAACTTGATTATTTCAGTTCGTTTTCAATCAAACTCTTTCAGGCTGGTTACCTTAACAAATTGACGCTTTTGATTTCCTGGTTACTGACTGCCTTAAGATTAAATGAGGATTAGTTAGAATAGAAAAATATTATTTTTTTTACTTGGGAATTGGAATGTAAGAAGAAGCTTTCTAAATCTAATACAATTTGAAAAAGAAATTTTCTTTTTTAATACAGAACATACAAGCTTACTTAACATAAACAAAAGCGAGCAACATAAAAAAATATAATAAAATGAGTACACTAGCCCTCATGAAAGCCGCAGGGTTAAAATTTCAAGAGATAAAATTATGTAACAATTTTTTCGGTCAAAAAAATATTCCATTTGACACAGAAAATGAAATTGGTTATTGCAGTGTTTCTCAAATGTTATCAATAGCATCCCTCTACATAAAAAAACAACAACAATTCGTTCGCGCCTCCACTTAGCTAACTGAGGATCTGGGGTTCAGGAGATTTATGTCTGCCGCTCGTGGTGCAAAAAAAGTTGAAGGCATAAAATTATAACACATTTTCCTGTTGTTTTTTTGGTCTATATATTTACAATATTTGTAATCCTAAACGTACTTACTGCATGCTAATTAAAGCTAGTAGTTTAGTCCATTTTTTTTTCAAAAAAATAATAAATTTACGTAGATAACTTGCAAGTGTTTTGTATACTAGGCAGCAAGGGGGTCTGAGGCTCTGTGTTTCATCTCCTGTCTTTTGGAGCGCACTTTGACCATAAGTAAGTAAAGCTACATGTCTAAAAAAAAAAGGCTCAAAATATAATGATGCCTTTGTTGAATCCCTTGGAAAATGTATTGAACTGTTTCGCCTCCACTCACAGTTTCGTTTTTATCAAGTGGAAGTTTCGTATCAAGGGGTGCGAACTTAGTTTGAAATGCACTGGGTTAGTATTCTCCAGATGAATAAAAGAGTAACAAGAAGAGTGAAGAAAAAAAAAGAGAGACAAGGAAGAGATAAGAAAGAGAATGAGAAAGTGTACAAGAGAGAGAAATGAGTGAAAGTGATAGTGGTATTCCACTTAAACCACCTTATCAGTCAAGTAACATTTCTTTTCCTTGTTAAATACCAAACAAAAATAATTAATCACCAATAGTTAATTAACTGATTGTTTAATTGTTATTTTAAATGGATTCCTGTGTTGTCATGATAAGGAAATATTTGTGTAACATTTCAACTCAATGGGAGAAATAACGTGTGCAAACTTTTGACCAGACAGAGACAGTGAGTGGATAGAAGCTTTGTACCAGACAGAGACAGTGAGTCGATAGAAGCTTTGTACCAGACAGAGACAGTGAGTCGATAGAAGCTTTGTACCAGACAGAGACAGTGAGTGGATAGAAGCTTTGTACCAGACAGAGACAGTGAGTGGATAGAAGCTTTGTACCAGACAGAGACAGTGAGTCGATAGAAGCTTTGTACCAGACAGAGACAGTGAGTCGATAGAAGCTTTGTACCAGACAGAGACAGTGAGTGGATAGAAGCTTTGTACCAGACAGAGACAGTGAGTGGATAGAAGCTTTGTACCAGACAGAGACAGTGAGTCGATAGAAGCTTTGTACCAGACAGAGACAGTGAGTCGATAGAAGCTTTGTACCAGACAGAGACAGTGAGTCGATAGAAGCTTTGCACAAAATATTGCCTACCCTACTTGGTCCGTTACGTCATGCCTGATACAATCTTTTCATATAGAGGAATGAAGTGATATCCAGAACTGAATATTGTCGCACTGAGATTAAAAGCTCGTATCTCTGTTTTAGACCAAGATCTCATTACATAAAATACATGGATCAGTGGTTCGCATCTTATTTACACCGAGGAGACACATACATTTAAATCAACAATGTTAGGGGCCTAGTCACATGAAAAGAAAAACGTCGAATCGAACCAAGCTACTGATTCTATTTTTATCTTTTAGCTGTGGTCACAAGTTTTGAGGATCCTGATAGAGCAGCGGTTCTCAACCTTTTTAGCTAGGCAAACCCTTTTTACAATTCCTCACTTATTCGCGACCCCCAACATTAAATTATTTTCGTTTATAAGTATGATGTTACAAAATTATAATTGGTATTGGAGGCCTAATGTAAATATCTGATTTATATTGCCAAAGCTTAATGTTCAATCACAGTACAGTATGCAGCCTAATTATATTCTTAAAATAGATATGTCTTCTTATCATCCAATTACAAATCAATGAAATAATTTCTTGATGAAGTGCATCTTTTTACGTTAGTATTTTATATTCCATTTCCACACACGTGACAATTTTCTCTACCGGTGTTTAAACAGGCTGTTTCAAGAAATAAATATATTATTGCAAATGGAAGAAGGTGCAACAGAGACAAATTGGAAAATGGCTGCAGACGCTTGATCCAGAATTGTGTAGGCCTAATTAAAGAGAAATGTTTCACTGTTCAATTATGTCTCCTAAAAATCTTCAACTTTGACTTTCATTGGATTTCTGGCAAGTGCAAAGAGATGTTGAGTTGATTTGGAAAGTAGGAGGAAATGTTGTCTACAGACATGCGCAAATGTTCTTTCTCAGAAATTATCATTGTATCTGTTTGCCAAGCTCAAAGTCATTTCTTTCATAGAGAGCAGATACGGTTGGAAGCATGAATTTCTAAACAAAGTTTATGTATTAAAATTAAAATTTATGGATGCCTTATTCAACCTTTTTTAAAACGTACAATGTTTTTCATACTGTTATGTACTGCTATAACATAATATATATTTACACTATGGCATCAATGCTTCTTTAACATATTAAGTATGATGAATAACTCTTTGAATTTCAGTTAACAGACGATAGTCCAGAAGTAACGATACGTCATGCAATAATTTAAACATATACAAATATATCTGCTGGACGATTGAAATGTTTGAAATCAATTCTGATTCAGTTGTCTGCAGCATCTTTTCTCGAATAACAATAAAAAGCTTTACATGTTAGAATGGACAAAAGAAATTCTTTATTTCCGATGGACATAAGCGACCCCTGACAAAGAAGGGGGTCGCGACCCACAGGTTGAGAACCCCTGTGATAGAGCCTCGTCGCTGGCATTGGAACAGGCTGCACTGACCTGATGCATCGTAACATTATAGACATTTTATCCAAATAAGTTAGCTTTTCAAATAATACATAATGGGATTTGTTTTTTAAATCAACTAATCTAATTTTTTACAAATATTATGAAATATAAGGTCTGAGAAACAATAGGGCTTCATGTATATCAGCTTTATCGGATCAGCTAATTCGTTCTTGACAATCTATCACAACGAGGGATGGGAAGCAACCGTGGCATGTAAGAAACCAATTACGCCCCCTTATTGACCCAGTAGCAGGACTAGGTCAAGACTACTCTAGGCGCCGTCAGGGTTAGATTTATTGAATTAATCAGTTTATTGACAAAGTGCGAATAACCAAATGTCATACAGAGATAGATCTAGATCTCCATCTTTAACAGACAAAAAAAAACAACAACAAAAAACTACATGGGATGACAAGATCAAAGCTAGTGTTATGGAGCATGCGGGTGTGTCTGTGGCATTTTTTAAATTATTTTTTACGTCTCGAGAGACGATCTTTTCCCTTTGCAACTTCTTGTGTGACTAAAGAGGCCAATCCTTGATTCACAGCTGCGATCGCAGGTTGGGCCTATATAATCATCAGGCGCCGTTGCATTTTCACCCTTCTTTCTGCTTCTGTTGTGTATGACATCTGCAATCTTTGACCCTTCCTTTATGCTCTCTCTCCATGAGGATCTGTCCAGTGCCACCTCTTCCCAGTTGCCAGTGTCGATTTTGAAGAGCTTCGTGTCGTGTTTGCATACATCCGTATAACGTAAAATTGGGGGACCAGCGGCTCTCCTGCCTACTATTAGATCGCCATACAGGATGTCCTGTGGAAGTCGACCTACTGGCATTCTGCAAACGTGGCCAAGCCAGCCAAGGCGTCTGCTGCTGATAACAGAGAGGATGTCCTGGCACCCTGCTCTTTGTAGCACTTCCTCATTGGTTATCTTATCTTGCCACCTTATTTTAAAGATCCGCCTTAGGCATCGGAGGTGGAAAACATTCAACTTTTTTTCCTGCCATGAGTAGGTTGACCATGTTTCACTTCCGTACAGCAAGGTGCTCAACACACAGGTCCGGTAGACTAGGGTTAGTACTGCTAGTCAGCAATATGTTGTCCCAGACTCTTTTCTGCAACCGTGACATGGTGGCCATTGCCTTGGCTATCCTGTTGTTTATGTCTTTATCCAGTAGAGTGTTGTTGGATATAATGGAGCCAAGGTAACAAAAGTGATCAACAATTTCTAGTGGTTGGCCATTAATGCTTACTTGAGGTGCAGTGTTTGTGTTTTGGACAAGTATCTTAGTCTTGCTTTGACTGATGTTTAAGCCGAACTTCTGGCAAGCAGCAGATAATTTGTCAACCAGGCACTGTAGCTGAATATCAGAATCAGCCACAATAGCTGCATCATCAGCATACAGGAGTTCCCTGACGAGTAGCTTCCTAACCTTGGTTTTTGCCCGCAGCCTTGATACATTAAATAGTTTTCCAGAGGATCTTGTATGGAGAAACACACCTTCGTTTATGTTGTTGTACGTATAATGCAGTAGACAGGAGAAGATTATACCAAACAAAGTAGGTGCGAGCACACATTCCTGCTTGACACCACTGCAAACCTCAAAAGGTGCTGATTGGGCTCCATTGAATTTGACAGTGCATTTAGTTTCCTCGTGAAAACATTCAATGAACTGCAGTAGTTTGGGAGGGCAACCTATTTTCCTCAGGAGTTTGAAAAAGCCACTTCTGCTGACCATGTCAAAAGCTTTAGTCAGATCAACAAAAACGATGTAAAGGGGTCTGTCTCTCTCTCTGAATTTCTCCTGCAGTAGTCGTAGAGAAGATATCATGTCTATAGTGGATCTACCACTCCTGAATCCACACTGAGACTCTGGGTAGACTCTAGAAGCTATCACTTGCAGCCTGGATAGTGCCACTCTAGCAAAGATCTTGCCCACTATACTGAGGAGAGAGATACCCCTGTAATTGTTGCAGTCACTCCGATCCCCTTTGTTCTTGTATATTGTGACTATAGTTGCGTCACGCATGTCCTGTGGGACATGACCTGTTTCCCAACAGCGGCAGAGGAGAATATAGAGTTCAGGGAGCAGGAGTGATTCGTTGACTTTCACTACTTCCACTGGGATACCATCACTCCCAGGAGATTTTCTATTTTTTAATGCAGTTAATTGCTTTTTTAAGGTCACTGAGGCTCGGAAGATCATCTAGGCATTCCAGTACTGGAAGATCTGGTAGAGAAGCTAGGGCGACATCGTCTACTGTATTCTGTGTGGCATAGACTTCGAGGTAGTGTTCTGTCCAACGTTCTAGCTGCTTGGTTTGATCTGTAATTTTTTCTCCTGATTTGGATAGAAGGGGGGCAGGCTTAGACACTGTTGGACCCAGGGCCGCTTTAATGCCATCAAATAGAGCTTTGCTATTTCCTGAGTGGAGACTGTCTTGGATTCTGTTGCAGGTATCCCTCCAAAAGTTGTTTGCACATTTTCTAGCCATTTTTTTCGCCTCTTTATTAGCACTTTTGAAGGCCTCCAAAGATCTTGGACTTGGCTTTGTCTTGGGAGCAAGGTGTGCAGATCGCTTTTTCTCGATGCAAGGTTCCATATGTGCTAGATTCGCCTCAAACCAGTCTACATTTGTGTGTTTTTGAGGCCCAAAGGCGGTGATTGCCGAACTGTAGATTACATCTCTTAATTTCTCCCATCTGATAGAGATGTCTTCTTCATCACTTAACGAGGGGATTGAACTGTTCAGGAGCTCGCCAAAGAGTGCACACTTCTCTGGGTCACCTACATGGTTGACGTTAATTCGCCTAGTTCTGGGTTGAGTGGAAGTATACGCCTTCTTGAGAAGTAGTTTTATTTTGCTTACCACTAGTGAGTGGTCTGAGTTGCAGTCCGCGCTATGGTATGAACGGGTGTGATGACACTTTTCAGATCCATCCTTCGGGTTATGCAGAGGTCAAGCTGGTGCCACCTTTTTGAGCGTGGGTGCTGCCAAGAGACTTTATGGCGTTCCTTGCCAGAGAAGAATGTATTAGTTACACACAGTTCATGAGAGCTACAGAACTCGAGTAGCCTTTGGCCATTGTCATTGATTTTGCCAACACCATGAGGTCCCAAGCATTGTGGCCATGCATCATTTCCATCACCAACACGGGCATTAAAGTCTCCATTTATATAGAGGTGCTCGGATTTTGGAATACTTTTAATTACGTCCTCTAGAGCTTGAAAGAATCTGTCTTTGTCCTCTTCCGGCGCAGCAAGGGTTGGTGAGTAAGCACAGATTATATTAACTTTGCCTTGCGGTGATGCAAATTTCATGTGTGCTACTCTTTCATTGCCAATGGAAAACATCGCGATGCAGGGGACTAGACTGTTTCTTATTGCGAAGCCGACGCCATATATTCCAGGGCTTTGTTCTGGTTTTCCTTGCCAGTAGAATGTATAGTTGCTTTCTGTAAGAGATCCGCTGTCTGCCAGTCTGGTTTCTTGCAGGCAGGCCACATCAATGTTTAGTCTGCTGAGTTCTCTGTCGATGATAGCTGTTTGACGCATGTCGGTGACGAGTTCAGGGTCAGTATTGAAGCCAGGACACATTGTCCGTATGTTCCAGCTTGCTAAACGTATTAATGTTGAGGGTTTTCTTTTGATTGTATTTGCAGGTGCGGGTGAGCAGCTTGCTTTTTGATTTTGTCTTAGTACCAACAACCAGTGCAGGACTAAGTCAAGACTACTCTAGGCGCCGACAGGGTTAGATTTATTGAATTAATCAGTTTATTGACAAAGTGCGAATAACCAAATGTCATACAGAGATAGATCTAGATCTCCATCTTTAACAGACAAAAAAAAAAAAAAAAACTTCATGGGATGACAAGATCAAAGCCGGTGTTATGGAGCATGCGGGTGTGTAATCCCTGATGTAATACATGTTTTTTTCTACTAAGCTGCTATTTTTAGAATATAAGGGAAAAAAATGCAAATGATACGACAGACACGTGCTAATACAGAATGACAAAAACTTACAGATTTAACTCTTTCTCTCCTAATTAATAACGATAACTATGTTTATTTGACCCCATTAAATTTATTTGTTTATTGGTTTTATAAACTATAATTTGTGTTCTATAAAAAAGAACATGCATTCTCCTATATTATTTTTTTACTAAACGTAACGTTTTGTGATTACGAACAAAAATATTATTGAAGTTTGATCATTACAGGGTAGAATGCAGAAATGTGAACAATGAACAATTCTGTCAGAATGTGTAAACATAATTGCGGAGATATAGAGTTAAATCAGCTAAGAAATATTTTTGATATACTTTAACATCTTGTTGCTTAAGGGGAGGTTCACCCCAATTTATTTTTCTTTAATAATGTTCAGGAACTGAACAAAACTAATTGGCTGATACAGTAACTCACCCTGAAAAAAAAAAGAAACATATGCCCTAATATCGTGTTTGCCATGGTAACGGAAGCCATCTTGTCTTTGGTATATGATTTTAAAATTGTAAAACATTTTTTAAATCACTAAAAATTACCAAAACTTTTTTTTCTTTAAAAGTATAAATATAGAGTGTGTAAGGTTACAGCTTAATGTTTATTATCCTCCCCTCCCCCAAGATTTAGAAGTAAAACAGGTGATATACTTTTAAAAAAAAAAGAAAGCTACTTTAAGTGTTTCAAATTTCATGCAAATTTCATAAAGCCCAGGGGTGGACTAGCTATATGGGGGAGGTTTCAAACCATCACTTACCTCAGACCTCATTGTCTGAAATGGAAACCTTACTTACACCTCCAGTGCAGCCAATGAGGAGGGTTGAGCTTAAAATCCCCCTTCAGGCGATTTTTTAAGCTGAAACCCCCCTCTTCATTAAAAATTACGAACAAAATTAAGCAAACTACACCTTATTTCATGAGCGTAGCCAAAAGAGGTTTTGTGGTTACCCTCCCCCTCCAATACAAAAACTAAAGCAAAACTATAGCTACCATTTTCTACCAGTCACTGGACTTCATTAATTTAGTCATTGAATAGCAGATTTGGTTTTTTGAATTTTTTAGCGGAAGAGCAGCAGGCTAATGCACTGTTGATACCTGAGAATAATTACTTTTTTTCTGTTTAAAATACCGGTAATAATGCTTGTGGGAGTTCACAGCGGTCCCCCAGCTGTCATTGGCGGTGTGAACTGTCTTTCCACTAACTAAAGGAATATCCTATTCTAGGGTACAAAAAAAAACGTTCGAAAGAATGAAGATTAATTACATACGGGGGAGACAACCCCCCCCCCTCAAAACAGAAGAAAAATCCTGGCTACAACATATGACATGCTATTTGTGAACCGGTTTATATGGTAATGCCCGGGGCGATTTTGATACCCAGTCCGCCCCTGATAAAGCTTGATTTGATTTGATTTTGATTTTGGGCACATCGGCACAATTTAGGCCATGTCGTGCCTGCAGTCTCTCAAGGGCCACTCTACCTCCACACAACTAGGGCCAAATTTCATACAGTCAAATCATTAAAATCAAGGTCTATTCACAGTTAAAATAGTAGAGGTAGTAAAAATTTAATAATTTGGTAAAAATCTAATGTAAATAGTACATGTTTACAAATTCATAAATCAGATCTTCGTAGACAACCCCACTTCCCGGATAAAGCCCAGTACCTTCCCAGGGTCGACATTATTGAATAGTGTTTTCAAAGTAGTGGCTCTAAAATATTTCTCCCTGACATCCTGGTATCTGGGGCAGTCGATAAGGAAATGTTCCACGGTGAGGCGAGAGTCACAGTACTCACAAAGTGGGGGCTCTGCTTTCTTCAGCACAAAATAGTGCGTGATGTAGGTGTGGCCAATCCTAAGTCTGGACATGGTCGTGCTACCACGCCTTGTCAGACCCTTAGATGTGGACCGCCACCTGACATCCGCCAAAATCTACCTGAGTTTATTGTGAGTCTCAGCCTCCCATCGGTCCTGCCACTCTTGATAGGTGGCAGAGGCAATACTTTGTCTTAGGTCCGAGCAGGGAATTTGGGTTCCTGACACCGCATGATTTAGGGCTCTCTTTGCTTCTCTGTCTGCGGCTTCGTTTTCCTCAATGCCCACATGGGAGGGGACCCAGATGAAGGTGACATCCCTATGGTCGGCTGTTATTTGGTCCAAAGCTTCAGGCTCTTATGTACCAATGGAATGTCAGTCTTCATCCGCCCCAAAGCTTGCAATGCAGATTTGGAGTCGGAGCAGATTATAAATTTCCTCCTTTCTGATGCTTTGACGGCCATAATTGCAAGCGATATTGCATGCAATTCGGCCGTAAAGATGGAGCAGCCATCGGGGAGTCTACGGGAGATTGTTTTGTTCCGAAAGGAGCAGGCACACGCGACCTTTCCATCCATTTTGGATCCGTCTGTGTAGATGGTGCCACAATCTCCGTAGCTCTCCTGCAGTTCCCTAAAGTGGACTTGTAGTTTGCTTTGGGTCTGTATTTTCTTTTTTAAAATTAAGGAGGGATAAATTTAAATTGGGTTTATTCATTAGAGATTTGGTCAATGGGTGGGGTTAAATTTTGGATGGGTTCTCTCATTCGAAGGCCCAACGGCTGTATGACGTTAGGCCTTCGACTGTATAATTCTACCTCTGTGGGGTTAAATATGGAGTCAAAAGCAGGATTCGTGGGGTTGGATTTTAGCTTGACTATATACTGCATTGCAAGCTTTTTCATTCTTATATCCATGGGGAGTTCTCCAGCCTCCACATGGAGACTTGGGATAGGTGATGTACGAAACGCGCCGAGACAGAGACGCAGGGCAGCATTTTGTATTGGTTCCAGTATTTTTACGTACGACTTCCTTGCTGCTCCATATATTATGGATCCGTAGTCTAGCTTGGATTGAATTAGACTCCGATATAGCAGCAGCAAGTTATCTCTGTCAGCTCCCCAATCCGTATGTTTAATGACTTTTTGGCATTTCTTCTTAAGTTCCTTAAAGTGGGGGAGAAAATTAAATTTGGAATCTAGAGTGAGGCCTAAAAATTTTGTAGTTTTCTTTTTGTGTATAAATAAGTTCAGGGTCTGGGTGGAGTCCCCTTAAATTACAAAAATGCATACTAACTGTTTTGGAGTTCGAAAATTTAAAACTATTATCGTTTGCCCAATTTTGAATTTTGTTTAAACATAACTGTAATTTTCTTTTAAGGTGTTCATGTTTTTCCCATAAGTAAAAATGACAAAGTCATCGACATACAAAGAGCACTCTATGCCAGGGGACAGAGCATTTATGATGCTATTTATTTTAATGTTGAACAGGGTGACTGACAGAATGCTGCCCTGGGGTACACCCATTTCCTGGTCATGAGTGTCAGAAGCGGAGTTGCCCACTCGAACCTGAAATTGTCGGTCTTTCAGGAATTCCCCCACAAAACGGGGGAGGTGTCCCTTAAGCCCCAGGTCACGTAGAATGCCATGTTTCCATGTTGTGTCATAGGCCTTTTCTATATCGAAGTATACAGCTACTAGATTTTCTCTTCTGAGTAATGCATTTCTAATATAAGCTTCCAGCCTTACTAGGTGGTCATTTGTTGTCCGCCCCTGCCGGAATCCACACTGGTAGTTGGAGATCACTTTATTCCTCTCCAGGTACCAGACCAGCCTACTGTTAATCATTCTTTCCATGGATTTGCAGATGCAGCTTGTTAGTGCTATTGGTCGATAGTTAGCCTTGCGTTAAATACAAGCCTTTCCAACGACCCATGGGATAAGGGCGCCCATGGCGCAGATTCCCTACTGGACTTAATCGAAGGTGGCCTTAGCATTGAGCGGGGTCCTGGACTAGTAACACATCAGGGAAACAAAAATTCGTACGATGATTTTTATGACAAAAGATTCTCTTTATCGTGCCCCATTCACACCTAATAAGAGGTGCCTGAGATTGTTTTCCCATTCGCCACTCCCTAAAGCCGCCTCTGTCTAGTGCTACAAGTCATCAGAACTGGGGACCCTAGCAATCATCTCACCGAGCATGGCGTAACATTTACAGTTTACTTGAAACTTTAAAAAAAATAGATTTACTTCAATGGACGTTGAACATTACAAGATCTATATGTATTTTATTCAAGTACTTATATACAATATTATCTTCTTGTGTGTGCGTTGGCATTATTAAAGTTAAATTAGCCTGGAGAATGTAGTCTTTTCTTTATAAATGGCTTGAGAGAACGCACATTAAAGCTCTATACTGAAAACGAATACATCATTATATTACAGAAGATGTTCCCTTTTCTTTTTAACAATAACTGGACTTTCCCACTTTCTACGGTTTCTCGTTCAACGACTAGGTCGAATAAAGCTTTTTTTTTTTTCTTCTCTATCTGGTAATTTCCCAGATTCCAATGCGTGAAGAAGACAACATAAGACATAATAAACGCTTAAGTGGTCAAGGTCACATGGGATTCAAACATTTTCGTTCGCTTCCAACCCCCCCCCCCCTTCCTTAAACAAATATGGCTGTTCATATGGCAGATTTGGGCGGAATGGAAAACATGAGAAATTTACAAGACGTCTGCTAATGGCAGGGATAGGAAGACAGAAACTTAGAGAGAAAAATGGGATTAAGGGAGATTTTTTTTTTGCCGATTATGGGAATAGAGAAAATAAAAGAACATGCTAATGTGCATTACTAGCAAACGATGTGCCCATTCCCCAGATATTCCCGCATTTTACAGCAGAGAAGACGTTTTGCATTTGTATCGATTAGAAAACTAATTCTATAAAGAAGTTTCCCTGGGGCAATTATTGAAAAAAAAACAACAACCACTTTTTCATTTATTATATATTGAAGAAATACACTTTATAATGTATAACAAAATTGGTTATATTAAAGTGTGACCAAGAAATACAAGAAATATACTTGGTTCACTATACTTGCTTCACTATACTTGCTTCACTATACTTGCTTCACTATACTTGCTTCACTATACTTGCTTCACTATACTTGCTTCACTATAATTGCTTCACTATACTTGCTTCACTATACTTGCTTCACTATACTTGCTTCACTATACTTGCTTCACTATACTTGCTTCACTATACTTCCTTCACTATACTTGCTTCACTATACTTGCTTCACTTACCGAATATCGTAATTGGAGAGATATTCACTCCGTTTTTTGTTTTGTTTGACATAATTCGGATGTTAATTCAGAATTGAAGATTATTACTTCCTAGACCAAACCTCCCGCAGGACAGCTGGGCATTGTTCAGAGCGCATACAGACGACCTGATAGCCAGAGAAACAATGAAAGAATGAGAGACTTAGCGAGAAAGAATGATTAATATGAAGCCACAAAAACAAAATATAAAAAATAAAGATTAAGTGTAATTGTGTCAATTAGTCATGTAATTAAATTTGTATTATAATTAGACCAGGGGTGGCCAACCTTTTTATTCCGGGCTCAAATTTTTTCAATGCTAATTCAGATGCGCCACTTCAAATTTTACAAGCTTCAGTACTTTAAAGCAAGGTAATTAGTACAGATTTGTACCTATCAGTGTGTACTGGAGGAAGGGATTTATCTAAGAATAACGCGAACTAGGAGGTGATGATAACATTCACAAAGCAAAGAGTTTTGACTCTTTTGGTCTGAATAGGTTTATAACATATCGGTTGATTTTGGCGTCAGTATAGCTAGACAATTAATTTCCTTTTGTTGTTTTATTGTCTTTCTAGAACTCGGTTATTATCATTTTTGCGAACAGGTTAGCTCTAAGGCAGTCTAATGGGGAACCTATGTGAATGTTAACGTGATCGCTTTTTGAATTGATTTTTAAATATGTTGTACGACTTGAAGCCGAATTCAGGGCTCAAGCCGCCTCAACGGGACTTATATTGAAATTGTACTACGACATCTGTCAAGTACAAGTTCTTCTCCTTGTTCGAAACCAAACAAAACATTATTTATTAATAGTGAATTAAATAATTGTTTGATTTTTTAAATGATTATTGTTATGTCAGGTACAAGAAATATTTGTGCAAAACTTCAGCTTGATCCGAGATTGGGTGTGGAAGATGTAACGTGCATTGGCGTAGCCAGGGGGGGGGGTCTTGGGGTTCAACCCCCCCCCCCCGAAATGAAATCCCTCCCTCACCGCGGGGGGGGGGATCGGTATTTAGTGACTGCTTTTTTGCTTTGATTTTGTTTATTTTAGGTGAGATTTTAATACTAAACTATCACTTGCAAAGGAGGTTTTGAGTTTCAAACCCCCTACCAGTGGTTTTTGAGTTTCAAACCCCCTACCAGGGGGGTTTAAGTTTAAAACTCCACCTACCAGGGGTTTTCACATTTAAATTCCCCTCTGCTATAAAACAAAACAAACAAAATGCAAACGACAATCCCCAAAAATTCACGAGCACAGTTAAGGAAGATTTTGATTTTTAAACTCCCTCCAAAATTTAGAATTAACCCCCTCTTCAATATGAAAAAAAGAAAATTACTCACTCAAAATTCTATGAGCGTAGCCAAAGGGGTTTTGAGTTAACCCCCACCCCCTCTTCAGTAGGGTTTGAAGCTAAAATACCTCTTCAATACCCGGTGTCATGTACACTGTTTCTATATTTAGCCATAGTCTATATTTAGCTTGTCGGCAGAATTTTAGTTAGCTCGGAAATTTTACATCACGCAGCAGGATAATGTTTTGAAATAAATATGATTGGTTTAAAGTATTAATTATTGTACTTTGAGCTGCATTTATTGGTTGGCCTTGCAGCGGTGAGATGTTGGTCACGTGATAACGCTCTAGAGCCCGGGAAGGATTCTAGTTTGCGGCAGTCTCGTGTGGAACGTGTTAGAGAAAAGATGTAAAATTATTATTGTGTAGATCATTTATTAAGAAGAAATATACATATTCTGTTTTATTTAACCATTGTAATTATTTGTGAATAGCTTTCCAAGTTCTGAATTAAAGTATTTGTTTTAGACGAAGAGAAGTTTCTTCATTGAATATAAAACAATATACTTAGATCGTCTTGTCAACCAGTAACTTCTAGATGATCCTCTTATCAACCAGTAACTTCTAGATGATCCTCTTATCAACCAGTAACTTCTAGATGATCCTCTTAGCAACTGGCTTCTAGATGATCCTCTTATCAACTAGCAACTTCTAGATGATCATCTTATCAACTGACGATTTCTGAATCCTCGGCAATTACGATCATTGATTGTGCTTCAACGTGACATCTTGGCATCAAGTTTGATCGTAACATCTGGCACCTCCGACTCTCGATAAAGATCATCAAAAGATCATCAAAAGATCATCAAAAAGATCATCTTTTTTTTTCAAGATCTAAGGAAAATTTTCAAAACTTCGTCAATTACAAAGCTTCGATTTTTTCAACTTGAAAATAGTTACACTGTGTTCAAAGGTCAGTTTGGTTATCGATATCTTATCTTATCATAGATATAGATCTATGATCGAGTTTTCACTATAACTCTCGAGATCTAATATTATTATTTTGTATTGGTATTGGCAATAAGACCAGAATCATTTAACTGGCACGATACATAAGCCCAGTAATATTTAGCTGGCATAACATAAGCCCAGTATTATTTAACTGACACAGTAGATAAGCCCAGTCTCATTTAACTGGCATTATTATTATAGATAAGCCCAGTAGCAATTACCTGGCACTATAATCTATCAAGAAGACATTTTTCTACTATTCCACATCAAGTCAATCGTACGAAACGACGACGTTACTACAATTTCTACTAGATCTACAATCTCAAGTGAGAAAAAGTTCATAGCCAGTACGGCTTGGCAATATTTTTTTTAACCTAATACGGTTGAATCAATCTACACCTCCCACGACTACTCCAGTAGTACATCTACTGTAAAACAAAGTTCTACTTCATAGCCTAATACAGCATAACTAACATTGTGTTTTTATTGAGCATTGTACGACATTTGTATAAGTTCATCTTTTATTCAAGCAAAAGAACATTGAAACATGCTTACAAGAATAGAAATATTAGATGAGGTCATGACTTGAGCAGAACAACTCAGTAGTCCTATACTTGAACCACGCAGTTGGATACAAAATAAATTTGCTGAGAGAGAAAGAGTAGAATACATATAGTCATTATACATGAAAGATGAATGTGACATGAAACAAGAAGAAATACAAGTAGATACGAATGAACATAGAACTGATTTACAATACATTGAACTTGACAGAAAGCGGCAACAATACCTAAAAAGACAATTACTGGAATGGAAAGAAACTGAATTCAAAGCTGAGCAACGCAATGTTACTTATATAAGATAAGATAAGAATGTGCCAAAATTCTTCATATGGCTATGATCCAGACCACTTAGCGTATTTCAAAGATGATGGACTTATCCGGAAGATTTGTTTCTACAAGTACAAAGCAATTATACAAATAATAGTACCACAGAAGTACAGAAAACAAATAATCAAAGTTATGCATGAGTTTAACCACACCAAACATATGAGTGTAACAAGTACTAAGAAAAGAATTAATGCAGAATATTACTGGCCAAGCATGTCCATCCCTACCTGACAATACAAGCCCATCCCTACCAAGTACTTTCTCGTCCCTAACCTTTGATGATGACTTCATACATCAAGACTTGAATAAGACTGCATCTGCATCAAATACTATGGTATGCATTGAAAATTCCTGCTACAATCAAGAACATGAACCAGAACCATAAGCAGATAACAAAGAAACTTTTATTCAATCAACTTTAGCTATACCAGACAAAAGAGAAGCTATTCAATCTGACTCTACCACTCATACAAGGATTCCTCATTTGAAAGAATGTGAGTCAACTAAAAAAGCCATTACAACCATGAACATTGAAAGTCAAAAAATAGTACATGAACACATGAAATCAAGACAGTTTGCTCAAGGAGGTAAAGTGAATTTACTGTTACCAGATTTGAGTAACATGCTGTTCTACAAATGGTTAGGTCCATTTCACATCACCAGGAGGATTTTAGACCTGCTTTATGAAATCAATGTCAACAAGTTTACCAAAGTATTTCATGTTCATATGTTTGAACATTACCATGAAACAGATAATGAGGACATCAAAGCAGAAGTTGAACACTTTACAAGTTTAGCCACTATCCCTGAAGAAGAAGAAGAAACGTCATCAACACCCATTCCTGAAATTGATGTTTCATTACCAGCATCAAATCACATTGACACTCCAAAGGTCATCACTCTTGATGACATAGCACTACAGAAAGTGAAGGACACTAAAGTGTTTACAGACGATCTAAGAATGTTACTATATTCAATAGGGAAACTTCTCTTCGTCTAAAACAAACGCTTTAATTCAAAACTTAGAAAAGCTATTCACAAATAATTACAATGGTTAAATGTACTTGAATAGAACAGAATAAATATATTTCTGCTAAATAAATGATCTACACAATAATGTAAAATATACATCTGAATCCTAACTCGTTCCGCACGACACTGGCGGTAATATCTCCCAGCTTACAAAGCTTTGGGCGTTTTGTCATGTGACTAAATATCTCATTGCCGCTTGATTAAAATCTGACCAATAAATGCAGCTCAAAGTACAATAATTAATACTTTAAACTAATCATATTTATTTCTGAACATGATCCTGCTGCGTGATAGAAAATTCCCTGAGGTAGCTAAAATTCTGCCGACAAGCTAAATATAGACTATTGCTAAATATAGATACAGTGTATGTGACAGTGTCATTGAAGCAGTTAAGAAAACACAATTTTCTCAGATTCCCCAAAACTCTGTCCAGCTCTGAGATTTTCACAAATTAACGGATGTGATCTACGACAAGAAAACAATTGGGGAGGGGGGGGAATTTTGTGAGCGGAAACGCAACAGAAAATGTTGTAGGACGACTGTCAAGACGTAACTAAATCTGGACGTCCACACATACTTGTTTATGTTAAGGAAACAGCCAAGAAGACACAAACCTTTCTTTTTAACGTTTGAAAAGAGACTTAATTGGCGACACAAATTTTACATTGTAACGTTTTGAAAAGAGACTTAATTGGCATCGCTTAACCAGGGCAGAGTACCAAAGGACTGGAAAGAAGCTAATGTCACCCCCCTATTTAAAAAAGGAGAAAAATCTGACTCAGGAAACTACAGACCAGTATCACTTACCAGCATCACATGTAAAATACTAGAACACATAATATGTAGCAACATCATAAACCACTTAGACAAACATAATGTCCTCACCCCATACCAACATGGCTTTAGGAAATATAGATCATGTGAAACACAACTAATAGGACTAATTGATGATTTCTCAAAAGGTTTAGATAATAGTGAACAAATAGATGCTATCTTACTAGATTTTTCCAAGGCTTTTGACAAAGTTCACCACCATAGTTTGCTTAAAAAATTAAAATATTTTGGCATTAACGGTCCACTGCATCAGTGGATTAAAGATTTTCTGATAGGGAGAGAACAAACTGTAATAATAAATGGCTCTAAATCAACACCAATAACAGTAAACTCAGGTGTACCTCAAGGAACAGTCTTGGGTCCACTACTATTTTTAATTTACATAAATGATTTACCAAATTGCATTAGTTCAGGAACAAAAGTCAGATTATTTGCAGACGATTGCATAATATATAGAACAATAAAAACAAAACAAGACACAGATATTTTACAAAGAGAATTAGATGAATTACAGAAATGGGAATCAAATTGGAGCATGTCTTTCCACCCAGAAAAATGTCAGTTGTTAAGAGTAACAAAAAAAATTAAACAAATTAATTCCACTTATCTTATTCATGGCAAACCAGTAACACAGACTAAAAACTCAAAATACCTAGGTGTTATAATAAATGAAAAACTGTCATGGAATCCACATATTGA
Organism: Biomphalaria sudanica; assembly: GCA_036873155.1. Taxonomy (NCBI): domain Eukaryota; kingdom Metazoa; phylum Mollusca; class Gastropoda; family Planorbidae; genus Biomphalaria; species Biomphalaria sudanica. The sequence continues at coordinate 319,210 of JAZGLO010005492.1, read as the reverse complement.
TGAAACTATAAAAAAATCCAACAAAGCATTAGGGTTTATTAAAAGAAATTTCTATAAATCAAATAAGAACATAAAACTAAAATGTTATTTAACCTTGGTTAGGCCAATAATAGAATATGCATCCACCGTGTGGGACCCCTCAACTCAAGAAAACATTAAGAAACTGGAACAAACACAAAATAGAGCAGTGAGATTCATAACAAACGAATATTCACATATGACTAGGGTAACACTATTAGTAAAATCACTAAATTTAGAAAGCCTTCAGGACAGAAGACTCAAAAGTAAAGTAGCAATTATACATAAAACACTGAACCATAATCTTCAAATACAAAAACAAAATTTAATAAAATACTCTGAAAGACACAAAAATAAAGGCACATTCCTTGTCCCATATGCTAGGACAAATTTGTACAAATACTCCTTCTTCCCTAGTGCTATTAGAGCATGGAATGGGTTGCCTGAGCTAGCCAGAAAAACCAGTGACTTGGCAGAATTTAAGTCATTGGTTAATATGCATGACTAAATGCATGACGCGTAGGACGTAATCATCTTCTTTTTTGAAGTAACGTCTGTATTATATAAGATAAGACACAAATTTTACATTGTAACGTTTTGAAAAGAGACTTAATTGGCGACACAAATTTTACATTGTAGCGTTTTGAAAAGAGACTTAATTGGCGACACAAATTTTACATTGTAGCGTTTTGAAAAGAGACTTAATTGGCGACACAAATTTTACATTGTAGCGTTTTGAAAAGAGACTTAATTGGCGACACAAATTATACATTGTAGCGTTTTGAAAAGAGACTTAATTGGCGACATAAATTTTACATTGTAGCGTTTTGAAAAGAGACTTAATTGGCGACACAAATTTTACATTGTAACGTTTTGAAAAGAAATTTCCAGGACCACACAAAAGATTCTTAGTAACTTTTTGAAAAGAGTTCTCCAAGAGTACACAGATATTTATTTGTATCGTATTGCAAAGAGACAGTTTGTTTTTTTAGATCTACACGTTTTGAATGTTCCTTCAGATTTGAAGAGTATTACCTCCTGGCCGAAACCCGCCATAGGACGCTCGGAGATGGCGACGGATAGGATTCGAACCGGTGACCATGGACAAGACAAATCAGAGCGCCTACGACATGACCAGGCAACCATCCAACCGGTTGTATCAGGCAAGTCCGAGATTTACATACAGAACATTAAACATAATTTTGCCTAACTTCCCTTAGCGGCGTCACGGTAAATAAATCTTTGTCCTGTACAGCTCAGACTGGACCTCGACGAGACAAGGGCCCCGCTTCTGTACACGGTTGTATTGGCTAGTTCGGCTGAATAGCTCTCACCACCGTGAAGGGAGTGGGGCTCGTGGTTTATGTGTAGACTTATAGCAATTTGTCCCTGTCAGGGGGAGGTATGGCGAGAGTCAATATGTTACTTTGATATTTTGGTATGATAGTTACAGCCCTTGTATATGTACCCCCAGGTTATAAATATTAATAATCTTGCACGTGTTATAAACTGAATGGTTTAGTCTGCTTTGAATGTGAGAGAGAGTGTGTTCGTCAGTGAGGTCTTGTTCCCGGTCCAGGAAGGTTGGACGTTTTCTTTTATACAAGACATTTTAAACATTAAAATCACTGGTACTCTTGCTTCAAAAAAGACAACAAAAACACTCACATAAACTACACCACACTGTCACTCTCAAACATATGTGTAGAGATTCTATAATGTTTTTCTTTGAAAGTTGTAATCAAATGATTTAAATGCCTCCACTCCAAAAGCTCTCTCTACATAAAGCGAAACAAAATAAGTATTAAACAAAAACACAAGTGCAGATGACAAGTCGACACCTATTCTGACCCAGGAGCATATACATCAGGCTTAATAAAGTAAGAAATTCTGTTGACGTCTTGAAAGCGGGTCACACTGAGCTCAAAGTTCAGACGATGCGCTTTTACAAGACAGTGCTAATGAGATGGCTGAAAGAGAAAAAATGCACACAATGCTCTACTTACCGCTAATTAAGACCTAAAAACGATTATTTTGGCTTCAAAGCAATCATCTAGTTAAAAGCTTTTGGGGCCTAACTGGAGACATAAACAGACGGAAGACTTCAAGGTGGTCACGTGTCTCAGAGAAAAAGAGCAAGCAAAATAAATAGAGAAGAACAAGGAACAGGGTAGAAATACAGAGAGAGAGAGATAGAGAGAGAGAGAGAGAGAGAGAGAGAGAGAGGGAAAGAAAGGGAGAGAGGGAAAGGAAGCGAAATGTAAAAAGAGTGAGAGAGATAAAGAGAGAGAAATACCGAGAGAAAGAGAGAAAAAGAAAGAAAGAGAGAGACATGAAGACAGAAAGAGAAAGAAAGAGAGAAAGAGTAAGAAAGAGAGAAAAGGAGTAAAAAAATAGCTAGAGAAAAAGAGAGAAAACGCTAGATGAGAGAGAGAGAGAGAGAGAAATTGCTAGAGAAAAGAGAGTGCGAGAAAGAGGAAGAAAGAAAAAGCTAGAAAAGAGAGAAAGAGAGAAGAGAGAGAGAGAAAAGAGATAAAATTGAAATTCTTGAGTCTACACTTTACAATGTAAGGAAATGCTTCACTGACAATCACATTTAGTTAAAATCTAAATCTAGTTGCAGACATTGTGTTCAATACATGAAAGAATTCAATCTTGAAACTATACTAAGAACTGCGAATGCCCGTCAGCAAGTTGAGGCCATTCTATTTTGTTGTGACTCAATCTGGGTTCAACCTAGTAGACTCTGACTCAAACACACGTTTGAAGAACAGGTCTAGGTAAACAACGCCACGAGTAGCACGTCAATAGTTTAGACAAAGTACTCGTGAAGTCCGAGGAGATGTGCCGGTGGAAATGTGTTTGTTTAGTCAGACCTCACACGTTTGTTCACAGACTTTTAAATACAACCCGATTGAAAATTACCGAAATACGAATGTCTAAATGGTTATATTTCGATATGTACAGAAAAAAAAATCCATGTTAATAAATAAAGTACAATTAGTCTCAATAAAGTACAATGTAGATTAGTCTCAATAAAGTACAATGTAGATTAGTCTAAATAAAGTACAATGTAGATTAGTCTCAATAAAGTACAATGTAGATTAGTCTAAATAAAGTACAACGTAGATTAGTCTAAATAAAGTACAATGTAGATTAGTCTAAATAAAGTACAACGTAGATTAGTCTAAATAAAGTACAATGTAGATTAGTCTAAATAAAGTACAACGTAGATTAGTCTAAAAAAGTACAATGTAGATTAGTCTAAATAAAGTACAATGTAGATTAGTCTAAAAAAAGTACAATGTAGATTAGTCTAAATAAAGACGTGTCCATTTTCGCTTAGAGGCAGTAGAAATGGTCACGTGGCACATAAAATTATAATGTTTAGGGTAGTACGTAAAAACAAAATACTTAAAAAAACAAAAAAAACTTTTCAAAGGGGAAGAACTCCAAAATGACACCCACATCACATTCACACACACATATACACTGTTCACACACACAAACACATGTGTATATATCTTAATACTGTACGATTTGAATTTTGAATGAGTGTAGTGAATTTCCCATGAGTTATATTAATTGTTAATAGTGCATATAGATTCTGAATTAGTGAAAGGAATTTCGAATGAGTTAAGTGTATTTAGAATGAGTTAAATAAATTTCGAATGAGTTGAGTGAATTTAGAGTTAGAGAAGAAGTGCTAAGGTTCGAGGTCGGAGGTGGTAGTAGCTTGCTGACTGTGAATAGTTTTACTTTTGGATTAATCAACGGATAAATAAGAAAGTAAAATAAATGTACATGTGAAAGTTTGTTGGGCAGATAAAGACGTATATCAGACTTGCTGCCAACTCAAATATGTGCATGATTTTGAAACTGAGTAAACGGTAAATGCATTTCGAATCATGTTTTTAAGATGTTCTTTAAGACAATAACTATCGAATGCGATGGTGACATAAAGTTTCACTAGTGGATTTTTGCTTGGTTCATCATCTAGTACTTAGACTTAGGTCCTTTCTCGCCTTTCGGCGCATTGGGCGGCAAACTGTCTCCACAAAGATCTGTCACTGGCAATGTCTGAAGCCTCCTCCACTGTTCTGAAGTCTTCCATGAAGGTGTGGTGCCAAGTTATACTAGGACGTCCCTGTTTGTGCTTTCCTCGTATTGGCCTCCATGTCATCGCCACTCTTGGTATGCGTAGTTCATTTTGTCGTAGAACATGTCTTGCACAACTCATGCGACGCTCTGTCACAACCTCACTAAGTGTTCGACTCCCAGTTTGGCATAGGATTTCCTTGTTTGAGACCCGATCTGTGTAACTGACTCCCAAAATCCATCTCAGTCATTTTGGTTGAGCCACATTTAGTCTTTTCTCAATTTTGAAAGATGACTTCCATGGCATGTAGTACACATAAATCGATTAAAAGATTCCTTTAATTGTTCATTGAAATTGCATGGATTCTAGGTTTTAAGACTGACAACTAAAAATTATTGCTATTGAGTTTTTTTTGTTGTTGTTGTATATTTGTCTTTTTTCCACAATCATATATTGCTGGCTATGAAATTCTTGAATTCATAAAACACACACACACAGACTACTATATATTTTCCAAATACTGCTTACTGATTGATCACAAGATCTTTTAAGCTCCCCTGCAGATCCGCATGAAATTTCGAACGCAGGTCCTTTAACCTCCTAGGCGCTAGCTAATAACGGGTTTTGATAGATTTGCTACCTGAACACTGCAAATCGCGAAAAACCACAAGCTTTCTATCAAAACTTTGTATTTCATTCTCACAAAAAGCCGCAGTTTAAATATAAAGCATAAAAAAAAATACAGCACATGTTCCGTATTGTATATTTAAAGCATTTTTTTTCTCCTTTCTTAAGTCTACTTATTTTCATTTCAGCTTCCTTACTCTTTATCCGGGCTCATATCGTTTTGTTTGAAAACGAGTAACTTTCTAGTTAATATCAGTGAGGTAAAAGTTATTGAACATTGACATTATGATTTTACATCATGAAAAGCAATAAAAAATCTGCTTTAAAAATATATATACCTTGTCTTAAAAATGGTTTGTATGTATGTAAATACAATAGGCATGGCTTAGCATGCTTTGAAATATAAACAAAAAGTACGTTTTCTAAAGATTTGAAGCCGTTGAACCTATATCATACAAGGTAAATATGAACATTGACAAGATTGGATTCTCTCAGACAATAAATGTCCGTAATTAGAGTGTATTCTGCTTCTTTGTAGACGTGTATTATATTGTTACACTACATATTTCTTTTAATTTTATGTGTCAAGCTTAACGCATCCAGCTGCAATAACATCTAACTTAGCCAACAGCGAGCCCAAAGAACCTGAATGGAAAGAGTGTATAAAAACACTGTAAAAAAGAGTAAAGTTTCCTCTTTGGGACCTTGCGATCTACAGGGCAGATGACGTTAAGGTCATCTGTTTTTCTTGGCCAACGGTTAAAGAGGAGGGGGTCATGTGGCCTGCACAACGACCAACCGCCTATAATTTCCCCAACTAAAGTATGTTACCCACTAACAACACTACTTTAATAATAGATATGTAAGTAGAGCGAAACTTGATATCAGCTAAAGACTCCTTGTTTGTAAAAAATGTTTTACATGTTTCGGATGTTCCTTCAGAGTTGAAGATAATTACTTCGTAGTCCGAAACTCCCGCAGGACGAAGGGGGATGGGAGAGGGCAGGGTTTGAACCCTGGACCATCGATAAATCTGAACGACAGTTCAGCGCGCAAACCGCGCGACCAGGCAGCCATCCATTGTTTATGTCCTCGAGATCCCTTGTGTTTCACTTCCTCCATTAGTTTTAATCTCTTTTGTTTCTTATGGTGCAAAATTCCGTCTATAGTAGCAGTGTGCAATGCCAGGTTCATAACAATATTAACACCAAGAGAGAGAGAGAGAACATTAAAGAGTGTGTGTGGATGAAGACAGAGACAGAAAGGGAACATTTTTTTTAAGCGTGCGTGTAAATGACGATGGGCATCTTTAAGGCTTAAACATTCAGTGACCTCGATCTATTTAATATTGTTGAATACTAGTTGGATAATTTCGACGATGATTTTAAAAAGTTCCTTAAACACTTGCTTTTAAAAAAGACTGACTAGTCAAGTCTCTCTACCCACAGATCTTTGCGAAAGATTAATAGCTTCATAGCTCAAAAATGCCATATGAAAATTTATTTATTTTGTATACTTTGAATAACTCTAAAGTTTAAAATAAGTTTTTCCGCTACTGCCAGCGAGCTTTTTTTTTTCAACTATAAAATTAATAGGAAAATCGTTATAGCCGTGTTTGATATCCGAGTCCACCCAGGTTCCACCGAAATACACTGTTTCCTCCGATTTGACAAGAAATATTATGAAAAGAGTTAAAATTCCCATTAGCTGTTGAAGATACAATTTTGTTCCAAAATTTCTGTAGTTACATTACACAGCCCATTGATAATTCAAGAGTCTGGTCTACATGTCTTCATTCGAGTAATAGTTTTGTGGCATCGGTCCTTTGTTATACCATCGTGAGTTCACACGTTAGAAAGTTTGTTTCAACAGTTCAAAATAAAGACTTAAGAAGTAAACAAGGTCCGAGGTTTTATAATTATCTTATCTTATCTTATCTTACAGATCACAGATTTTACTTCAAAAAGAAGATAATTAGGTCCTACGCATTTCATGTGTCAATCTTGCTTGCATTATGATCAATGACTTCATCTCTGCTAAGTCTTTGGTTTTATACTGGCTGATTAAGGTAACCCATTCCATTCTCTAATGGCACTGTTAAAGAAGGGGCAATTGTAGAAATTAGTTCTAGCGTCTGGAAAAAGATATGTGCCTCTATCTGTGTGTCTCACTGAGTAATTTTTATTACTTTTTATTTTCTATTTGGTTCGATGTTTTATGTATTATAGCTATATTATGTTTTACTTTATTTTTTATTCTACTGTCCATAAGTGTCTCTAGGTTTAGTGATTTGCTAATGGTGTTAATATGATTGAATTTGAATATTCGTTTGTTATAAATCTCACTTCACTATTTTGTGTTTGTTCTAGTTTTTCAATGCTTAAATCGTCTCATTATTAAATAAAAAACCCAAGCTTAGTACGAAAAACACAGGAAGGAAAATAAAAGTGACCATCAGAGCGTTAGTTGTCAATCTCAATGTTTCTTTTATATTTATATGCCACCAGTGAGTGCCACTCTGTCATAGTGTCATTGGATTCAATGGAAATGTCTATAGACATGACACAATCATTCCACATAACTTGAAAACCACAACATCAGTTTGACAGCTAGAGCAGCGCTGGGAATAAGTATTTTGTAAAAACTTTCTCCTGTCTCTCTTTCCGTCTTTCACTCTCTCCTTTGTGTGTGTGTCTGAGGATGTGCTTCAACACTGCTTTACAATCTTTACCCATCTCTCGTCTCTTACTGTTTATCTCTCTCTCTCTCTCTGTCTCTCTTTCACTCTTTGTCTCTATCTCGTCATTTAATTCAATGTCATATTTATTTTGTCGTTTACAATGTCTACGATTGTTATTACCAGTGGTTGACTTAAAGCACCGGGCTGCTGGTGGGCCAATAAACCACTGTAGGTGTATTATATGTTAACTAATAAAACATGAAATAACTTCAATAACATCTTTTGTGAACAAAACTATCTAGAACTTTTATTATAATGTAGACAAAATCAAGTTGGTATGAGATAAAATAAAATTACTAGATTTTAGTAATATTTTTTTTAACAAAATCTAACTCACTACAATAACACAACATTGTAGTCTCACGTTCTAGAGTCGTCTGTCCTAACTAAGACCAATGACAACAATGTCACCTATCTTGCATCATTCACAACCAAATCGATAACATCTACTATACAAACTTACAAATACACACATACACACACACACACACACACACACGTATTTAAAGTCCTAGTAAATTGCGGAGTCTAAGAGGTTGGCTTCCAAACCGAGGTCCCGGGTTCGAAACCTGGAGAAGACTGTGATTTTCGGGATCTTTGGGCGCCTCTCAGTCCACCCAGCTCTAATGGGTGCCTGACATGTGTTGGGGAAAGTAAAGGCGGCTGGTCGTTGGGCTGGCCACGTGACACCCTCGTTGACCGTCAAAAGGTTACAATTCTCAAGAATTCTCAAGAATCTTTTAAACGTAACATACTGGGAATCATTGGACGTAATCATCATCTTTTTTAAAGTAACGACTTAGCAGAGTTTAAGCCATTGGTTAACACACATGACTAGATTGACACATGCAATGCAGTAGGATGTGGTTATCTTCTTTTTTGAAGTAACGTCTGTAATATATAAGATAAGATAAGGCTTATAAAAAGGCAGACGATTCAGAACAAGAAAACAATTAGGCTAACACTATCTTGTTCGAAATAGCGAAATTCTCAGATGGATGAAAAAAAACAACAACACCGAAAATGTATGCTCCCAAGACAGTCTATTTTATCTTATCTTATCTTATCAAGTAAATGTGTTCTTTCATAAGAGAAAGTAACTCTGCCCTACTCGTATCCACAAGTCAATGTTAATTAGAGAATCAAGTCTCTGCAAAAGTCATTCGTTTTTTTTTCTGTCTAAATCAGGCAACCCGTCCCATGCTCCACTGGCTCTAGATCATAAAAAAGTAGGCTTCGATGTTAAATTGTGCATTTAGACTCTAAGTGTTTCATACGTACAGAGATTATTAAAAGCCACTCCCACGGCCCCCATCCAGATTTTCTCGAAGCGACATTCTACTTTTCACTCGGATCGACTTCCCGTCATGTTCGGCCCCAAAACGTTTGATGTTCGATCGATGTCATGAGACAAAAGGCGGCTTTCAGAGCAGAGACGAACTTCTTTGACAGGAATTAGTTCCAGTTGTCTGCTTCACAACTTCCGGAGTAGGAAGAGGAATGTCTTCTGCCCAGGGACGTGCCACGAGTCATCAATAAAATAGACGTAGGTCAAATTTCAATATAATTGAGGGGATGATTCTGTCAGAAATACAAGAGACACGCTTGTGTGGTACAACAACACGAAATAACGAAAGAAGGGGTCGGGGTGTCTCCAAAATAAATAAGAACTATGACATGATAAAATAATTTCTTTTACAGAAATCTGAAAGACCAGTAGGATTTTTTATTTTTTATGATAGAATATTTTCTTCTATTGAAACCTAAAAGACCAGTGTTCTTTGAAATTTATCAAAATCAACTTATAATAAAATGAAATAAATATAGTAGGCTTTAGTAATAATATAAAAATAGTATTTTGAACGAAATCTCACTACAAAAACACTTCTTTTCAATCTCACGTTCTAGAGCCGTCTCTCCTTAGACCGCTGACGACAATGCCACCTATCTCACATCATTCAAAATCAATCGCTAACTTCTTCCCACCGTCACAGTAAACACACACACAAGCCATTACAAGGGTAGAGTTACATCACTGCTCTACATTTTATTACACAGCTTGGACGTTAGTATGATAATACCTGATATCTTCTTGAACTTGAGCCTTAGTGACATCTATTAGTCTCTTGTCTAACAGTTTTCAATAAATAAGGCGAAAAATGAAATATGACTGATGTAACGAGTGTAGCACAGTTGGCTCTATTCATAAGACTGTTGTTTTTTTTTTTAGGAGATATGGCCCAGAACACGCGAGTAGGAAATTTAAACGGCCCTCAGGTTAAAAAGGTTGAGCACCACTGATGTAGAACTACAGTTATTAATACTCAAGATAATACTAATGCTTAGCTATGTCTAAATTACACATAGAAAAGTGTGAGTTCATTTCAAGAGAAATAGTTTTATTTAGAACTGATTTTTGTATGTGTATCGATGTCGGACGATGCCAAATCGTGGATGTCTTTAGTAATTCCATGTTAACAACCAAACATTCCATTAGGTGTACTAAAAAGCAATTCAAAGTGTACATATGAACGGGCAAGGTCTGAATAATGTTGTCAAGATGGACGTAAACCTTTCTCAAATAGATCTAGTCCATACCCTTTTTTTTAAACAAAATGAACGGACTGTTTTGAACATATTGTTACTTAGGAATTTAAAATGAACTCTTCTAAAAGTACATTTTAAGTATTGTTCATTTGAAAATTTGTTTACATAACCCGAAATATTTTGATGGAAATGATTTTTTTAGTAGATAAAGATATAGAGATGAAATGATTTATTTAGTAGATAAAGATATAGAGATGAAATGATTTATTTAGTAGATAAAGATATAGAGATGAAATGATGTATTTAGTAGATAAAGATATAGAGATGAAATGATGTATTTAGTAGATAAAGATATAGAGATGAAATGATGTATTTAGTAGATAAAGATATAGAGATGAAATGATTTATTTAGTAGATAAAGATATAGAGATGAAATGATTTATTTAGTACATAAAGATATAGAGATGAAATGATTTATTTAGTAGATAAAGATATAGAGATGAAATGATTTATTTAGTAGATAAAGATATAGAGATGAAATGATTTATTTAGTACATAAAGATATAGAGATGAAATGATTTATTTAGTACATAAAGATATAGAGATGAAATGATGTATTTAGTAGATAAAGATATAGAGATATAATGATTTATTTAGTAGATAAAGATATAGAGATGAAATGATTTATTTAGTAGATGAAGATATAGAGATGAAATGATGTATTTAGTAGATAAAGATATAGAGATGAAATGATTTATTTAGTAGATAAAGATATAGAGATGAAATGATTTATTTAGTAGATAAAGATATAGAGATGAAATGATTTATTTAGTAGATAAAGATATAGAGATGAAATGATGTATTTAGTAGATAAAGATATAGAGATGAAATGATTTATTTAGTAGATAAAGATATAGAGATGAAATGATGTATTTAGTAGATAAAGATATAGAGATGAAATGATGTATTTAGTAGATAAAGATATAGAGATATAATGATTTATTTAGTAGATAAAGATATAGAGATGAAATGATGTATTTAGTAGATAAAGATATAGAGATGAAATGATTTATTTAGTAGATAAAGATATAGAGATGAAATGATTTATTTAGTAGATAAAGATATAGAGATGAAATGATGTATTTAGTAGATAAAGATATAGAGATGAAATGATGTATTTAGTAGATAAAGATATAGAGATGAAATGATGTATTTAGTAGATAAAGATATAGAGATGAAATGATGTATTTAGTAGATAAAGATATAGAGATGAAATGATGTATTTAGTAGATAAAGATATAGAGATGAAATGATGTATTTAGTAGATAAAGATATAGAGATGAAATGATTTATTTAGTAGATAAAGATATAGAGATGAAATGATTTATTTAGTAGATCAAGATATAGAGATGAAATGATTTATTTAGTAGATAAAGATATAGAGATGAAATGCCTTATTTAGTAGATAAAGATATAGACATGAAATGATGTATTTAGTAGATAAAGATATAGAGATGAAATGATGTATTTAGTAGATAAAGGTATAGAGATGAAATGATGTATTTAGGAGATAAAGATATACAGATGAAATGATGTATTTAGTAGATAAAGATATAGAGATGAAATGATTTATTTAGTAGATAAAGATATAGAGATGAAATGATGTATTTAGTAGATAAAGATATAGAGATGAAATGATTTATTTAGTAGATAAAGATATAGAGATGAAATGATTTATTAAGTAGATAAAGATATAGAGATGAAATGATTTATTTAGTAGATAAAGATATAGAGGTGAAATGATTTATTTAGTAGATAAAGATATAGAGATGAAATGATTTATTTAGTAGATAAAGATATAGAGATGAAATGATTTATTTAGTACATAAAGATATAGAGATGAAATGATTTATTTAGTAGATAAAGATATAGAGATGAAATGATGTATTTAGTAGATAAAGATATAGAGATGAAATGATGTATTTAGTAGATAAAGATATAGAGATGAAATGATCTATTTAGTAGATAAAGATATAGAGATGAAATGATGTATTTAGTAGATAAAGATATAGAGATGAAATGATGTATTTAGTAGATAAAGATATAGAGATGAAATGATGTATTTAGTAGATAAAGATATAGAGATGAAATGATGTATTTAGTAGATAAAGATATAGAGATGAAATGATTTATTTAGTAGATAAAGATATAGAGATGAAATGATTTATTTAGTAGATCAAGATATAGAGATGAAATGATTTATTTAGTAGATAAAGATATAGAGATGAAATGATGTATTTAGTAGATAAAGATATAGAGATGAAATGATGTATTTAGTAGATAAAGATATAGAGATGAAATGATGTATTTAGTAGATAAAGATATAGAGATGAAATGATGTGTTTAGTAGATAAAGATATAGAGATGAAATGATGTATTTAGTAGATAAAGATATAGAGATGAAATGATTTATTTAGTAGATAAAGATATAGAGATGAAATGATTTATTTAGTAGATCAAGATATAGAGATGAAATGATTTATTTAGTAGATAAAGATATAGAGATGAAATGATGTATTTAGTAGATAAAGATATAGAGATGAAATGATGTATTTAGTAGATAAAGATATAGAGATGAAATGATTTATTTAGTAGATAAAGATATAGAGATAAAATGATGTATTTAGTAGATAAAGATATAGAGATGAAATGATGTATTTAGTAGATAAAGATATAGAGATGAAATGATGTATTTAGTAGATAAATATATAGAGATGAAATGCCTTATTTAGTAGATAAAGATATAGACATGAAATGATGTATTTAGTAGATAAAGATAAAGATATGAAATGATTTATTTAGTAGATAAAGATATAGAGATGAAATGATTTATTTAGTACATAAAGATATAGAGATGAAATGATTTATTTAGTACATAAAGATATAGAGATGAAATGATTTATTAAGTAGATAAAGATATAGAGATGAAATGATGTATTTAGTAGATAAAGATATAGAGATATAATGATTTATCTAGTAGATAAAGATATAGAGATGAAATGATGTATTTAGTAGATAAAGATATAGAGATGAAATGATGTATTTAGTAGATAAAGATATAGAGATGAAATGATTTATTTAGTAGATAAAGATATAGAGATGAAATGATGTATTTAGTAGATAAAGATATAGAGATGAAATGATGTATTTAGTAAATAAAGATATAAAGATGAAATGATGTATTTAGTAGATAAAGATATAGAGATGAAATGATGTATTTAGTAGATAAAGATATAGAGATGAAATGATGTATTTAGTAGATAAAGATATAGAGATGAAATAATTTATTTAGTAGATAAAGATATAGAGATGAAATGATTTATTTAGTAGATAAAGATATAGAGATGAAATGATTTATTTAGTAGATAAAGATATAGAGATGAAATGATGTATTTAGTAGATAAAGATATAGAGATGAAATGATGTATTTAGTAGATAAAGATATAGAGATGAAATGATGTATATAGTAGATAAAGATATAGAGATGAAATGATGTATTTAGTAGATAAAGATATAGAGATGAAATGATGTATTTAGTAGATAAAGATATAGAGATGAAATGATGTATTTAGTAGATCAAGATATAGAGATGAAATGATGTATTTAGTAGATAAAGATATAGAGATGAAATGATGTATTTAGTAGATAAAGATATAGAGATGAAATGATGTATTTAGTAGATAAAGATATAGAGATGAAATAATGTATTTAGTAGATAAAGATATAGAGATGAAATGATGTATTTAGTAGATAAAGACATAGAGATGAAATGATGTATTTAGTAGATAAAGATATAGAGATGAAATGATGTATTTAGTAGATAAAGATATAGAGATGAAATGATTTATTTAGTAGATAAAGATATAGAGATCAAATGATTTATCTAGAAGATCAAGATATAGAGATGAAATGATTTATTTAGTAGATAAAGATATAGAGATGAAATGCCTTATTTAGTAGATAAAGATATAGAGATGAAATGATGTATTTAGTAGATAAAGGTATAGAGATGAAATGATGTATTTAGGAGATAAAGATATAGAGATGAAAAGATGTATTTAGTAGATAAAGATATAGAGATGAAATGATTTATTTAGTAGATAAAGATATAGAGATGAAATGATGTATTTAGTAGATAAAGATATAGAGATGAAATGATTTATTTAGTAGATAAAGATATAGAGATGAAATGATGTATTTAGTAGATAAAGATATAGAGATAAAATGATGTATTTAGTAGATAAAGATATAGAGATGAAATGATGTATTTAGTAGATAAAGATATAGAGATGAAATGATGTATTTAGTAGATAAATATATAGAGATGAAATGCCTTATTTAGTAGATAAAGATATAGACATGAAATGATGTATTTAGTAGATAAAGATATAGAGATGAAATGATGTATTTAGTAGATAAAGGTATAGAGATGAAATGGTGTATTTAGGAGATAAAGATATAGAGATGAAATGATGTATTTAGTAGATAAAGATATAGAGATGAAATGATGTATTTAGTAGATAAAGATATAGAGATGAAATGATGTATTTAGTAGATAAAGATATAGAGATGAAATGATTTATTTAGTAGATAAAGATATAGAGATGAAATGATTTATTTAGTAGATAAAGATATAGAGATGAAATGATTTATTTAGTAGATAAAGATATAGAGATGAAATGATTTATTTAGTAGATAAAGATATAGAGATGAAATGATTTATTTAGTAGATAAAGATATAGAGATGAAATGATTTATTTAGTACATAAAGATATAGAGATGAAATGATTTATTTAGTAGATAAAGATATAGAGATGAAATGATGTATTTAGTAGATAAAGATATAGAGATATAATGATTTATTTAGTAGATAAAGATATAGAGATGAAATGATGTATTTAGTAGATAAAGATATAGAGATGAAATGATGTATTTAGTAGATAAAGATATAGAGATGAAATGATTTATTTAGTAGATAAAGATATAGAGATGAAATGATGTATTTAGTAGATAAAGATATAGAGATGAAATGATGTATTTAGTAAATAAAGATATAAAGATGAAATGATGTATTTAGTAGATAAAGATATAGAGATGAAATGATGTATTTAGTAGATAAAGATATAGAGATGAAATGATGTATTTAGTAGATAAAGATATAGAGATGAAATGATTTATTTAGTAGATAAAGATATAGAGATGAAATGATTTATTTAGTAGATAAAGATATAGAGATGAAATGATTTATTTAGTAGATAAAGATATAGAGATGAAATGATGTATTTAGTAGATAAAGATATAGAGATGAAATGATGTATTTAGTAGATAAAGATATAGAGATGAAATGATGTATTTAGTAGATAAAGATATAGAGATGAAATGATGTATTTAGTAGATAAAGATATAGAGATGAAATGATGTATTTAGTAGATAAAGATATAGAGATGAAATGATGTATTTAGTAGATAAAGATATAGAGATGAAATGATGTATTTAGTAGATAAAGATAAAGAGATGAAATGATGTATTTAGTAGATAAAGATATAGAGATGAAATGATGTATTTAGTAGATAAAGATATAGAGATGAAATGATGTATTTAGTAGATAAAGATATAGAGATGAAATGATTTATTTAGTAGATAAAGATATAGAGATGAAATGATTTATTTAGTAGATCAAGATATAGAGATGAAATGATTTATTTAGTAGATAAAGATATAGAGATGAAATGCCTTATTTAGTAGATAAAGATATAGAGATGAAATGATGTATTTAGTAGATAAAGATATAGAGATGAAATGATGTATTTAGTAGATAAAGATATAGAGATGAAATGATGTATTTAGGAGATAAAGATATAGAGATGAAATGATGTATTTAGAAGATAAAGATATAGAGATGAAATGATGTATTTAGTAGATAAAGATATAGAGATGAAATGATGTATTTAGGAGATAAAGATATAGAGATTAAATGATGTATTTAGTACATAAAGATATAGAGATGAAATGATTTATTTAGTAGATAAAGATATAGAGATGAAATGATGTATTTAGTAGATGAAGATATAGAGATGAAATGATGTATTTAGTAGATAAAGATTTACACATGAAATGATGTATTTAGTAGATAAAGATATAGAAATGAAATGATGTATTTAGTAGATAAAGATATAGAGATGAAATGATGTATTTAGTAGATAAAGATATAGAGATGAAATGATGTATTTAGTAGATAAAGATATAGAGATGAAATGATGTATTTAGTAGATAAAGATATAGAGATGAAATGATGTATTTAGTAGATAAAGATATAGAGATGAAATGATGTATTTAGTAGATAAAGATATAAAGATGAAATGATGTATTTAGTAGATAAAGATATAGAGATGAAATGATGTATTTAGTAGATAAATATATAGAGATGAAATGATGTATTTAGTAGATAAAGATATAGAGATGAAATGATTTATTTAGTAGATAAAGATATAGAGATAAAATGATGTATTTAGTAGATAAAGATATAGAGATGAAATGATGTATTTAGTAGATAAAGATATAGAGATGAAATGATGTATTTAGTAGATAAAGATATAGAGATGAAATGATGTATTTAGTAGATAAAGATATAGAGATGAAATGATGTATTTAGTAGATAAAGATATAGAGATGAAATGATTTATTTAGTAGATAAAGATATAGAGATGAAATGATGTATTTAGTAGATAAAGATATAGAGATGAAATGATGTATTTAGTAGATAAAGATATAGAGATGAAATGATGTATTTAGTAGATAAAGATATAGAGATGAAATGATGTATTTAGTAGATAAAGTTATAGAGATGAAATGATGTATTTAGTAGATAAAGATATAGAGATGAAATGATGTATTTAGTAGATAAAGATATAGAGATGAAATGATTTATTTAGTAGATAAAGATATAGAGATGAAATGATGTATTTAGCAGATAAAGATATAGAGATGAAATGATGTATTTAGTAGATAAAGATATAGAGATGAAATGATGTATTTAGTAGATAAAGATATAGAGATGAAATGATGTATTTAGTAGATAAAGATATAGAGATGAAATGATGTATTTAGTAGATAAAGATATACACATGAAATGATGTATTTAGTAGATAAAGATATAGAGATGAAATGATGTATTTAGTAGATAAAGATATAGAGATGAAATGATGTATTTAGTAGATAAAGATATAGAGATGAAATGATGTATTTAGTAGATAAAGTTATAGAGATGAAATGATGTATTTAGTAGATAAAGATATAGAGATGAAATGATGTATTTAGTAGATAAAGATATAGAGATGAAATGATTTATTTAGTAGATAAAGATATAGAGATGAAATGATGTATTTAGCAGATAAAGATATAGAGATGAAATGATGTATTTAGTAGATAAAGATATAGAGATGAAATGATGTATTTAGTAGATAAAGATATAGAGATGAAATGATGTATTTAGTAGATAAAGATATAGAGATGAAATGATTTATTGAGTAGATAAAGATATAGAGATGAAATGATTTATTTAGTAGATAAAGATATAGAGATGAAATGATTGTATTGGATCTTGTCCCTATTCAATCCATTTGTTTTGTGTATTGTGAATAATGTAATTTAAAATTAGATTTATGAATAAATGATGCATGAATGAATGAATGAATGGATGGATGGATGGATGGGTGTATGGAGTGAGAGAGAGAAAGAACAATTACCCCGAACATTTATTTAAAGTAGAAATTAGTTGCTATAATAAATATATTTATCGACTCATGTCAAAGCACTTATCACTTTCTTATCAATGACATGTTACAAACTTTCCAATATACACCCACAAGAGCTCAAAAAAACTTTCACTATAACATAAAAACTAAAATAAAATGGCAACAAAAAGTTGTTTTTTATTTTTTGTTTTTTTACAGTGTCATCTATTTGAATTGATCCTTTCTAAATTTGACAAGTAGACACGGAAAAAGGCGAAATGATTCTTCAAGATTTCGATCTAATTTTGACTACCTTCCTTCAAGAGATACAAACATAACAAACAAACAAACAAAAAAAGAAAGATACTTTCATAGTATGATTTCAATCCAGCTACATTTCTTTTAAAAATTGAAACTGAACCGACAGTCCAAGTGGGTCAGTTATCAAGTAACGTTTCGTGACTTTTATTGCATTTCTGAAACTTAATAGCTACTATAATTTATAGTATCAATAATCTTCCTATTTAAGAAAACTTTTTTTTTGTAGAAAATTTTATTAGCAAACAAGTTTCTTTTTAACAGTGACACGATTTTCTGTATGAGTTGAGTTGTTCACACTATCAATGAAACATTTGTATCTGTCAAAGTAACGTAATATTTACAGGTTCAGAGGTGCCTTTAAAGATGCGTTTCTCAAGAGGGATAAAGAGTGTCAGGTCCTGAAAATAAAAAAAAGGGGGCTCTGCCCCACTCACCGTTGGAAGTGCTTACATCTCTGCCTCAGAACTATTTGCTCATTGATTGATGCCTGCTGCATCTCCAATATTATTTCCAGGAATAAGCTTTTCTTATATACAAAAGGCTTCACAATTATCTAAAGGAATAAAAAGAGAATTAGCTTCAATAAACATTCGTTAGAAACTTCTCAAGGTCCCTTGCAGGCCTAGGAGCGCCAAGGAATTTCTTTTACAACTTATCGTGATCTTAATGGTTCACTATTTTACACGTATCATTATCTTAATGTTTCAATATTTTACACTTATCATTATCTTAATAATTCACCTTTTGTACACTTATCATTATCTTAGTGGTTCATTATTTTATACTTATCATCATCTTGATGGTTCACTGCTTTACACTTATCATTATCTTAATGGCTCACTATTTTACATTTATCATTATCTCAATGGTTCACTATTTTACACTTATCATTATCATTATGGTTCAGTATTTTACACTTATCATTATCTTAATGGTTAAATATTTTACACTTATTATTATCTTAATAATTCAGTATTTTACACTTATTATTATCTTAATCGTTCACTATATTAAACTTATCATCCTCTTAATGGTTCACTATTTTACACTTATCATTATCTTATGGCTCATTATTTTAAACTTATCATTATCTTAATGGTTCACTATTTTACACGTATCATCATCTTAATGGTTCACTATATTACACTTATCATTATCTTAATGGTGCACTATGTTACACTAATCATTATCATAATGGTTCGCTATTTTTCACTTATCATCATCTTAATGGTGCACTATTTTTCACTTATCGTAAACATTCATTTCGTCCCTTCATCCTCTTGTTCTCGTTGACTCTAACCTTTGGTTTTCTCACTACCGTGTAGTACAAGGTGAGGGTATACTTACGGTGTCAAATCATTGATTGACTGTGAAAATGTCTGTGATCATAGATCCACTGTTCTTAGAATTAAAAAAAAATAATTCTACAAGTCTTTTGAAGTTATTATTTTCTCATTATGTCTACCGTGGTACTGAAAAGCCCTACGGCCAAAAATGAAATAGAGTCTGATATGTAGTTTAATTAGCTTGACTTTTTAATGACTTTTTAATGAAACTATTTAGGCTTCGCATTGATTTTCAAGGCATAATTCGAAAAAGTAATAGAGACAATAATATTAGCGGCCCACGAAAGGGGAAAATCCACAATTAGTTTTATGAGGTCTTTCTATCGGCCCGTCCGTTGCGTTTAGATCCGAGAAGCTAGTAAAGGTATTGAAACTTCAATTTCATTTTATAAAGCTAACATAGTTTGGATGCAACGACAACTTTTCCTCTTCTGAAATAAATAACAGTTTTAGTTTTTTATAAAATTAATAAAATAATCCTTTATTTCATGAAAAAAATACAATTATTTATTATGGATAGTAATTAAGTAATAGAAAATATAGAGTTGAAGCTACGTCCTGAAGCAAATGTGATACATACATATATTAGACATAACTGAACAGCAGCACCAGGGAATTAAATTCAATTCTGTCGACCGTCTTTCTCCATTCCACTGTCTTTCACCTGGCCTAGAATCTCTTTCAATAATTGGTCCGTCAATTCTCTAATGTCTTCCTAATGCTTTCTCCGTCTGCCTATACCTCCTGTCTCTGGTGATGTTGCGAGCCCAGAGAACCTCTTGATATGCCCATACTGTTAAGTCAAGTTCCCCCTTTCAGACCTTGTGGTTCATAGGGCAGATGATGTAAAAGGTCATCTGTTTCTGTGGCCTACGGTTAACGAGGGTGTCACGTGGCCAGCGTAACGACCAACCGCCTTTACTTTTCCCCTACTAATGTCAGGTACCCATTAGAGCTGGGTGGACTCAGAGGCGCCAAAGGTACCGAAGTTGAAAATTCCAGTCTTCACCATGATTCGATCCCTGGACCCCCGGTTCGGAAGCCAAGCGCTTTACCGCTTAGCCACTGCACCTCCCCATACAGTTTTAGATTGCGTTTTTTGACAGCAGTCAGCTGGTCAACGTTGGGCCCAATAGCTGTGTTCTAATCCTGTTTCTAAACTCTTCCTTCTAGATATTACTATTATGTTTATTTGAAGGCTACGATTTTCTGTCCACGTACTTTTTAACCATCCTGCCCTACATTTAGTTTCTTCTATCCACAAGTTACATAACTCAAATCTCTCATCTCGAACACTCCCCGCCTATTTAAAAATTCACAAGAAATAATGCAGAGAAACAATGAGTTGTTTTTTTTGTTTTTTTTTATCTATCGGAGTCGTCAAATCAAACTCACGTGCGCTCTTCTCAGGAAACAGTCTCAGCTGATTGATTGTTTTAAAAACATTCTCCCCCCCCCCCCCCGTCTGTCCCAAACTATCAAATTGTTTTTTTTTACATTGTCCCTTGGGAGGAGGCGAATTGTTAAGACAGAGATATTTATTTGATGTCTCTGAACAAACAAGGCACATTTAATTGGTAGACAGAGGAAAATAAGTTACTGATTAACCTGCATGACTAGACTGCACACCAAATGTCTAGGACTCATTTATCTTCTTTTTTAAAGTAACGTCTGTAATCTATAAGATAAGAAAAAACGATGTATATTTTACATCAAAAAGTTCAATTTCCTTTAAATGTTTTAAAATGTTTTACATCTTTCGGATGTTCCTTCAGAGTTGAAGATAGTTTACTTCCTAGTCCAAACCTCCCGCAGGACGACGGGGGATGGGAGCGGGCAGGGTTTGAACCATAGACCATCGATAAATCCGAACGACAGTCCAACGCGCAAACCGCACGACCAGCTGCCATGTATTTTATGACTAATTTTATTTTTGTGATCGATGTTTTCTATCTTCTCTGTGATAGTAAAATGTTCAAATCCAGACCCAAAGTTTGTATCTTTTAATGTTTATGATCTTTATGAGTTTTAAGAATGCTTTTTCTTGACTAGGTGTTCAAGTGTGATTTGCTTTGTCTTAGTAACAGCATTTTGTATCTTTCGTTGTCCCTTTTTTTTTGGGCTCGGATTCTGTAACCAGAGATATCCAGACTGAAATGAGTCTATGAGTCCTTGCCTATTATGTTGTATGTGTTGGTCTTTAGATGGACATATATATAACATTGAATACATTGGCAGCTAAATTAAAATTAAAAGAACAATTGCCAAATTTAATTACGTTTGAGTGTGTTTAATTTGTTTTGTCAAAATGATGTATATATTTCATAGTAGCATAGTGTATTCTAAAACTTATAGTCAAAGCAGTCCGGACTTTTTATTGTAAAACTGTTTATAATCTATGCAAGCTATTTCTATGTCATTATTGAAGCTTTAAAATTTAAATATTACACATTTCATCTTTAATTTTGCAGTTGGCAAATATTAATATTTATAATAAAATAATTATATAATAATGATATTGCAATAATATTATGATAATAACAAATAAATATTCGATGACCTTTCTTTTTTTAGTGTGTTTAGGTTCGGTAACTGTGTTAATACTTGTTAGTTGAAAATATTACAAGAGATTGTCCCCCTTTACACATACGTAAATTGGAATGAAATAGTAGAAAGTAGATCATTGTTATTTATACGTACTTACGTTCTTTACAAAAACATATGATTACATGATTATAATTATGTAATTGTCTTACCCATCATTTTGAGACATAATTAGAATATAAGAGTGCTTGGTGGTCGAGTGGTAAAGCGTATAGCTTCCGTACCGAGAGGTTTGAAGTTCAGATCCCTAGTGAAGACCTAGGGGTTTGAGTCCACCCAACTTTAATGGTATCCTGACATTAGCTATTGAAAATAATATAGGCAGTTGCTCGTTGTGCTGGCCACATGTCACCTCGTTAACCCTGAGCCACAGATTGCAAGGGTCTGAAAGGGGTATTTTACTTTTATTCGAATTATATGTATTGACTCCTGCCCATTGTCCAGCCGAACATTCTGGGCTCACATAGGTCTCACCAGTCACACGAGGAGGCACAAAACCCAAGTGCAAAGCCCTCAGCTCCCTGGATGGGTAAGAGGTCAACATCAAACCACGATATAATATATACATGTATAAATGTGTGTGTGTGTGTGTGTGTGTTGGTTCTGGAAAAGAGACCAGGTTTTTTTAATCTTTTGTATAATTCAATGATGGGCAAACGTTATTGGCAGCGTCCGAAAAGTAAAATAAAAACAACTTTTGGCGAGCCTTAAAATACAACTAAAAAAGAAACAAATTTAGTAAACATTAAATTAAATTATTTCAAAGTTCATCTAATGTGAAGCTTCAAAATGCGAGTGTTTTTGATATTTTTTATTATTTGGTTAAAATTTTTAGAATTAAATTTAAGTGTTTATTGGTCAATCTATTTCTGACAGACATTTGTAAGTTTCATTGTTGAAGAATGCTACTCACTAATATTGAAAGATTGCATTGATCTTAACATGAGGTATTTAATGTTTATGTATATCTTTGGAAGAAAAAAATACGAGCTCATTGGTCAAACAGTCAAAACTCTGGTTTTTACCGTTTAAATGTTCAAAATAAAATCATCTTGAAATTAAATTTAGGCAATTTGAACACGTTCAGTGGGTTTTCCCGGACTCGACTCCAATGTTTCTTTGGAAATGTTTGGATAGTACGTAACGCCCGAAAACC
The DNA here is from genome assembly GCA_036873155.1 of Biomphalaria sudanica. Classification (NCBI taxonomy): domain Eukaryota; kingdom Metazoa; phylum Mollusca; class Gastropoda; family Planorbidae; genus Biomphalaria; species Biomphalaria sudanica. Next base: position 295,959 of record JAZGLO010005492.1, on the reverse strand, counting down.
CCCCTTATTGTTCCCTCCATCCCTTCTTGTAATAAAACTCAATACATATCCCTCCCCGAAGCGTAGAAAATTGGAATTTAAGAATTGACTTATTATCTCAAATTACATTGACATTATATATATATGGCTCCTTCTGTCTCGGAAGACAATGAATGCGCCCAGATGAGTCACTGGCTTTGGTTACGTCTTGAGATGGTACAGAATCTGGAGTAACTGATCAAGCCAATTCTGGAGTGGCAGATTTTGCCACAGTTTGGGCATGTGTATGCATTAGTGCTAGGGCTAGCTGACAGGGCAGCTTTCTTTTTCTTTCTCTTGACTGTCGCTGCTTCGTTTCTTACGTACAGTCTGTCTCCATGCTGTCCAGTCTTGGGCTAGCTCCTCCCACATACTTTGGTCGATGCCCGTGGCTCTCATGTCTCGCTTGCAGACATCTCTGTAAGTTAGTCTTGAGCGGCCCTTGGGTCTGACTCCCTCTGCAAGCTGAGCGTATAGGATGTCTTTAGGGGTTCTTCCATCTGGCATGCGAGTGACATGACATGTTGAAGGAGAACATAGATGCTGTGCATGTTGGCCCGTTTCAAAACTTCCTGGCTGGTGACACGATCCCTCCAGGAGATGCACTTTGTCATTATGGAACCATTAAAAATGATGGAAAAAGTAGCGAATTATCTCGGAATTTCGTCGGCGAATTTAGTTTTTATTTCAATATTGTACATAGGGTGGCCGCCGGAAAACTCGTGGTATTAAAAAAACAACTTCGGCGAATTTTTCCATTATTATTATTTGAAAACCCGTGGTATAGTCCTTCCTTGAAAGTCAGACCCGTGAAAGTAAGAAGATCAATGTACCTATTAACAACAATAATTTAAATTTATAAAGTGCTGTTAACAAACATAATGTAGGCTGTAATTAAATGACAGACATACAAACACGAGAGTTAAAATGACATCATAATCTAAAAAAATGTTGTTATTTCCTTTTAACATTTGTTCGTTTTGTTACGTAACAAATCTCCAGACCTCAACTCCCCCATTGTAACTAATCGTAACAAACTTTTATACCCCCCCCCCTCCTTAGCCATTACTTAATATCCGAATGTTTCCCTCGTATTTTGAATACGCTTCGGCGGGAATTTCCGCACTGGACTCAAATGTTTCTTTGAATTTTTAATACGTTTCTGTGGGTATTTCCATACTCAACTTACAAATGTTTCTTTGAATTTTGAAAACGTTTCTGTGGGTATTTGCGCATGGACTCAAATGTGTATTCAGTCAAGAGTTGAAAAACAAAATTGGATGTTCATGAAAATTTTGGGTACCGTTTTTATGTAGAACTCATATGACGTCACTGGGAGCGTGGTTTGCCGGGAAATCAGAGATAAAAGTCTTCAAAAAACCAAGTACTAAAAGAGCATTGTCTGATCAACACAACACTATAGTAGACTCAAGTAATCTTTACATTCAAAATAAAGAACCACTCTGACAGTTAATTACGGAGAGCTACACAGTGAATTAAGCGTACTTGCAATAAGTCATTGGTTTTATGTGTGAGAAATTAAATAAAAAAAACTTTTTACAAATATCCATTGTTGCTGTTTTGGTTTTTTTTATATGTATATATTAATACTAATATACTAATTATCTAGTAATAAATTGGGTCCCCCATTGCTGACACTGCGGGGAGTCGGAGGAATCAGTGATGCATGTCATGTACAAGCTGCGCACAGAGATGTATGGGGCAAGACAATTGAATTGTATGAAAAACCTAAGAGTTTCCTGCCACAACACTGCAGGAGGCCTAATCCTTTCTGCCCTGTAGCCCAGTGGTTCTCAAACTGGGGTCAGCAGAAAGATGAAAACTGTATACAATCAAAATAACTCCTTCGCTAAAAGCCATTAAATTCGATCGGATAATTTGAATAATAACCAGTTCGCCTGTCACTGTTGTTTAGTATGTCTATTATAAATTATTCTATGGTTACATCATTGTTGACGCAGCTTGGCAAAACCAAAATGATTGTTAGCAGTCCTAAAATAGAATTTTATTGTGCGCATGAATATCAAATCCACTTTTTCTACAAACCAATCAACGTCGTTCTTTCCATATCTCTGTCGTATCACTCCATTCTAAGAAGTAGGCCAAACTTTTGTTTTAAAGTTTCCTATCGATGATCTTAAGACTCTACGACACACCGACACCAGTTTAGCTATTAATCGTGCACATAGTAGGATTGATTATACGTCATACAGTGGTGATTCGTGCTTGTTTAATTGTGTTTTTTTTCAAGCCCATGTAATCGTTAAATTATGGATAAATACATGAAACGTACGCAGACATCTGAAGAAGTGTAAGCATAGAAACGACATCGTGGCAATGGCCTTAGACACGATGTCGTAAGAGAGGCCGCACAACGAAAGGGAAAATTAGATACATATGTGCCTGAATATTAACAATTTGGATTTACACAGTACAAAGGTAACAGTAATCAGCCACAATAGTGTCATTTGTTTGAATTTGTAATCAAACATCTTAAAGAAGTTTTCGTCACTCTGTATTCGTGCAACGAACCTTATACTTCAGAGGAGTAGTGAGAAATATTACAATAACTATTACCATTGTATCTGTATTCATGTTTTACATTCCTTGCTTTCGCTTTGCAGACTTAAGCTCTGTGACTGTCCTATAGCGCTGTGTTATTGACTGTCAGTAGTTAATGCTTATAGGATATGATTACAATGAATGATTCATTTTATATAGGTGCCTTCAGATAAAGAAGTTTACACAATATGTCTGTGGCTGTGCTATTATAACTTGGGCAGACAAATCAGGCTGCGTTTGGGGTCCGCAAATATCGTCGTATGGCTTGCAAAGAGGTTGCAGAACTGAACAAATTTGAAAACCTTCTGATTTAGCCGATTGGGACCAAGTTTTTAAATGAGAGAAAGTAGTGAATTAAATGTGACGAAAATAAGGGACAGGGCGGACCAAGGCTCGAACCAGTGACCCTGGAATCGACAACACCGCCTAGCGATAACGCACTAAGCAAACCTAACCTCTAGACCATCTAATACCCACTGAAGCTTCTATATGTAATGTATTTATGTTGTCCACTTGTCATTGTGAGAGATCCACAATTAAATAGAGCCATTGTCTGTCTATTGCATGCCTAAGGGCTGTCTGTCTCGGCGCTATTAAAGTTGTTGGTGAACGGATGTGGCGAGGTGGGAGAGGAGCTAGCTTGTTCATGTGACCATTGACCACTGGGGTGGTAATTTGCATACGGGCGAAATGAATGTTGTTGTTTTTTTGACATTCCGATGGTTAAGCTCGTTAAGTGCGTTATCGCTAGGCGGTGTTTTCGATTCCAGGGTCACTGGTTCGAGCCTTGGTCGGCGCAGTCAAATATTTTCGACGCATTTAATTCACTACTTTCTCTCATGTAAAAACTTGGTCCTTGCTGCTGCTGTTCATTTATGTTTAATATATGTATGTATCATCATTTGTTTCAGCACCTAGTTTCAACTCTATATAAATATTTAGCCGATTGGAGTGAATATCAAGTAATCAACGAAGTCAGTGACATAATCCAGTTATTTTTAGTTTTAACAGAAGCAATAATTAGTTATAAATGTACGAATGTATCTATTCATCTTTCTGTTCTTTTATAGCCATAGCCTGAATCTATCAATCTCTTCATCTTTGGACTGAATACAAGTTACGATGTGGCTCAGTGGTTAAGCTCCTGACTTTCGTACTTGTGTCCTTGGTTCTCGATGAAAACTGGGAATATTGAATTTCGGGGTTTTAGGTCGCCCCTGAGTCCACCCAACTCTAATGGGTACCTGGCTTTAGTTGTTGTGCTGGCCACATGACACCCTGTTCGTAAACAGTTGGCCAAAGAAACAGATGACCTTGACATCATCTGCCCTATAGATCGCAAGAATTGAAAGGGGAACTTTCCCCTTTTTTTTTTATTTAGTTAGACCCTAACACCTAACACTGAATTGCTTTTTAATTTATGCATATTTTTTAAATATATTTTTTCTAAATAATGTAAAGCATGACTCTACAATCTGTGGCCCTTTTAGATAAAAGATTTCTATTTCTGTATCTATCCAAAATTTGATGTATCAAAAATGATAATGCATAATTTATACTGATATTAAGTAAAAAAATTTTTTTAAAGTTTTAAGTAGCACGCTATCTTATCTTATCTTATATTATACAGACGTTACTCCAAAAAGTAGATGATTAAGTCCTACTCTAGAAGTCTAGTTCTAGAATAAGTTATTACAAAACACATCAACACATTTTTAACTCTTTAATATATCTACTTTCTTTATACATAATATCAATTGTAAAATGTTTGAATGAAAGATAGCAAATGTAACAAAATAAAAATAATTGTCATATTTGTCAATGTAAAATGCTTGTATAAGATACTACCTGTAACTAAATATTTTACAATGTAACTTATGAAGCTAAAGTAATTTATATAGTACCAGTAGTATTTTGACTAGAGTAATACCATTAGTAAGAGACTTTATTTTGAGACCACATGTCAGAAAACCAAAAAGTAAAGTAACACTAATACATATTACACTGAACCATAACTTTTGAATACTAAAGTACACACATAAATAAAATACTCAGGAAGACAAAACGATGAATACATGTTTCTTAGTCATTTATGCTAGATGACTGGTCTGTTGTGGTCACGTGGTGCGTGAGAGAATAAATGGGAGATAACTCCGAGATTTCAATTCTCTAACTCCTCCTCCACCAGATTTGGTTAGTAGAACCGAGACATCACAGGTCAGTACGACGTGGCAACGAGATATTGGTCTAAACTGCCCACAGGTTGTGACGTTGTAAATCAGTGTTTAGGCCTCTATAACGAATGGTCTTGGTAGAACGTAGTGGACCGTATCCGAATCTCTAATCTATATCCTAACTAGAATTCATAAATATGAGTATTTGTCTTGCAAGCTAAGCGTTATAACACATCGCTATCCCGTCGTTCCTCCTGCACCAAGATATTTTTTTGTTGTAAAATAATATACCTATTCTTAGAGCTTTATATGTGTCAATAACTTTTCATGACCTTTCCAAAATCTATTTGGCATAAGTTATCATAACCAAACAGGATATTCTTTTGTAGATATACCCATTATAATTTTATATGTTACTAATTTATCTATAAATAATTGGACGTTTTTGAACTTCAATACAAAATTTGAATCAAAGGTTTAGATACTAAAAGCTTAATTAATAGCCCCAGCTGCGACCTACATATTTCACCACACGCGGCGCGGACATTACTATTTTTCGCAGGTGGTCAATTTAGATTTTCTTTCTCGCTGTAGACGTCTGTCCTCGGCATCGGATTTTCTTTTGGCTGCAAATGTTTATCCTGCGGCCTTTGTGAGTATTCAATATATAATTTATTAAAATATAATTTAAGTTACATGTGTACAGATTTAGACCTGGAGAATCCCAATCGCAATAATATTCTTATGATCCGCTGGCCAGACAAGATCTAAAATGAGGAACTGTGGCGAAGACTAAAACAATAGCCCATTGAAGTAGATATTAGAGACGTATTTGAGTTGGATAGGCCACACCCTCGGAAGCCCGAATCCAGCATAACAAGGCAAGCTCTAACCTGAAACACCCAAGGAAAAAGGAAGAGTGGACGGCCCAGGAATGCATGGCGCCGCGATTCATGCAGATGCCAAGTAGATGGGCAATTAGAGAGATTCATTCAGAACTGAGACACATGGAGGAAGTTGATACAGAGTTGAGATTACTCGTATTTGTTTTTACAACTTTCCACTTTTAATCTCTTCTAAATCCAAAGTAGACCTAAACATGATTTATTCTATTACATTTAGTATGTTAGTCTAACCATTTTTTTTTCCTTAATACAGCAGCTCCTAAGCTATTTTTTTATTTGGTTCCACCACTCAAAATGAACAGATTAGTTGACTCTGTACAACAAAATATATTCTCTATTGAAGCAGTTATAATAACATGTATGTTTTTCTATTCTTTCTTAATTGTATATCCATTTGTGGTAATAAGATTTACAACAAAAAAAAACAGTTAACATTTTTTGTCATGGTAAATTTTACATACTGGTTGTATAGGACACGCAATCATTGTTTTTTACAATATCCGACACTGCTGTAATTGAGCCTATCCTTGTAGACTCCGCTGTGAACATGATTGGCCCCAAAGAAGCCCACGCAGTGAACCATTGCCCCGCTACTCCCTGGGCAAGTGCAAGTGTTGTAGGTCAGCTTGGTGTAGTTGTAATCGCTGTTGTAGTGGTTGATTTTACTGTTCGTCACCCACTTGCCGAAACTGACCTGCTTAGAGCCATGGGAATTAAACAAAATTGTAAAAGTTAAACTAAAACTAAGTTTAACTAAGATAAAGTAGTTCAACTAAAAGTTTTTGGTGTATCCTCAACGAGGGTAAAACTAAACCAACAAAAAATAATTAATCTATACAAACTGTTCATAACTTATTTTTGTGGTGGGGGGTTGATGTAGACAGAGCCAATCATGCGACTGTATGCCCATGCTTAGATCTAATTCTTTTAACATTGTAATCTTTCTCCATAATAAAATCAGTAACAAGGAAGATGTTTCTTACATAAACGTTATTGCACAATACGATTTGAAAACAAAATATGTGTGCTTGTATTTTTTGCCTTGAATTGAAACCTTTAGAAAAGAATGGTACTTTTATTTTATTTTTTAAATTATATTTATTTACTATATAACGGAAAATCGTACTTATACCGATAAAGTTTAAAATCTCATTTAATAGATTTAGACTTTCGCATTTAGATCTAGTATCTCAAGAAATAGAAACAACTTTGCTGAAGTTTTATGAAACATTTGACCTGTGTAACTGTTTTAGTGTAAAGTACATGCTTGACTAACTATGCCAATGTGTTATTTACTCTTAGGGCAGAGAGGGTGTGTAACCATTTTAATGTAATGATCTAAGTCAGCGGTTCTCAACCTTTTAAGCTCGGCGACCCCTTTTTACAATATCCCACTCTGCCGCGACCCCCCCCCCCAATACACACACAGCAACAGAAAAATAGACAATAACAATCCTTATTTTTTGATGGTCTTAGGCGACCCCTGGCAAATCGTCAATCGACCCCCAAAGGGGTCGCGTTCCACAGGTTGAGAACCCCTGATTTAAGTACATCCTTGACTAACAATGCCAGTGTGTTATTTGCTTGTCTGACCCACCTGTTACATAACGTGCAATTAAAAATAAAAACCTAGAGTGGTCTTGTAATAATCGGCAACACGCATACAGTACACTAGGCCTACATGTGTACGTCTGTGGGACCAGGATGTCAAAATGAGTCGGACACTGTCTATTTACTTTTCGGGCAGGGAGGGTGTGGATTAAGATTTTTGTTTTCTAGAGTTGGTTATCCTAATGCATTTGGATCTATTTAGGCCTAACTGTAGATTTAGACAACATTTTATAATACTGCTACATTCCAGTACAAATATTGACTCCCATAACTTCTACCAGCATCTTACTTTACCCTCTTCAAATACTGACAAAAGAGTTGTTAACTGCATTATTTTTTTTTTTTGGCAATCGAAGTTTTTATGAGGTTACCACTTGTTGACAAGTTTTAAAAATCTAATTAAACTGTTTAGTTTGTAACAAAAATAAATTAATTGAACAATTATTTTAACCTAACTTTTTTTTCTAATTAAACTTTTGGCCTTAGTTATTTTTTTTTTTAGTTAAACTAATAGTTTGTAGCTTTATAGTTAACTATCACCCATCACTACCTGCTTAGTGCATCCATGCGGGTGGGAGACAATGAAAATAAATTTGCCTAGTGATCGCCCCTTGTACTTCTGCCAAATTCTCTTTCCAATCTCGAACCTGTGCTCCATCAAGGTGTACAGCCTATTGCCCAGTGTCGCATCACAAGTGGCGTACTTCAGTCCACAAAAGTCTCGATCAATATTCACGTATTCAATACTCATGGTTTCGAGTCTAACCAGGGGGCTATCTTCTTTGTCATAGAACAGTCTACAGGATGTTGCGGACGCCTCTGTTTCGTCATAGACCACATGCGCTGCTGTCAGAACAATAATTTCCCACCAGACTCTGCTCGGATTTTCTGACATCAGACAATTTTTGCAAGGACAAGTTTTATATCTCCTTTCATATTTGGCGCCCAGTGCGTTGTATTGAACGCCCAACGCATCGTAGCCACATCCATCGATTAATTTAAACACGCTCATCTGGCCACTGCCCATCCTCAGGGATTGGTCTCCGGTGGACTCACTGAATGGATATGCGACATCCGTCCCTGGCCAAAACTTAGGTCTTTTAGGACTAGTTACCTTGACTTCCACTCGTACGGTAAGGTCAGCGATAGATTTGACTAGTTCGTATAATTCCGGGTCGCGGTAACGTTTGGGCAGATGTTCCTTGCTGAAAGTTTCCACAGGTATATACTTGGGATGTCCAGGGTTCTTTTTACATGGCTCTTTTCGTTTATTCAAAGCTTCTCCTTCTTTGTCACTAGCAACAAACGTTTCATGGTGACCTAAAATAAAAAAAAAAGAAAATGTTCGACACGTTTATAAAATTCCTGAATTTAAAAAAAAAAAACGCCAATGGGTAAAGAAACAAACACCTGACTTGTAGACAATGCGATGGATTGTTTGTTTGGGCCTTTCCGAAAATTAAGTCCCTTTCAAGCTTTTATAATATTGGATGCCTTAATAGTCCTTACTTGCATATTCTCATATAACAGACTGTATTTAAATATTTTGTTTAATAACTTCATGTATAAAGATAATTACTTAATGATTATTTCGCACTCAATAACTAATGAATGATACATAAAAAAGGATTTTTTTAAACTTCGCCCTAATCCCCCTCCCCAACAAATAAAATCCTGGTTACGCCCATTTATACATCTACATAGAGTATAGTAGATTGCAGTTCAACAGTATAGATCCAGACTTGGTAAAATTAAAAGACAGAAGTTTAGACTAGATCACTGGTAATTTATAAAGTGTATTGATACATTGCATTCTATACATATATATATATATTAGTTCTAGCCATTCATGATTTCTACACAATACGTTGAGCGAAAAGTGCATGGGCGTCTCTCTTTATTCCATTCTTTACGTTTAATGAATACAAAGAAACATTGGAGTCGAGTGCGGGAATACCCGCTAAACGTGTTCAAAATAGTCTAAATTTAATTTTAAGACGTTTATATTTTGAAAAATTAAAACGGAAATCAGAGTTTTCACAGTGTGGCCAATTAGCTAGTCACTTTTCTCTATTAAGAAATGCATACAGTTTTAAAATGCCATATTTCTAAGGAAATCGTTTGGGCCGTTTTGCGCCATCCACGAAGAGTTTGCACGCCAATTAGAGGAACTAAAAAAAAAAAACTGTAAGTCCTCTAATTAGTAGTATCAAATCATGCATATATTACTCTTTTGCTTACTGCAAACAATTCTATTATCGTCACTTCCTTATAATGTCGTTTCATCCATTTCTATTGTAGGAAACAATTTTGGTAATAGATTTTTTTGTTTTAATAAATATTCAAACGGACATTAAACACTAACAGTAAATCTATACTGACTATTGGAAAGACATAGCCCAAGACCGCACTAGATGGAGAGAGATGGTAACAAAGAAATCTATGGACAGTGAAAAAACATAAGCTTCAGCTCTGGAAGAAAAGCTTGCCTAACAAAAAGATGTCTGGTTCCTGTACCACCAAAGCGAAAGCCACCTTAACCTGCGATATTGGTGGACGGGAGTGTCTCTCCAAAGGCTCCACAGCCACATAAAAAAGTGTCCAACGAGATGAGCCATAGTCGTTCTACGACTGAAGGAAGCCAATAGTTTTAGCTATAACAGTAATAACGCTAGAAAGCTGTATTCTAAGCTCTCTTAGATTAATCTTGAATTAGCTATCTGGCTTTTCATATACACCGAATCAGAAACCCCATTGGTAGCGAGCTTTGCTGAGAATTACTTGCTTAGAGCACGTGAAAGGAAGCGAGCAGTGAGTTTTAAAGGTCGCCTTGTCCCCGTACAAGGACAGCCCTAATGTTGGACATGTACCTCTTTTGTCTCTCTCAAATCCGTGTCGTGATCGTCTTTTATGCAGAACTCAGCATTCTTCTACGTCCACAATACAGGGGCGACACCGTGTGTTGTAGTTCTCTCCAAACTGTCCGAAGTAAGCACCTATTGGACAGTAACCCACTCGGAACTGGGCTAGGACGGCCTGTTCCGCATAAATAAGTTGCCACCACGCATCCTTTCCGTCTGGTCTATTCATTGCCCTGTGGAGCTCGCAGCTCTTATCCGATAAGTCCCCTATACACCTACGCTGCTGATCACGGATAAGTCCAGTGTAGGGGGCCCTCTTAAACCAACACAACCTAATGCACACAAGTGATACATTCTATATGTTCTACTTACCATACGTATGTTTTCTGTCTTTAAGCGCTGGCTTTTTAACCTCTTTGTGGAAAGGACATAAATATTTTTGTATATTCATTTAAAAGTTAAAACTGGAGGAGTGAAACTCAATACAAAAAAATCCTTGTCTTTTTTTTTCTTGTTCAGTAAATACAAATCTGGATTTAAATCGAATAAATATGAACATTTATTGGAAATGGTCCAACGTATTTTTATGTAGTCATGGCATGAAGCAACAAGGCCTTTTGTTTTGGCTGAACGTTATTGGGATTGGCCCAAAATATTGATTATTGATTTTGTATCCAGTTAGTTAAGTCACACATCAGGGCTAAAATACACAACTTGCTAGAGAGAATATGTAGATAAATTGACTGGTAGAGTCAACGTAATATTCTGGAACAATCCTTGCGACAAGCTAAAAATATTTATAATCAACAGACTCGGCTGAGTTACACTCATTGACAACAACGATTTAGCAGAAAACACTATATTCGTTCAATGCTGAATAACCTGCCTTAATAGCATACAGGCAAGTTTAGTTCAGGGCCTGACGTAGATCACTAACCACAAATGTAGTCTTTGTAATGTTCGGGAATTTCCACTCAAGACATTATTTACCTACACGAAACATGACCAGGCTATGGTAGATTGAATTTAAAAAAGAACCAAGAACATATAAAAATACTTTTAAGCAAAACTTATAAGAAATGTAGTTGTATTATTATTTTGGACTTATCGTATAATTTTGTAATTGGTGGAGTCGAATGACCATTTTCCAGGGGTCGCCTTTAGCTTATTTTTCTTAATATGTTACAATGTGTATTTTTCGGTCCTAAGATTTCTTAAGTGTCGTAACAAGCACATTTGTAACATAGAGGGTATACATTAAAGTTTTTTTGTTTTTTTTTCAAGCACAAATTTATTTTATACTAAATACAATCACATAAAGCTTTTGCTATGCAAATACATCATGAATGTCAAATATATACATTTACAATATGATTATGATTTGTAACATTAGCAAAATCACAATTAGGATCTACCTAGGCATATGAACGAAATAAATTCTTCGGTTGTGGGTCGCCGCCTAGTAGAGAATCGTATTAGGGGGTCACCGAGCAAAAAAAAATTGAGAATCGCGGACTAAGATGGACCATCTGGGAAAATGGGGGGGGGGAAAGGGGGGGGAGGGATTAATAAGAAAGGAATATTTGGGTGAATTTTAGTGTAATCGGTTTTTAAAAGCAATTTGAAAAGAAAAAAAAAAGGGGGGGGGGAGGTAATACTGAAAATATTGTGAGGTTCAGAATTTTAATTTGTATATGTGTACGTTTGAAAGATAAGCTTATATGTGAGCTTGTAATAATGTGTAGGTTATTTTTAAAAATATTTCAAGGGAGATATATATGAAGAGAAAAAAACAAATTTAAAAAGCAGATTTATTGCTTTCGAGGTACTTCTAAAAACAAAAGTTTGTACCTAATGAGCTTGTTACAACCCTTTATATTGACGACCTGTAAAATTGACCCGTTCACCCTACAACCACTGTAAGAAATCTCAACAGTACAACCTCCCTGAAACATTTAATATCCGTAGTAGGTGTCCATCAAACAAAATGGCATGAGGCCTGAAAAGCCCCCCCCCCCCCCAACCAAAAATAAAGGCACAAACCCCAAAAAATAATTGAAAAAAAAAACGATACATACAAATGTTTAAATCATCAAATTCCAATGGCCCATACCATACGAATGAGCAAATTCCAATGGCCCATACCATACGAATGAGCAAATTCCAATGGCCCATACCATACGAATGAGCAAATTCCAATGGTAAATAGTGCATACCATACGAATGTTTAATTAAGATCGGAACAGTACATACCATACGAAAGTTTCGATAAATTCCAATGGTACATACCATACGAATGTTTAAATCAAATTCCAAGAACACATACCATACGTATGTTTCAATCAAAATGAAATGGTACATACCATACGAATGTTTTTTGTCACTACGGTAATCAGGCCTATTGTGTCCTAAACAAAAGCATTCACTTCCAAATTGTGTGACATTCATATTGCTAAAGACAGACACTAGCGCTACCCGTATCTTGTAAATTGCCGGAACAGGGCGTACTTTCTAAATAGAAGAAGTCAACTAAACTATCATGTCACAACCTCCAAAGTTTAACACAACTTGAGGCACGATGAAACGAGACATTACTATTACACTACGGGGCGAAATTGTCCTTGACATTTAAATTTCTGGGAAAACGGTGACGTGCTTTTTAATGGTGACGGAATATTTTCGGACATCTGGTTGGTTTAGTCTCATATTTCGTGTTTTTTTTTTATCCCTGTAAAATGTATGGATCAGATTTCAGTGGACGACAGTAGTGTCACATCAACAAGGAACTACACGAATGACTCGAGGAAAAAAAAAATATATTTTTAGATCAAAGTTGACTAAGGGCAATAACAAGGAGACAGACACTATTATTGACTGTATCCGACCATGCAACATACACCAGCAATTGTAAACCTTTTTTTTTTAATGTTTAAATGTGGGAGTGACATCTGTTTAACAGGAAGTATGAAACGTAAAGATTATTCTTATGTTTATTTTCCAGCAGGTAAATATCAATTTCATGACTCAGTGAGTTGTGCTGTGAAATTTACCTAAATGAAATAATGATACATAACAAGGTGTATATCTATTTTGCATAGAGCAGACTCACATTACTCTAGTCGCATAATTTTCTTATTACAGAGCTTGAATAAAAACGTACTTACATTCTTTTCAAACAAACATGAAAACAATGATTTAGAGCGATTTAAACAAAATAGTTCAACTCGTTTCAAAACAGCAAAGAATCCACGACTCCGGTTCTTTCACTTTAATGTCCTCACACACTCCATACGTCATACTGTATGTGTCCGATATTCTTTCAAACTTCAAGATAATCCACTACCTAGTTTAAACCTCCTGCAGGACGACTGGGGATGGCAGCAGTCAGGATATGAACCAGGGTGTTAAGAAGTGTGTGTATGTTTCCATGGTGAAGGTATTCAAAGGTCAATGATTGGTTGTAAATGATGAATGATAAACGGCATTGTCATCAGCGGTCCTAAATAAGTCAGACTGAAATGACTTGTTTTTGTAGTGAATTAGATTTTTTTTTTAAATACCATTTTATATTATTACCAAAGACTAGTACATTTATTTTTCGTTTGGTTATATTGTAATAAAAGTTCAATTTATTTCAACTTTTATAACTTAAGATATAATACTCGCCTACAGCGGTTTAGTTGTTTACCAGAATTTTGATGCGACAAGTCAACGGCCCGCAACATCGCCCGACCATCGAGATCGACTGTCCGGTGCGCATACCGCACGACCAGGCAGCCGTCAATTTCAATTTAAAACCAAATGGTCAGATTCATAATCTATTCAGCCTAATAACATAAATCAAATGTCAATTTCAATTTAAAACCAAATGGTCAGATTCATAATCCCTTCAGCCTAATAACATAAACCAAAATAATTTTTATATGTGAGAGACACCGCAGGTGTATAGAGTGTGGGGATAAATGGGGAGACGGGGCCGGATTTTATGAGAACTGTGCCTCATCCTAAAAAAAGGCCTCTAAAAAACTAAAATAAATAAAGTGTTGAAACAAAATATGCATAAGGCTTATAATCAAAATTCAAGGAAAATGAGCTAAAAATGTACAAGTGTATATTTTTGTTTACACAGGTGATCCCCGCATCTCTTTGATTAATGACATGGGGAGAAAGCCTCACCGACCTAAATTTCTCCCTGGGAAAGATGCTAAATATCCTGAAGGGGCATAAGAAATAAGATAAAAAAGGGGAAGTAATTGGCAGGGCAAGAAAGAAAAATTATCAGTAAATTAATTAATGTCCAGGCTCTCATGTTTATCATCTATTACCTAAATATGCATGTATTGAGTATAGACTGAAGTATACTTTCAGGACAGAAGACTCAAAAGTAAAGTAGCAATTATACATAAAACACTGAGCCATAATCTTCAAATACAAAACAAAATTGTATAAAATACTCAGAAAGACACAAAGTTAAAGGTCTCCCTCCTCATTCCATATGGTACTACAAATTTTTACAAATACTCCTTCTTCCCTAGTGCTATTAGAGCATGGAATGGGTTGCCTGAGCTAGCCAGGAAAACCAGTGACTTAGCAGAATTTAAGTCAATTGTTAATATGCATGACTGAATGCATGACGCGTGGGACGTAATCATCTTCTTTTTTTAAGTAACGTCTGTATTATATAAGATAAGATAAGATTTGGATATTAGTAAAAAATAAAAGCCAAGTCATGACAATTAAATACAGAGTAGCGTTTATTATGTTCTTCTTTTATTTACACAAAGAGTGGCAACATGACAACACAGCATGACAGAACGTCATAATCAAGAGTCAATACAGTTTACTATAGACACTGGGAATACATGGGAAAGGTTGGACACAATAATGTATTACAATAGAAATTACTAACAAGTTTTTTTTTTATCGATTCCTTCTTCATAAACCTTATGCTGGTCTATATGGTCTCTAATCTTTATTTCTTGTGATTCCTCAATATTGCAAGGAGTTGTTTTTTTTCCAGTGAGCTTTCAGTAAGAGCTATATTTGGCAGACAAGCCATTTTCTACATGAGGTCAAGTATCTATTTAACTCTTTACTGAATACAAAGAAACATTTGAGTCGTCGAGTGTGATAATACTCGATGAATGTTTGTTCAAAATAGCCAAATTTATTTTGAAATGATATATTATATTATATATTATAACGATATCAAAATAGCCTTATTTCATTTTAAGAGGATACAATTCTGAAAAGCAGAGTTTTCCCTGTGTGGCCATTTAGTTAATATTTTTTCTAAAAAATATACATGAATTGACAAATTTATTATTTATTGTGTTCAGGTTCCACACAGATGTCCACTTTTGGAACCACTGAACCAAGGAAGTGCACCAATAAAAGGGGAGAGAGAGCCTACATTGTATGTATATGAACCACGCCCCCGCCAATGTCATGCTACTTACTTTATACAACAGTTTTGAGTTATTAAAAATGTGTACGTTGCTTAGAATGTAAAATATGTTTCACTTTCAGCACTTTAAGCTAGTCTAAGATAGCAATGGAAGTTTCATCAAACGAAACATATCTTAAGAGAGCTACTTCCTTGAGTCTATTAAAACACTGATTCCAGAACCATTGTCATAGAGCTCCCAATCCCTACATATATTAAATAATATGAAGAAAACTATACAATGTATAAAATCATTTCATCCCAAAACCCGATTTAAAGACTATCATGGACATTTTTAAAGAGTTTATTGTGAGACTAGCACAACGATAATTCAGATTTACTTACTCAACACATATCTCTGAAACAACACAACAGTACTATTAACATCCAAAATTACTCAGGGATCTGCCTCGGGACAATCAGGCAAGGCAGCTCAAATCACTCAAAATATCAAGCAATATTTTTGACATTATTTGAAGAGACAGTGTTGTGATCAGAATTGTGTTGTTACCTATTTCTTGGATTTACTTGCGTCAAACACCGTGATTAAAAAGAAGAATATAAAACTAGGATTTTGATATTTATTGAAATAATAGGATTCTCTATCTTCTAATCTTATACATTGGAGGTGAAAAGGTGACAAGTGTCAGTAGTATCTAATATCTCGGAGCTATCATCTCAGATGAAGGAACCAAATTTGAGATGCTGGCTAGAATTGCGAAGTCCACGGCAGCACTTGTAAAACTTGAAAACAAACTGGAAAGACAAAGGCGTAGTCCTCGACATGCTCACCCTGGGCCATATTCTTGCCATGCTTTGAGAACCTTTGACGCTGACTGCAGAGAGGAGGATCCTAGCAATGGAATTGAGAAGATACAGAAAGATCCTAGGTATCACATACAAAGACCGCATCACAAACGAAGAGATTAGAGAGTGGGTTACTAGAGCGACTGGACTCCACGATGACCTGCTAACTACTGTAAAAAAACGCAAACTCAATGGTCGTATTACAAGGTCCTCAGGGCTTGCAAAAACCTTCCTTCAGTGAACAGCACAAGGGAAAAGAAGAAGAGGCAGACAGAGAAAGCGACTGGCCTGTCATTGAAAGAGATTCTATCAAACACAAAAGACAGAGAGGAATGGAGAGAATGGAGAAAGATGGTCAAGAGATCTTGTGTGGAACCCAAACGGTCCAACAGACTATGTCACTAAGGGATAGGTGAAGGTGATCTTATAAAGTACAGACGTTCCTTCTTAAGGACAATTACGTCCTCCTCGTATCCAGGTGTCAATCTAAGTGTACATTTGTATTAGACTTCAACTCTACAGACACTACCAGCAAGAGTCCCAGTACACAAGGTAAGTTTAAATGTTAAAATTAATTTGTTCATTACTTGTATCTTATTGTGTTGTTTATTCTTACGTAGTTAAACACAACACAGTGTTAAAAAGTTGTATCACGTTCATATAAAGATTCAACATTTGTGTTTCTATGGTATCATATTTACTATCAACAGATCCTTAGCAATTAAACAATCAGTTAAAGTTAATTAATTACTTTTTTAAAAACAGAGTTTAACACATTTCCAACCTTTCAAATTGTTATAGAAAAACGTTTACAGTAAATCCAAATTAGCTGATTAACATAGTTTGTTTATCTGTATAGTTCATTACACTAATATGTCATATTAGGTTGAGTGTTACAAATACTTCGCTACCTGAGGGACTTAAGTTCAATCCCCGAAGTAGACTAGAAATGATGAAATCCTAGATCTGAGTTGTGTTCGCTGAGCCCTTTTAATACAGCACTTAAGCCTTCCTGATAGTTGCTCCATCCCCATGTAACAAAAGAGGGCTTGTAGCTCGCTATGATAGACGAGCTACACAGCACCAATGCTAAATATTATGCAAATGTTATAGGCCTACTTGTGTTATGCTAGTGTTCTATGACTAGATTGACCTAAAGCACACGGATAGGATGTAATCATCTTCTTTTTTGACGTAACGTCTGTATTTCAAAAGACACCGACTGTAGTGCCTTGAAGACTGCAGGAGGCTAACAACAATAACAACATTCCTCAACTAGCTCCTTGATAAATGTCTCTCAAATGGGTTTAATGTTTTACATACTTAGGATATATAATAATAATTACAAAGGTTCTATCAACTCACTCTATCTGTCTATCTGTCTGTCTATCTGTCTATCTGTCTATCTGTCAGTCTGTCTGTCTGTCTATCTGTCTATCTTTCTATCTGTCTATCTGTCTGTCTATCTGTCTATCTGTCTATCTGTCTGTCTATCTGTCTATCTTTCTATCTGTCTATCTGTCTATCTGTCTATCTGTCTGTCTATCTGTCTATCTGTCTATCTTTCTATCTGTCTATCTGTCTATCTGTCTGTCTATCTGTCTATCTGTCTATCTGTCAGTCTGTCTGTCTGTCTATCTGTCTATCTGTCTATCTGTCTATCTTTCTATCTGTCTATCTGTCTGTCTATCTGTCTATCTGTCTGTCTATCTGTCTATCTGTCTATCTGTCTGTCTATCTGTCTATCTATCTGTCTATCTGTCTATCTATCTGTCTATCTGTTTGGTAACAAAGTTTGAACTTGTTTTTCTTCCACTTCCCATTCTCATAATTATTCAAAGTGATGACAACACACGAATCAATACAAGAAATTAGTTAATCAATTGGTAGTAATCAATTTATTTCTGTTTCATATCGCAGAAAGGGAGCTAAAACCTGTCATCTTGAGATAAAAGGCAGTAACAAGCGGTTCTTTCGCTTGGATAAGCTTTGAATTTTTTTTATTTTTTTTGAAAAGTATTCTTTTTCCTTTGCTTGTTTTTATGATTGGTATTATTATTAAACTTCGAATGATACAATTATCCTGTGTAAAATAAAATGAAACAGGCAAACAAATTACTTTACATTATATATGCAGTGGTGCGGTGGTTGAGCGGTGAAGAGTTTGGCTTCTGAATCCTGGTGAAGACTGTGATTTTTAATTTCGGGATCTTCAGGTGCCTCTGAGTCGCGTGAAAAGTAAAGGCGGTTGGCCGTTGTGCTGGCCACATGACACCCTAATTAACCGTAGGCCACAGAAACAAATGACCTTTACATCATCTGCTTATAAACCACAATGTCTGAAAGGGAAACTTTACCTTTTATACCATATGGTCACAAAAAGAGTTTATTATAGTCTGAAGAATATAGGGCATTTTTTACAGTAATAAGCTAGGTTGTATTCCATTTGAATTCGTGGCCTTCAGTTAAAAAAAAATTGATAAATCTTAATCTTTCACTCCCTGTGTGCTGAACATTTGTGAACAAATTTTAAACCAAGAAAACATAATTGAAATAATGAGATACACTCTGAAGCAGCATGGAAGAGAAATACATAACGCTTTAAGGAAGCAATTTTAGATTGTCTTTGGTTGATTTGCAAAGGTAAGTTAATAAATTACATGACTAAAAGTACTTCAGTAGGAGGAGAATTCCTCGGATGATTTGCAGGCGTGACACCACTCTGACCATTTGACCAGTACGTAAGTTTTCACATGCATTTGACACAAAATGAACTAGATCTATAGTTTCACATACTCAAATAACTGGATTGTAATCCGTCAAAAACAAAAAAATAAGGAAAGTTGTTTCCCAACAGGGCGGTAGGAGTCCACCAAGAAATTACTTTTCTGTTTTGAGTCTCGTTGTGAGAGGGTAAACGACAACCCAATAGTTTAACAGGAAGCTTTTTTTTTCACGTAAAACTTTTCTTGTCTGCTGAGACATCAACGGAAGCCCACTGGCACGTGGCGTTCTTCAAGACAACATTGTCGTCTGATGTCAGTCTCCGCCGGACGGATGGTACTCCAGACGGCCGCCTCGTGGCTAAACACGACCTGTCCAGACAGTTTTCGAGAGGCCCATTTAAGTCATCGTCGGCGAAAACAAGATCACTCTCTGCGCAAACTTCCGCGCTTACTGAGAAGGAGGTATTATGGGAATTAGAAGAGGCGTCTCTATCGAAATGTTTGTTTATGTCTTGATCTGATTGTCCTCCATCATTAAATCCATGATCGTCACTTTGTATTTCACAAAAATTACTTACGGTATTGTTTTTTGTTAAGGAGCTATCGCTTCTATTAGCAGGATAACCTGAATCACAAATGCCAATGCTTTCGTCTTTCGAAGAGTGTTTTTTTAACAGTCTTTGATTGTTTAGAGAATAGCCCTCTAAGCTACATGGATTTCTCACATCGTTTTTAATGAAAAAGTTGTTATCATTTTTCTTTGGCAATGAGTTAGCGAATGCCAAATTTTCCTCGGTATAAATGATGTAGTCTTTTCCCTTGACTACGTTGCTTTCACTTGTCTGAGGCGAGTCATCGCTTCCATCGCTAGTGCCCTTCCTGTGCGTCACTTCATTATGAGCTAAGGGGGTTAACTCATAATTCCCATCCACAGCGTGGTCCCAGCATTGTTGTCCCCCTTTCTTCCCCATGGCGACGGCTCCTTTGCTGTTCTGAGACTTCGAGTTCTTGAGCTTCTGCTCAGCTTCTTGAAGCACGATGAGGTCCACGTCGTCCAGGCATGCCGTCCATTTGCCCAATCGGCTGCCTCGTTTCGATAAGTGCGATCTAAGGTCCACGCGGCGGTGGACATCCATGGTGGATTGCGTTGGATCAGTCAATTGACTGGTAAGGTAAGGATGCTGACGACTCCGGAAACTTCGCTTACGGCAGAAATTATCCTGGCAATGACAAGCGAGACTGCGTAGAAATGAAGGCAGAGGCAGACGTCTGCAAAAGAAAAAGAAACATTAGTATGAGAGCATTCACATTAGTATGTGAGCGTTCACATTAGTATGAGAGCGTTCACATTAGTATGAGAGCGTTCACATTAGTATGAGAGCGTTCACATTAGTATGAGAGCTTTCTAGAGACACTGACTTCATATAAACAGTTAATTCGTTATGGCGATCAACATCCTTGATACACTGACATACATAAGGTTACACTCTAATAGCGTGACAGCAACACGTCCATCTTAGCGAGGAACTGTAGAGTTTAAATTTAAAGCTTCAGAAGTAAAAGACCAAATACAGTAAAGAATTTCAAATATAATACCAAACAAAAGGACGCAGGTACAAAACCGCTGTTCTTCTCTAAGCCAGTGTTTTGCTTATTGACTGCATGCTCTATAGCTGTCTGTACCTTAGGGGAAAAGTTGCACACTATTTCAAGCCTTACATTCACACCAAATCTTAACACATTAATCCGCAAATAGTACTTTTATTTACTATTTAAATTTTAATGTGCTTTCAAATCTCAAAAAGGGAATGGTGGTGGCCAAGTGATAAGGGTCCGTCTTCTGGAAAGAGGAACTCGAGAGAGTCTGGAGTCTATGAGTTCCTTAAAGCAAAAGATCGATGTGCTGGAGACGCAACACATTTGATGTTTTTAACTGAAGCCTAACCTTATCATCACTACTGTCGTACAAGTGACTCTATACCCTAAAAATGTTTTCTTCAATTTTTTGTCAAACTGGACTTTGTTTTAAATATCTTCTCATTGTCTGATATTTAAAAAGTTAAACATGCACCAAATATCTTCTCATTGTCTGATATTTAAAAAGTTAAACATGCACCAAATATCTTCTCATTATCTGATATTAAAAAAGTTAAACATGCACCAAATATCTTCTCATTATCTGATATTAAAAAAGTTAAACATGCACCAAATATCTTCTCATTATCTGATATTTAAAAAGTTAAACATGCACCAAATATCTTCTCATTATCTGATATTAAAAAAGTTAAACATGCACCTAAATATCTTCTCATTACCTGGTATTACCTTAAGTTTTTGCATATCCTGGTGCTGAATATGCCGTAGATGATCGGGTTGGCTGCGCTGTTAAGGGGGGCCGCCGACTGAAAGAGGGTGGCCACGGAGTCGTTAGGAGGAATGAGCTCATAGAGATCAAAAAGATTATACAGGAAGAAAGGACTCCAACACATGATGAACACTGTAGAATAGCAGATAAATATTTTATTTAAACATCAGAGTAAACATAACATAAACTATACGATTGCTTTTTGTGTTAACATTCATGTATTTATATACCTCATATTAAGTTAGCATTCATGTGTTTATATACCCCATATAAAGATAACATTCATGTATATACATGTACTTCTTGATAATTTAACAATAATGCGCCACACTACTCTATATTTTTTTTAACATTCGTGTGTACTCATGTCACTAATATAGAGTTATGTAAACGTCATATTGTATTAATATTCATTTATCCTTCTATCCTATATTGTGTTAACATTCATGTATTTGTATAGGCTACCCCATATTGTGGACTCTGGGGTGGTCAAGCTTGATCTGAGCGTAGACAATTGGCTTTGTATGGATTATCCTGGGCCGTTGTGTATGCTCCGTATTTGGTTGTGGGCAGCGTGAGCCGGATCGTATAGCTGGCATTGTGAGTAAGGCGTGCCTTTATGTTAAGCCAATAATCTATATGTAATGGACGCCTGGGCAGACGAGACAAGGCAAGAATACCACCCCGACAGAAAGGAATGAAAAGTCTGAAACTTGAGATAAAGTCATTAAAATAGTACCAGTGAGTGGAGGGCTAGGGCATATGCGCTATAGAATGTGTTTTCTCAAACTTCCCATTCTCGGATATAGTTAATTGTATAATTATTCATAGTCGAGGACAACACACAAATCCATAGTTAGTCATTTACTAGTATTTAATTCATTTTGTTTTATAAAGCAGAAATGGAGTTAAACACGGCCACCTTGAAATAACTGGCAGCAATTAGCCAAGCTTTCCTCTAGACAGAGGCGTAGCAAGGTATCCGTGGGCCCGGATCATCTCGGTGGCCTCCCCCCCCCCTCTCTCAAATAAGCCGAATGTAGCGTTAGACAAAACAATTGAATAACTGAAAGTATTGGTACATTTACAAAAAGAGATTCTAATACTTTTTGCTTTATGTAGATCTTGCTGCTCACTTTCCAACAATGTTAACGCAACGCTGACTGCGCTTACAATTTTGTACTCGACAATAAGCAGAACAATGTTATTAAATGTTTCAAATGTTCCACGAAGTGCTGCAGCTTCCAGGCGTTCTTGTTCCTTCGAGGAACACAAAGTTATTGGTGTTAACAGTTTTAGTACATAAAAATGTCCGAATCTTGTTGTTGTTACAGCATTCCTGGATGAGCACCTTGAGGGCACAATTATTTGCGTGTATTATAAACAATTCTCTTCCTATAGAATTCACAAAGCGCCCATCTTGGGATGCTATGAGCAAAAAATACATACCAAGTTATAGAAATCTGCAACGTCTTGAACACAGCGGACGGAATCATTTTAGACCAAGTTTTAGTCGTGGATAGCACAGTTGAACATTATGTGCAAGCGACTTCTTTTGATGAAGCAAAGCCCGAATGCCATTGTACTATCCACTCCTATTGAAACCACCATGATAGCTTTAGTCTCGCACTTTAATTAAGGATAAATGGAGATTGTTCAATACCTGTAGCATTTGATCAACCAATTCAGCAAACGTCTTGTTTTCACAAATACGAAAACCTAGAAATGACTTATTTCTTTTTTTTTTATGGGTATTCCGGCATCGATCACAAAGCAGTCTTTAAAAAATAATTATATTTTTTTCAACTTTTATTATGTTTGAGTGCTCTCACCAATAACAAAAAAAAGGGTCGATCGGGCCTCGGTATTTATGCCAGAACTGCATTGCCTAACAGGTCTATTATCTCGTCATGAATCTGTGGGGCTTTGTTTTCCTGTCAAATTTCAAGATTCATAACATTTTTTAAAAGGCCTAGTCTGAGGGTTTGTATAAATATAATGTTTAATAATCTTTAAGCACTAATAACCGATGCTAAGCATTGGTCAGAGAAAGGCACCAGTCCATGGTCAATTTGGATATGTCTCTCTCTCTCTCTTCTAGAACTTTGTTATAAACCTGTTCCCCAATTTGGCTTTGCCATTCATTGTAACACCACAAATATATTCCACTTTAAAGATACAAATGTTACTTACCATGGTGTTTTGTTTGCTTGCTGTATGTTTAGTGTAATAGTTTTGTATTTGCTTAGATTGTATCTCCTTCTCTTTTTTTTATTCTGTTCTAATGTTTACAAACAATGTGATGAACGAATTCTGAGAACGCTGTGGTCCTAATTATAGGTGATGGGTACATTGCAGTATCTACTTCTTTGGCTTTGATACCAAAGTGTTATAATCACTGCTGTTAAGATAGTTTTCTACTCATCAATAACAATCAGTTAAGTTTTTTTGACTTTCAATTTTAAGTCATCGAAGCATGTCAACAACAATTGTTGTTTTAAAGATTTTAAATACAGAAAAAAAGTGCAAAATATTAAACTTTTAAAAAAATGAATAATTAGCAACTGTGACGAAATTTTAATTCGTAAACTATAGACCTAATTGTTATTGTCGCCCCTTTCCTTATTTTTCTGTACAACACATTTATATTTTTTTAAACCAAACTCTCTCACTCCCTCAACCCCCATTAATACAATCGATGGTTTATGAACATACAAGGAAAATAGAATCTGACGAACTGGTAACAAGTGTCACCTCAAACTTGCAATTAAGGCTAGCCACCACTACAACAAACCTGATAGAAGGCAGTTCCTTACATTAAAGCAATCCAAAGCCCGCTGGTACATATATTGTATCTTAAAAACGTGTGAGTGTTTTAAAATTAATATACAGTTTAGTGTAACATTTACGATATTTTGAAAAAGCTTTTTCAGACTCTATTATTTATCAATTTTTACAAAAGTGCAATATATTTTCTTTTAGTGTAAAGAGAAAGATCTCACGTGGGCCCACCAACTGGTCAAGAGTTATGGGTCCCAGTGCAATACACCCATTTGCAATATGAATGTTACGCTACTCCCCCTATCAAACCATCATTCCATTATATTTCCCCAAGCTCACCATTCCTATATTTTATAAACAAAAAAAAAAAATTTACTTTTTTTTTGTCAAAGTAAAGATAGTCTAGACATTTATATTGCACTCACCGATGACTATGATAAGTGTCATCTTGATAGTTCTGATCTTGGCCTGAGGGATGATGCCACGGCCAGTATCGTGTCGATTCTCATTTATGATCAGACGCGAGTGTGTCACATTGGTGTCTGTTGAAGGAGAGTTAGAATGAAAGGATTAAAATGACAGTGGCAGTGGAGATTAGAGAGTCCCGTGTCAGCATTGGCAGCTCTGTAATACATTTTTAGCTGCCCCCGAAAGGGGAAAAGACGTTATTACTTTTTCGTTCTCTGTCACGTTAAGAGCTCAAAATTTAGAAAGCAATTTTGATTTTGATATTTTGTGTTCGAATTTCGATGAAGGCAGATTCTGATATTCAGGATTTTAAGGGCATCATGAGTCGGCCTGAGTCCACCAAACTCTAATGGGTATCTTACTTTAGTTGTGGAAAGTAAATGCGGTTTTTTCATTGTGTTGGCCACATGACACCCTGTTCGTTATCCGTTGGCCGTAGAAATAGATAACATTAAAGGGGAACTTGTAGTAAAAACAGATGAAACCATAAGAGATTTAGATTCCTGCTTAATTTTTCTAGGGATTTCAAAACAATATAGTATCGGAATAAAGAAAAAAGTTCTAAATTTTTAAGTGTTCAATGAAACAAACAAAACAGATCGACTAATATAAAACTGTTGAACACATGTAGGAGGTTGTCATTGGGTAGAAGGCTACTACTATTTAAAAGAGCTCTGGATACGTTCGTCATTTGTTCTGAGCCGGATTTAAGGAAGTGGAGTCCCTACACTTTTTCGAAGACGTTAATAAAATCAACTTGGTTATAATAATACGTATATCTAATAGCATGCCATATTCTAGATTTAAGAAATATAGTACTTGTAATTTAATCTCTGTGGGCGCTCTCTCCATAATAAGACGAATGTAGTGTGATTAATCTGAATGAATCAGTACATCCCCCAAAAGACACTCCAATACTTTCAGCTTTTATTTAGATCGTACAGCTCACTTTTCTTTCTTCCAACACAACGCTGACCGTGCTTACAATTTTGTACTCGACATCAGAACAATCTTATCGAATGTTTCTAATTTTCCTCTAAGTGCTGTAGCTTCCAGACGTTCTTTTATTACTTTGAGGAACACAAAGCAATTTGAGTTACAAGTTTTAGTACATCAAAATATCTGAATCTTGTTGGTGGACAGGGCCGTCGCAAGGGTTGTGGCCGTCTGCGTGCGAAATTTAAAAAATGCCGCCCCCCCCTTTTTTTTTCTAGAAAAAAAAATCCATTAAGACTGAGCTGGACACTGTTCCAAAAGTGCACTTTAATTTAAATCTATCTTTTGTAGATCATTCCATGTTTCCCTTTCATATTCGCACAGTTGTTGTACCCCTCAAGTACAACTAGGAATCATGTACTAGGAACAATGTCGGATTTATGTGCATTCAGAAACCTGACATTTTGGTTCTTTATGATAAACATTAAAAACTGATCTCGTTCTGACTACTCATGCTCCTGAATGTGCGACGATTATATTTGATGAGCTGCGCAGGTATATTACAATGAACAGTGTAATGGACCTCATTCACCAATAGTAAATAAACAACATTTAGCCACGTGATAATATTGATAAAACAATGAAAAAAACTGTCACGTGACAGCCTGTGTGTATTATGTAATTTGTATAGAAGAGATAGAGAACCACGTGGCTAAATGTTGTTTGTTTACGATTGGTGAATGAGGTCCATTGATCATGATCTATATACAATATCTCGATAACTTTGACTGCTCAACAGTGATATATGGTCTGGACGTGGATATGTTAACTTGTTTGTTATTGTAAGTGAAAGTATAATCCGAAAAAAAAAGCTCGAAATACAAAAGCCATTGACAGTGGAACCTTTTCAACGTTCTGTACACTTTCATGATATATAATTATCACCATTGTATTTTGGAGAGATGTGCATTGTATCCACAATTATATATGACATACGGCGGATTCAGATTTGCCTACAATTTTATCCAACAAATGAAGCGATTCAGCGCTCAATATTTTTCTTGAGTTTAATACAAAGTAAATAATCCAAAGTACAAGTCACTTAAACAATGACTTGAAATAAAACATAGTAAGGCAGTGTTTCTCATACTCCCTGATGAAGACTCCCTAGATGGCAACATTTTCGTTCGAACCCCCTTTAGAAGCTGTAGCCCAGAGGAGCGATGAAAACCAACATAGTGATATCCGAAAAATTTTTTATAGAATGTAATAAAAAAACTTAGTTACAATTTTTAGGTTTTATTTTTCATTTATATTAATTTAACTCTGTATGAAATCCAAAAGTTGGGTCATGAAAGTTCACTGAAAAGTGTTTTTTTTTTTAAATTGTATTGCCTACATAATTTTTAAGCGTAGATAGAAGCGAAGATAGAATTGAAGATGCGCCAGGCTTCGCTCAAGTCTGGACCTTTTTAATTTTTTGCCTCCCCCGTTGTTGGTCCATTGTTGGCTTGTAGCTCTACACAACTAGTACAACTAAACCGATGAAGGCGTTTTATATTTGTTAATAAATAAACTTTGAATAACTTAAACAAACTTCTTTGTTATTCGCGATTCAATTTGAGATGAAATATAGATCTAAAAGTAATGAAATAAACTGATATTTAAACAAAATGTAGCTCACAACAAAAATAAAGTCTTTACTCTTTTATGTCTCCATAGGAAAGGAACTAGCGCCAGCCCCCCAATGAATTTTTTAAAATTGACTATCTAATAATAGTAATAAAAGATCTACTTATAGGGCGGCAATTCGACTCAAAAACAAATATTACAAACAACCCGCGAAAATTCAATGCCAGAAATGAGCAGGCGCTTATGTAAAAACCCGTGAAAATCCCTCGCACGCTGCCCTATTTTATTTGTTCTAGTTTCCAAAATGATTTTTTATGTACGAATATCGTTTATATATTCAAAAGATAATGGAATAATTAGAATTTATTTTAAATATTTAAGTTGTTTTTTTTCTATTTAACTAAAGTTTTTTTTTTTTAAAGTAACCTTGGAATTATGATTTGGCCGCCCCCTGAAGTCGGCCGCCTGCGTGCAATGCACACATTGCACAATAGGTAGCGGCGGCCCTGTTGGTAGAGCATCATTTTTTTTATGAACACCTCGTGGGCAAAAGTATTTGAGAGCCCTACAAACAATGCTCTTTCTATTGGATAAAACATTTCCTGTTTTCCGACATTTTATCATTTTGGTGTAGTAATCTGATGGAGTCACTTGCTGCGGCCCACACCCCTCAGTGAAACCGACCGTTTAAAAAAAAATCAGATATACTGTGGCGTAGCTAGGTATTCGGGGGCCCGGGGGGGGGGGGGCTTGACCTCTTTAGGGGCCCCTGCATTTTGACATTCGACATCACATGAGATAATCTGCTTAATAAATATATAAATTAATAATATATAACTCAGGGGGACTTTTCAGCTACGCTACTGCCGATAGATCAAAATATATTTTTAGTTATGATCTTACCATTATGAGATTCTCGCGTTGGCTCGTGATAGCGTCCCTTTGACCAAATAATGTATATGATAGCGATGTAACAGCTGGCGATGATGATGGCAGGAAGCAGAAAGGTGACTACGAAGACGATAGTGAAAAATAACTGTGGAATTAAAGTCGACAAAAGTGAATAAAACATGTAGACATTTTTATATTTGAAAAGAGCTAAAATTGATTTTCAAATGTTCATTTTCGTTTGGTCAAAAACGGCTTTTCAGTCGTAACTTGATGACCTACTTTTTTGCGTGGCGATGATTTTAGTAAGCTATAATGACACAGGTGGTCACAAGGTCAAGGCTCGTAGATTCTTTCAGGGCACAGTAGCAGGGAAAAAAAGGAAGAGGCGGACAAAAAAAGCGATGGAAGACAACATTTAAAGATTTGAACCCAAACTCTCTTTGCAACCTTGTTTATCTTACGTGACACATTTTCGACATTTCATCGAGTTTTATTGTCATTTGTACAACTTTTTTATCAACTCATTCTGTGAGTCAGGTTAAAAGTTTGTATACTTTATTTATACCACACCCATTCACAGATCAAGTTGAAACTTTGCACAATTATTCATTGCTGGCCATATATTTGAATTAGCCTGATATTGTATGATGTAGATACCTCTTCTGGTATTACTAGTATGTGTGCTATGTTGATGAAATGCCCCACTTCACGCCCTACTTGTTGTTTCACAGGTTCACTCTAAGTCTACTGAGTAATAGTATCACAATATGTAGAATGACGAACAAAGTCCAGCTCAGCAGACAGCACATTTATTTTCCATAAGATACAATAACAATTTGCTGGCAATCTCAGCTCTCAAGAAATACATATTATGTTTCACATACGTCCAAAAAGGAAATATACTATGTACACAATTAACATTCCATTTCTGAATCCACTACTTGTATCAATTACAGCAGAGAGAACTACTCGTCTCCTTACTGTACAGGAGCTCAACAAATAACTGAGGTTTTCACCTCATGGCCAGTCACAGACCAATAGATTTTTCAAGGCACGAGATAGTTAGGTGACTATGAAATCATTACATGTCACAGTGAGTCTCAAACAAGTACGCGACAATGAAACCCTCCTTAATCGTAGACCACAGAAACAGATGATCATTACATCATCTGTCTATAGACCACAAGGGTCTGAAAGGGGCACATTACTTACTTAGTTAATGTTGATATTTTAAGTTTTAATATCAATATGGGGAATCCATGAGAGCTGTTCATATATTATTTATGCTCATTACTTTATTATGATTATGATCTACTTTATTAGAGCTAGGTAGCTGCCCAATTGTTTTTTTTTTAATACCGGAACGTTGTAAGTCACAGGAAGAAAGTCTACAGCTTCCGAACGTATTCAAATGATTTTCTGCTAAACAAGGAAGCGCTTATGAAAATTGGCTCTGCAGTGGTTTAAAAAGTGAAAAAAAAAATTTGAACTTTAAAAAAGGCCTAGCTTGTCAGCACTTTATTTTGTACACCGGATACACCAAAAACTTTTTGCTAGTTTTACCGCCAAGTATGAAAATCTTCAATACAAAAAAACAAAACAAAAAAACCTTAAAAGTAAATCCTTTAATACAATGTGAATTTTTGTTTGTTATTGTCTTTTATATTCGTTAAAAAATCGTGACAAAGGTCGAACTAAATTTGTTTCTTTTTTTTCAATACAGAATTGATTGGATGTTTTGTTTTGCTTTGTTTTGTTTTTGGTTTTAGATTTGTTTTTTACATTTATAAGATTACACATTTTCAAACTAGAAACTAAAAGTACAACAGTCAGTGCATCATTATGTAAACAAAAGATATTTAAAAAAAAAAAAGAAAGATCGATGCTAAAGTGTAATCTTCTTACAGTAGAAGCAGCTGTCTGCAAGATAGAAATAAACTTTGAAGCATTATGTATCATAATGTAAAGGAAACTAAACAGCAGTAAATAACCTTGAAAATCCAAGATCACTTTATATATACGAAGGGCCGTTACATTCCGTCAGACTTTCTGTACCCCTATCAGAGAGCC
Organism: Biomphalaria sudanica; assembly: GCA_036873155.1. Taxonomy (NCBI): domain Eukaryota; kingdom Metazoa; phylum Mollusca; class Gastropoda; family Planorbidae; genus Biomphalaria; species Biomphalaria sudanica. The sequence goes on along the minus strand of JAZGLO010005492.1, from coordinate 265,685 downwards.
CGACAACCTTAGATGTGATGTACATATTGGAGATACAGAATTAGCGAACATTTTGTAGAGCTAGGCTTTGCTAAGGGACACAACTCATGAAATTATCCTTCCTGAATAGTTTGAGGCGCATGAGTCTATTAGAATTACAGCATTTTGATCTAGCTGTTTAAACGGCATAAAAAAAGGGAGTTGATGGAGAAATGTTACATGGTAGAAACCATCAAGTTAAACCAAAGTCGTTGATTTGTAGCAGCGAAAAGCCAATACAACTAACCAGTATAGGAGTTTTCAGGATTCGCACCAACCAAGAAATATACCAGCTATATGAAGACGCCACCATAGTGACAGTAAACAGAGGAGCAAAAATTGTTTACTGGAAAAAAACAACAACAAAAAGCAGGCGTCGCAAAGGCAGACCACGAGTACGGTGGCTTGATGACGTAGAGGCGGATCTGCCACAGCTAGAAGTCCAGACATGGAGACGTGAAGCCCAGGGTAGGTCAGAAAGGAGACATGTGCACATTCAATTTAGATCCAATTAGAACTACAAATGAACTAATGTTATGTTAAACAATGTAAGCCAAATAGGACTCGCTTTTAAACACCTTGAAGAAGATAGTTTGCGTAAAAATAACACAAAGTCAAAATAAGAAGGAACTGATAATAACTGATTGTAATTATTTGTAGTGTATATATGAATCAGTATAAGCGTGGCCTAATTGATGTTTCTGAATAATGATCTTATTCGTGGTTTGTAAATGGCCGATCTCTCCTTCAATGGCTCAAGGATGTATTGTGGTATATAGTAATTATCACTTCAATTATAGGATATAATATTAAACAGATATGTTGTTTATAAATGTAATTGGCTTGTTTACATACTAAATGCATTGTTTCTCAAAACTAAAGTAAACTCTTCCATAAATGTTAGCAGCTTTTATAACACAAAACACTTATTTTAGTAATACAAATATTTTTCCAAATTCAATTATACAAGTGTATTGTAAGTCTCTTAGTAATTATGTCTTCAGTGCATTGCTACTATTACCAGTGAATAGATGTAAAAATAATATATTTTATGAAAAAACTGCTTGCATGGAATGGGTTGCCTGAGCTAGCCAGGAAAACCAGTGACTTGGCAGAATTTAAGTCATTGGTTAATATGCATGACTAAATGCATGACGCGTAGGACGTAATCATCTTCTTTTTTAAAGTAACGTCTGTATTATATAAGATGAGATGAGACCAAAGATCCCGGAATAAAAAATTATCTGAGGTGACCAAAGATCCCGGAATTAAAAATCCCAATCGGATTTCAACCTTTTCAACGAGATTTAAAACCAGGACCTCGGTTCGCAAGCCAAGTGCTTTCCTGCTTAGCCACCGCGTTGGATAAAAAAGAAGTTTTGAGATGGAATTACCATGATGAATTAAAAGGTTTGTTTCACATAACTAGTTCCTCTAATGAGTTAATGTTTACATTACCAAGATTTCTCTAAGTGTGTCTTTTTTTTATGACACTAATTGACTACATAAACCAATTTAAAGTGAAATGTATTTATCTTTCACATTAAATCCGGAAATGTTCAGGGGATACCTGATGTTCTCACTCTCGAAGGTTGAAAGTATCTGTCGCCCACATTAGCCGACATCTCGGTCCTAGTGATATATTGCATGACAGTTTTCTCAAATTTTTTTATGGTGGCTTAGTGGTAAAGCACTTGGCTACCTAACCCGATGAATCTTGGGTTCAAATCTCGGTGACGGCTGGTTTATTTAAGCTCGGGACTTTTAGGCCCGGTCTTAGTAAACCCAGAATGGGTACCTGATATTAACTGAGGAAAGTAAAAGCTATTTGTGCTGGCCACATGATCATCTTCGTTAACCGTGGGACATAGAAACCGAAACGTTTACATCATCTGTAGGGTCTGGTAAGGGATACATTACTGTTATTTCTAATTTATTAAATATAGCTAACATCAAGTCCTATTAGTGTTGAAATGTAGATGTTTATAAAATCGATTTTCGAACATTAATATTTATAAGTAAGTTTGTAAAAGCTTTGAGCCTGTCAGAACTGACTACGCCACTCCTTAAAACGTAACACAGAAAATGTCAAAGAACAAAGGAAAATTTTGATATTTCAATGTCCCGGCCACTGCATAAGTAAGGAATGTTCTTTTTTTACAAAGCTTATATCGACTCACTCTGTCTGTCTGATACAAATTCTGAACAAATTATTTCTCCACTCTTCTCTTCTCTGATGAGTTGAAACTCTGCACCATTGTTCATTGTCTGTGTCAGCACATAAATGAATCAACAAAGTTAACCAATTAGTTAATTAAATAGTGTTCACAAATTCATTTTGTTTTGATATGGAAAAGGGTAAATTAAACTTACAGTATTGAAAGATATGGATTTAAATATGGAGTTCTTTGCATAAGATAAGATTTGTTGTTGTATTTTTTTATTATTTTTTATAATGTTATTGTATGTTCTTGTTTGTTTAGGGGGCTGTTCCTATAGTTTATTAATTGTACCTTAGGATAGATTTGTATATTATCCTATTCATAATCAAATGTTATTTATACTTGACATTCTGTTATTGAAATCCAGACTAATGTCTGAGAAACCACTGACAATTAACAGGGATTGCCATCTTACACGTTTATTTTTAACACTAGCTCTGAGGGACAGACATATGTTAACAATGTCCTATTTGTTCTTCAATAACATTTGTCTAAATGATTGAAACCATTTTTCTATGGTGTAAATTTCAACCAGCATTTGTCTCCCTTCATCTTACACGTTTATTTTTGTCTCTAATGACGCCAGCCTCTGGGTGCATTGTCCAGAGAAACCCTCGAGAATTATAATTTAATTTGATTTATGTTACCTCTAGTGTTAGAGTACCGGATGTACCCGATCAACTAAGTTGTTCGAGTTTTTGTTTGGTTTTTCAATCATCTATATTTAGTCTATTAGTCGTCAGTACACATTAAAAATAATCACTTTAACTGGGCCACAAGATGTCTAAAACTGAAATGCGTGACTAAAGCAAAGGGAAAAGATGCAAAGAGAAGAGGACAACTGGCCCACCTAAAAGCGTATCTTTCTACCCCCCCCCCCCGACCCCTACTTTTCTGGCCTTTGTTTATTAGCATTTTTGACATTTCGATGCTCCGAAAATATTCATTTTTATTGTTTTTTATCTGCTTTTATCCTAAATAGTCGCAATTATCCTAAGAGTTGAGTCTAAGACTCTTGAAACTCTAGGCCTGTCTGAACAAATTTGGGAAAAATCCAAGCAGATGTAAATTATTGCATCCCTAATACCGGTGGCTCGTGTTCAAGACGCACGGGTTTGAAGCGAGGCCAAATCCCGAGCAAACCGCGGATCATTTGCCTATATTCCTTTCCTGTACCCCCATCAGCTGTGCATGTCTACACCTTTAAAAGAACGGCCCTTTGAGGAAAAGTGAGTGAATTAGCGTCAAGTTGGACACAGAGGCGTGAAAAAAAATGAATGCGTTTGCACTTAACGGTCTTCAGTCGTAAGTCCACGAGACAGTAATTTTCGTTACGATGTCTACCAAAACACAAAAGAAATGAGGTCTATGCATATGTACCACGAAGCGTACTGTTATAGACCTGTTTTTTTTCCCCATATTATTTATACAGTGCAGTCAGTAAGGAGCCTTAGTTTTGTATCACTGTATTGGAGAATAGAAATGTATCATGTATAGATACAGGTCACTGCCATGAGGTTGAAATCAAGCACCAAGGCATAATTTTGTTGTTTCCCTCTTTAGTCCAATCTCTCTCCCCACCCCAACCTGAAATCAAATAAGCCGACGTGAACGTGGTGTTCAGCATTATCTTTATTATCTGCTCATGAACAAATTGCTGGCTTTTTGTTACCAAAATAGATTGGTCTAGACTGACCCCCCACCTTCAGGTCTAGACAATCTACTGAGTGTTCGGTCTACTGGGAAAAGTAACAGATACCCAAAATTTCAACATCACAAAGACAATCCGAACACATGGCTGGTTCTCTCTATCAAGAGGATACATTTATTATCTTTGTTGGGAGTGGACAGTGGTTTTGTTTTAGGCGGCTCATTTTGCTTGGAACAGACATTTCGTTTGATGAGTATATCTGCTTCTAGATCTAGAACTGGACCACGCTTTGTGTAACAAATTAATGTGTAATTAGAGATTCTCGCACGGGGTCTCGTTTTGTGTCAAACTGTATCGCGTACATTTTCCCTCACATGTGTACTGTGTCTGATGCGGTATCTCCTACAGTTTCTTGTATCCTGTCTTGTAACGTGTCTAAGCGGTACCTCCTACAGTTTCTTGTATCCTGTCTTGTAACGTGTCTAAGCGGTACCTCCTACAGTTTCTTGTATCCTGTCTTGTAACGTGTCTCAAGCGGTACTTCCTACAGTTTCTTGTATCCTGTCTTGTAACGTGTCTCAAGCGGTATCTCCTACAGTTTCTTGTATCCTGTCTTGTAAAGTGTCTCAAGCGGTATCTCCTACAGTTTCTTGTATCCTGTCTTGTAAAGTGTCTCAAGCGGTACCTCCTTTAGTTTCTTGTATCCTGTCTTGTAACGTGTCTCAAGTGGTACCTCCTACAGTTTCTTGTATCCTGTCTTGTAACGTGTCTCAAGCGGTATCTCCTACAGTTTCTTGTATCCTGTCTTGTAAAGTGTCTCAAGCGGTATCTCCTACAGTTTCTTGTATCCTGTCTTGTAAAGTGTCTCAAGCGGTACCTCCTTTAGTTTCTTGTATCCTGTCTTGTAACGTGTCTCAAGTGGTACCTCCTACAGTTTCTTGTATCCTGTCTTGTAACGTGTCTCAAGCGGTATCTCCTACAGTTTCTTGTATCCTGTCTTGTAACGTGTCTGATGCGGTATCTCCTACAGTTTCTTGTATCCTGTCTTGTAACGTGTCTAAGCGGTACCTCCTACAGTTTCTTGTATCCTGTCTTGTAACGTGTCTGATGCGGTACCTCCTACAGTTTCTTGTATCCTGTCTTGTAACGTGTCTCAAGCGGTACCTCCTACAGTTTCTTGTATCCTGTCTTGTAACGTGTCTCAAGCGGTATCTCCTACAGTTTCTTGTATCCTGTCTTGTTACGTGTCTCAAGCGGTACCTCCTACAGTTTCTTGTATCCTGTCTGGTAACGTGTCTGATGCGGTATCTCCTACAGTTTCTTGTATCCTGTCTTGTAAAGTGTCTCAAGCGGTACCTCCTACAGTTTCTTGTATCCTGTCTTGTAACGTGTCTCAAGCGGTACCTCCTACATTTTCTTGTATCCTGTCTTTTAACATGTCTGATGCTGTACCTCCTACAGTTTCTTGTATCCTGTCTTGTAACGTGTCTCAAGCAGTATCTTCTACAGTTTCTTGTATCCTGTCTTGTAACGTTTGTAACGTATTTCATGTTATGTCTCCTACTTTGTCTAAAGTCCTGTTTCTTTTTTTCAGAGCATCGCACAATGTCTTGAAATGTGTCAAACGCTATGTATCGTAAATGTTTTCTCGTATCTTGTCTTGTACTGTGCAGCTGAATAAGAACATTGCCCCAAACTTTTTTGAACTCTATGTCTCAAAATACGTCGCGAGCTGTGTCTTTTCCTTGCTGAGTATTGAATCTCATACTCTGTGACTTTATGACACCGTGACTCTATGACACCGTGATTCTATGACATTGTGACTCTATGACACAGTGACTCCATGACACAGTGGCTCTGTGACACTGTGACTCCACTGTGTCTCTGTGACACAGTGACTCTCTGAATGACACTGTGACTCTGTTACACTGTGACTCTATGACACTATGACTCTGTGACACTGTGACTCTGTTACACTGTGACTCTATGACACTATGACTCTGTGACACTGTGACTGTTACACTGTGACTCTATGACACTATGACTCTGTGACACTGTGTCTATGGTATGATCTGGACAATGTGATTGGAAAGACATGTCAAACTGAGTGGCAGGTTTCGAGCTCGTCACCTTCCAGAAGTCCTGGCAGCCATCTTTGTTCTTGCTTTGCGATCAGAGGTAATAAATGGAAAAGATAGCTACATGTTTTAGACCTTGATTTCGAAAATGAATATTTTAACGTCAAATCCAAAGCCTCCTTCCGAATAAATGATCGTCTAAGTAGTCTCTTGAATGGCGCCAACCTTGTCTTCTTCTTAAGTGAATACCATACAATCGGAAGTCTAATAGAGTTAACAATGTAAAAATATCCGTACTATTGAATTGAGATCTTAAAGAAGGATTCTAGGCATCACATACAAAGATCATATTACAAGGCTGGAAATCCGTAGCAGGTTACCATAGCGACTGGGCCCCATAATGACCATCTGACCACTATTACAAAAAGAAAATCACATTAACAATATACTAAAATAAAATCCTTAGGGCCGTGAAAGAATTGTTTCCTGAGAAACGGATCAGGTAAAAGAGCCAAACCAAGGAAGTGATGGATGTACAACCTTAAGGAATGGACTGGCCTGTCTATGGAAGAGATTCTAATCCTAGCAAAAGACAGAGAGAAATAGCTAAATACAGTTGACTTTCAATGTTTGGTGGCCCACTGATTTAGTTACAGGTTGAAGGTGAAAGTTGTAACAAAGACAAAAATTGTGTCCAATTATTTTCACTTTGTTGACTCTTTCCTCTGTCCTCGATAAATGGCTATATTTGAGTCCATGATCTACACCTGTAACATAGCCGATGAGCATGGCTCTTAAGATATAATTTTTTTCATTATCTAGAGCTATAAATTAATCTGTGATCTAGAACAGTTCTTCCCAAGCTTTTTACTTAACGGAACACTTCGCACATCCTGAGTATTTAGCGGAACACTTCGCACATCCTGAGTATTTAGCGGAACACTTCGCACATCCTGAGTATTTAGCGGAACACTTCGCACATCCTGAGTATTTAGCGGATACACTTCGCACATCCTGAGTATTTAGCGGAACACTTCGCACATCCTGAGTATTTAGCGGAACACTTCGCACATCCTGAGTATTTAGCGGAACACTTCGCACATCCTGAGTATTTAGCGGAACACTTCGCACATCCTGAGTATTTAGCGGAACACTTCGCACATCCTGAGTATTTAGCGGAACACTTCGCACATCCTGAGTATTTAGCGGATACACTTTGCTTTAATTCACGTGTTGGATTACTAGTTAATTACCCCAGCAATTCTTTGAACACATATTCAGGACTCGCTGAACACAGGGGTTCTCCAGGACACATCTTGAGAAACACTAATCCTCGATCTAGAGCTAAACTTTAGTTCATGATCTACAGTATTTCTACACCTACATATCAAAAGGTCACAGTGTTCTCAGAGACCTTCTTTTAGGAAGCAATACCAGGGGAAAAAAAGGAGAGGCAGACATAAAGAAAGCGATGGAAAGACATCATTAAAATATTGACGGGCATGTCTACGGAAGAGTCTCCAATCCTGGCAAGAGACAGAGAAAAATGGAGAAAGACGGTCGACATTAAATGTGTGATGGCTCAACAGGTACAGGTGTATTGTAAAAAATGATCTTTTTTAAAACTTTTTTTTTTGCCATTTTACTTCTGTTAGGAAAATTACTATTTTCTGGTTTAAAAATAATCCTTTTTAAAAATCCATGTTTTCCCTTACCTGCCACTGCCAGACTTCCGGGAATTCCAGCCAGCATTGTTTCTTGCCCTCCCTCACCGTCTCAGAGTACAGGTAGATAGTCGGGGAGGCGAAGGCTAAAGAAATTAGCCAGGAAATCAGAACGAGGAAACGCCCCTGTAACCCTGTACGTGGAAAGAAAGAATACAGTTATTTACTTTAATTTCCATTCTATGGTTGCACAGAAAGTGACTGCATGGTGTGTGTGTGTGTTATGTGTGTTGTGTGTGAAATGTGAAGGGTTGAGTCAGACTGTTGTATGAAGGGACGAATGCCTGGTTGTGTTGTAATGCACTCCGGACTGTCTTTACGATGGTCGCGGGTTCGAAGTCTAGTGAGAAATGTTCTGATGATGTGGCAGATCTGCAGCAATGTTGCCTTTTCACGGGTAGCAAGGATCTTCTTAGGAAATTCTTAGGTCTTCGAATTTGTATTCGAGATTAGTTTTCTCTATCCCCATGTTGATATAATAACAGAGTTTATTGTTATTTTAGAAAGCTTCTTCTTTTATGTCAATAAAGAGTCTTAAAGACAAAATCAGGTCGATTAAAATCTACCATTTCTATTATTATTATTATTATTATTGTTATTATTATTTCTACTATTATTATTATTACGTTCGTATACGTGTGTTGAATATGTTCTATCTGTGGCCTCGTTTAATTTTTTTTCAAAAAACTTCTTAGAAATTGGGTCGAGCAGACTATCTATGTAATTTGAGAATCTTTGTGTTGCTAACTGGGGTAATTACATTGGTAGGGTTAGGGTTCAAAGTTCAAAGACTTGTTCGCGAACTGACAATCATTTCAATCACACAGTACTATTTTATTTACAAGCTAATTAAACTTCATGTGTTGTCTATCATGTTCATGTCTCATTAACTGCATCTTGTCAACATGAATAGAGAAAGAAAATAAAAAAGGGGGGTGGGCGATAATTCAGCATCAATAAATCAATCCCTGACTTCACTAGTTAAACTCTCCTTTCAACGGAGCACGCCAGTAGATTGAGCGAGTTCTATGCCAGGTCACAAGCCAATCAGGCAACGTGCACTAAAACAAATACTGCAGACATAAAATTATATTCGTCTCGACTGTTTTTATTACCTGGCTTCAAAACGAAGAACTGACAAATAAAAAAAGGAAGCCTACTGAGGATTTTTTTTTTGGTCTTTAACTTCTAGTTGAAAAAAAAAATATTAGAAAATCACTTAGTTACTTTTATCCCCATAAAATCATAAAATGAAAGAAAATCGACCTTATCAGGGTCAGTACTACGACCATAATTTATAAGTATTTTCAATTTTAAAACCATAGATGTTCATACTTTTGCGTAGTTTGAAATAAATTTCTGGATTCTGGTCAATAAATCTAGAGTATATAATATTCAATTACTCGAGGCTCGCTATTTCTGCTCTATTTATCTTTTGGAAAATGAAAAGATTGGTTGGATCCTTTTGTGACTCTTCCGAAAACAAAAAGATATTTGAAATCTGATTTACCCGCTACATTAAGGAAACATTAAAACTTCGTGTTGGGTGAACTTCGCCCACCATGGTATGTCATTGACCAAATTTTGTTTCAGTTCAGTTTGATAACATTTCTTCTTTTTTTCTTTTTTACTGGTCAAGCGTATTACACTTGAACACGGGGGGGGGGAAAAGGTTTAATTCTCCCTAAGGTTTACTTGGTCAAACAAGTGTTTAACATAACGCTTACAGTCATCAACTCAATCTAAATATTCTAAAGCAGTGGTTCTCAAACTATGGTCCGCGGAAGCCAGGGGCTCGTGAGATGACATTTAGGGGGTCCACAGAAATATGAAAATTGTATACAATTAAAATAACTACATATATCATGATTTGTGAGACACGAATTAAAGATGATATATCTTTAACTAATTGGTCAATGACCTTCACTAACTTACCACTCCTGGAAAAGTTCATGGGCCTGGCCACAGCGTCGTAACGGTCCAGAGACAGGCTGACCAACATGTAAGTGGACGAGTAGGTCACCGCCGTCTGAGAATACTGGATGATCTTACACATGGCGTTCCCTGCGTACCACTCAACGGTGATTTTAGTAGCCATGTCCGGGATAACTACCATGACACCAACCAGTAAATCTGTAAAGGCAGAACAAGAACAGAATATTAAACTAACACTAATACATGAATAAGAAACAATTATTGGACTAGTCTTCTTAACATATATTTGCGAAAAATGAAAAACAAAAGCTGTTAATTATTGAATTTTAATAATTATGAAATGCTAGCAATAGTCGTTTCAAGGTCTGATGAAATAAACACATTTTACAATATTTAAAAAAAAAAAGTTCGAGATGGTCATACTACAAAAAATAGACACATGGAATTTCCATAATACAAAACATAGATTTCGTGTTATTTCTCAATTCTAGTACCTTATACATGTATATAAAAGGAAAAGTTAATAAGCGGATATGTCATGTGATTAAAAACATTTTAGAATATCTATATTGGGGATCTACATATATATATATATGTATGTATGCATGTATGTATGTATGTATGTATGTATGTATGTATGTATGTATGTGTGTGTGTGTGTGTGTATGTGTGTGTGTGTGTGTTTTATTAATGCTTCATAGTAGAATAAAATATTTAGAAAAGTTAACTGAAATAGAAAATAAAATAGTGGAAAACGCTTTATTTCCAAGTGGCCAAAATACAAACAAACAAAAGGCCTAGACTCACTCTCACGTTTATCTTAATGAAAGCTGAAAAAGTACATATTTAAATGTGTACCTAGGCCATTTAGAATCATCCACTTAAAGATCTTTCTAAGAGTAACATTATGATGATGGTCTTTCCTACATATTTTAGACATAGTCACTAGCTTTTAGGCAATAATAATAATAATAAGGCTTGTCTTCGATTCCGAAGATTAATGAGGAATGCAGTATTTTCTGTGGTTACGCAGCACCAACCAGGGGCGGACTGGCTATATGGACAAACGGGCAAATGCCCGGTGGGGCGGTACCAAATGGGCCGGTCTGGTCGCGACCAAAGAAAAAAAAATTCAATGCAGACAACTTAAAAACAAAAGTGACAACATCAAGACACAAAGGCCCGAGCATGTTTTCTTGTTGTTGTTTTTTTTTAATTCTTATTACAATTAATTTTGTTTGAAATTCAACAAGAATATAATTTTAAGAATTACACTATACACTGTACGTATTATCATTGGTAAAACGTTAGACGTACTTTCCGCTATGCACGAGCGGCATGGCCTTCAACACTACTTTTATGTCTTCGAGACTGTGTTTGGCCTGATCATTTTGCAGGTCGGCATGGACCTTTGATGGCACTCCCATTTTTGTTTTGCTCCTTCCCTCACCCGTTTTTTGATGGTTCCATTGAAAGTTAACGAAAAAGATGGATGGGAGAGGTGAAGTTAGAAAACATTGATAGAACGTGGCAAAAGGGGAGACAATTAGCTCTTGAACAAAACTTAATAGAAGTTAACAAACACATACACACAGCCGCCAAATTGCAAACCACCCAACTTACTCATAGCTCAATATGGGTATAAATTTCTACCTTCTGCGATTTGAAAAGAAAAAGTAAGTTTCTTGTTGTTTATTTGCAAATAACATAGATCTAAAAATACTACACTTAAGGCTTACAAAAAAAAATTATTTAATTAAAGCATAAATCTAGACTCTAGATCTAGTCGAAATCAATGGTATACCATTATGATTAATGGCAAACTTATGCTTAGTATGAAGTCATTAATAATGAAAATTATTACAATAATTAAAATAATTTATATAGCGCTGTCGCATCCGATATCTAATGAAAGGAGATTTAGAATCATTTATATTTTCAATAATATATTCATATACAAATCGCGTTTTTGAGAATGTACTAGGACGAAGCAAGAACTTTTCACATTTAGAAGTACCTCTCTAACCCTTCTGCTTTCTCTTATCTTTTAAAGGAATATATATATATATATATATATATATATATATATATATATATATATATAGTTCGTCCATCGTAGTTCGATTATGACAACTTTGTCATCCAGGGGGCTGAGGGGTTTGCACTGGAGTTTCGAGCCTCCTAATGTGGCTGGTGAGACCTATGTGAGCCCGGAATGTTCGGTCGCACACTGGGCAGGCTATTCCAGCTGGAGCTAGTGTTGTGGGCATTGCTTTTCTTCTCTGGTGTTTTTCTTCTGCCAGCGTTGTTCTCTTTTCCTCAGCAACCTGTGCGCCGGTTTTCACAGCGCGACGTCATGATGCTCTGTCATGTGCCTCTGTCTCCCAGGTGGCTGTGTCTATGCTGAACGCCTTCAGAGAAGCTTTGAGGCTGTCCCTGAAGCGCTTTCTTTGACCACCTTGCGAGCGCTTTCCTTCGCTTAGTTGGCCATACAAGAGTCGTTTAGGAATGCGGTGGTCTTTCATTCTGCATACGTGTCCTGGGACTGCATCAGGGTTGTGTGGATGCTTAGCAGACCCTCTCTTTGAAGGACTTGAGTATCTGGTATTTTGTCTTGCCATTTGACATTCAGTACTTTTCACAGACATGTCATGTGGAAGTGATTCAGTTTCTTTGCATGTTAACTGTACACTATCCATGTTTCTGAGGCATAGAGCAATGTAGAGAGGATGACGGCTCGATAGACCTCTAGTTTTGTATTTGTGGTGATACCACTTTAAAGGAATGGGTTGCCTGAGTTAGCTAGGAAAACAAATGATTTAGCATATTATAAGTCACAGATCAACATGAATGACTAGATTGACACGTGAAATGCGTAGGACCTAATTTTTTTTTTTTTGAAGAAACGTCTGTAATCTATAAGTAATACCAAAACGTTTGAAACTCATTAAGACTGCTATTGTAGTGTTTATAGTTTTCAGACTACATACATGTATAAATAGAATATATTATATAAGCCTACGAAAGCATACATCCAGTTTTCGATGCGTTATCAAACTTTATATATTTTGAATAGAATTAGGCTTACAACTATGACAAAACACATGGGCGTAGACGAGAAGGGAGGGTCTTCAAACCATCACTGGCCTCAGATTTCATTGACTGAAAGGGAAACTTTACTTACTTCCTCAGTGCAGCCAACTTAAGCAAACTACAGTCACCAAATTTCATGAGCGTAGCCAAAAGGGGTTTTGTGGTTTCCCCCCCCCCCCCCTTTCCAATACAAAATTAAAGCATTTTACCATTTTCTATCAGTCGCTGGACTCCAATGAATAGAAGATTTAGTTTTTGATTTTTGTTAGCGGAAGAGTAGCAGGCTTATTGCACTGTAGATACCTCAAAATATGCATTTTTTTAAACTTAAAATAACGGAAATAATGCTTCGCCCCGGACACCCACTGGGGGAGCTTACAGCGCTCCCCCAGACTCCCTAGCTGTCCCTTGGCGGTGTGTACTACCTTTCGCTAATTATAGGAAGAGAGTATTCTAGAGTAGAAAAAATGTTTGAAAGAATGAAAGATAAGAATGTAAGAAGATTAATTACATATACACACACTAATGTATATATATAAATTGCGGAGAGGGGTTTAAAATCCCCCCCCACCGAAAATATATGACATACCATTTGTGGGCCGGTTTATATGGTAATGCCCAGGCCGATTTTGATACCCAGTCCGCCCCTGGCACCAACTGTGACCCACTAGTTTCGACCCTGTTACTTCTATATCGCAACAGTTGACCTTTTCCTGTATTTTAAAATTTCAAGATGGCGGAAAGAATTTGCGTTTATAAAATATGCTTAATCAGCTAATAAAAATCAATCTTCTGTTAAGCCACAATATGGATGACATAGGATTCCTTTGTGCTATTAGAGGATTTAATCAGCCAGGAAAACCAAAGTCTAAGCAGAGATTCAGTTACTGATTAACAGACATGACTAGGTTGACACATGAAACTCGTCGGATGTAATTATCTTCTCTTCTGAAATAAAGTCTGTAATTCATAAAATAAGATAAATAGGCCATTTCTTTTATTCCAAAGATTTGTTATGAGTGCAGTATTTTACGTTACCCCGCAAACCCAGTCCGGCGACCTGCATATTTTGCAACATCTAACGCAGACAAATCCGTTGGATGACATTTAACTGACGTCTTTCCTAAAAATAGCGTTAAAGACTATAATGCTCCTCAATAGTCAACAAAAAGATTTTAACCAGAGATTCTATACGTTTAATCATTATTTTAAAAAAAGATCAACCATGTGATGAGATGTACAATATTTGAGATCCACTGATCAGAAATGTTTGTAATTGAGACGGACGAGTGAAACTTACTTGATATCTGGACGTGTGAGCTAAGTGAACGTCTACACGTCAGCCATTTCACTAACAATTTTATTTCCTTAATGTGGACAAAGAAATGGTCGTTCTGGCCAAGCGGAGCAGAATAACTCAATTAATTATATATATAATTAATTAATTGTTAATTAATGATTAACAATTTTATTTCCTTAAGGGGGACAAAGAAATGGTCGTTCTGGCCAAGCGGAGCAGAATAACTTAATTAATTATATATATAATTAATTAATTGTTAATTAATGATTAACAATTTTATTTCCTTAAGGGGTATAAAGAAATGGTCGTTCTGGCCAAGCGGAGCAGAATAACTTAATTAATTATATATATAATCAATTAATTGTTAATTAATGATTAACAATTTTATTTCCTTAAGGGGTATAAAGTAATGGTCGTTCTGGCCAAGCGGAGCAGAATAACTTAATTAATTATATATATAATTAATTAATTGTTAATTAATGATTAACAATTTTATTTCCTTAAGGGGGATAAAGAAATGGTCGTTCTGGCCAAGCGGAGCAGAATAACTTAATTAATTATATATATAATTAATTAATTGTTAATTAATGATTAACAATTTTATTTCCTTAAGGGGTATAAAGAAATGGTCGTTCTGGCCAAGCGGAGCAGAATAACTTAATTAATTATATATATAATCAATTAATTGTTAATTAATGATTAACAATTTTATTTCCTTAAGGGGGACAAAGAAATGGTCGTTCTGGCCAAGCGGAGCAGAATAACTTAATTAATTATATATATAATTAATTAATTGTTAATTAATGATTAACAATTTTATTTCCTTAAGGGGGACAAAGAAATGGTCGTTCTGGCCAAGCGGAGCAGAATAACTTAATTAATTATATATATAATCAATTAATTGTTAATTAATGATTAACAATTTTATTTCCTTAAGGGGGACAAAGAAATGGTCGTTCTGGCCAAGCGGAGCAGAATAACTTAATTAATTATATATATAATCAATTAATTGTTAATTAATGATTAACAATTTTATTTCCTTAAGGGGGACAAAGAAATGGTCGTTCTGGCCAAGCGGAGCAGAATAACTTAATTAATTATATATATAATCAATTAATTGTTAATTAATGATTAACAATTTTATTTCCTTAAGGGGGACAAAGAAATGGTCGTTCTGGCCAAGCGGAGCAGAATAACTTAATTAATTATATATATAATCAATTAATTGTTAATTAATGATTAACAATTTTATTTCCTTAAGGGGGACAAAGAAATGGTCGTTCTGGCCAAGCGGAGCAGAATAACTTAATTAATTATATATATAATCAATTAATTGTTAATTAATGATTAACAATTTTATTTCCTTAAGGGGGACAAAGAATTGGTCGTTCTGGCCAAGCGGAGCAGAATAACTCTGGATAGTTTGCTTTAGTGATCGTAGTTAGAAAAGAAAACATTTAGAAGTCAGCATTTAGTTAGAAGATGCTCTGATATGAAAAATTTTTTCTAACCAACTGTTTCTTGATATGTACAGATTATACCTAAATAGGAATCGTAAGGGGCTGAGTGAATAGAGCTTGGCTTTCGAATAGAGAGGTTCTAGTGCGCGAATCCACGTAAAGTCTGAAATTTCAAACTTCAGGATTTTTAGTGTTCCCCCTGAGTTCCCCCCAACTTTAAAGGGTGCTCGACAAGCGTTGGGGAAATAAAGGCAAGAAGACAAGATGATGATGCAAGGCATATATTAGGATGATCTCTGTTCTGGTTGTTACTATCCTTTATTTAACAATGTCTTCATTGTAAACTGTCCTACCTGAATGCCAATATGTCCTGTCTGGTTTTACTTAAGATGTCGACGACAAAAAAAGTTGCCATTGTCTATTTCAGGATGGCGCGAAGGTCTTCAATGTATTTTGTAATAATAAAACATCTGTTTTATTGGCATTATAGATTGAAACCCATAGTTCAATAAATTCGAAAATGCCGTTGTTACCAATATTAAATTATTTTAATTAAGAGACGACGTTTTCTCTTCTAAATTAGGCTCCTAAAGAACGTCTTCTGCTTATGTGAGAAAAGTTTTCAGTGAGATCGACTCAAACGTTGTCATTTTTATTTCAAGTAAAGTTCCCATTTCAGACCTTGCGATCTGTACGGCAGTTGATGTTAAGGCCGTCTGTTTTTTTGTTTTTTTTTGCCAATGTTTAACAAGCAGGGCGTCATGTGGCCATCACAACGAGCAACCGTCTTTACTTTTCCCCAACAATGCAAGGCATCAGAGTTGGAAGAACTCAGGGGCGCCCTAAAAATCCCAAATTTCAGCATCCTAGTCTTCACCGAGATAGGAACCCAGGACACCAGGTACAGAAGCCGCCCTTTTATTTCAATAAGAGATTTAAATACGTCTTCGATAACGAAAGTCTACCGGACTTTCTCGTGTCTGAACGGCCGAATTTCACGTGACTGACGTCCAACGTCCTGCTTACCACATTTAGGAGTAAAAAAAAAAAAAAAGAAGAAGCCCGCTACAAGACTTCTTGCTTAACACGAAGATGATCTTACGATAATAACGCCCTTACAGACGTATGCATATCATGCAGTGGCGTAGCTACCAATGTGCGGGTGGTGCGGGCCGCACAGGACACCAAGTGGAGAGGGGCACCAAAATTCTCCCAGCGTGTATTAATTTCCTATTTCCCTGAGCATTTCAGTAAAAACGACTAATTGTATGGACACGAACAAACAGAAACTACTGTATTTTAAACATGAACTAATGATTTATAAACTAGTCATGTCGCTATTTTGTTTCATCTCCTTAACTATTTCTTCAATACAATGTAAGCTGTAGAACAGTTTGAATCTAATTTACTAGATTTATTTCGGACACATGGTACATGTTGTTACTACACTGATCAATGCTCTGTAATATAAAGAAGAAGAAGAAGATAGGCCAACCTTTTTTTACTTCATTGTTTAGTCCATTGGTTTAATCTAGATATAGAGTTTACACATATATCTCTAAACTCTAGCTCTAAACAATTGTCTTAGTTTATTCATTTCTTTATGATTCTTATTAGTTTTATTTTGGAAATAATTCTATTGTAATGTCAATTTTTTAAAATAAGCTAACCTTTGTTTTCTACGAGTTTTTTTTTTAACTAACTAGTTAATTGTAATAATGTAACGTAAACAAAATGATGAACAGTGCTCAAGACTGACTAGTCTGGCTGGCGCCTCAAAACCCTTTTAAGCTCAGACGGAGAAATTGGCATCTCTGGTTCTGTCCGGTCTGTGTAGTCTATAAGGGCCCCATACCCAGATCTATCGTGGTCCCTCATTACCGACCCATCGGTATAGCAGAAAATGGCATCTGATGGGTAGGACTTTAGTGTAGCTGTTGCCAAGTTTTGGAGTATGGCAGGTGTTAATCGCCTCTTTGTGGCTCCCTCTTGCCCTATAAGGGACATGTTTATTTGTGGGGCCGACTTCTCCTCCACGGAGAGCAAGTATTAATTCTTCTAATAAGAATTCTATCAGTGGAGAGCCCACATGATTTTGACAAATTGGCCGCAATGTGGAGGAACGATCGCATTTTTATTCGGTTCCTCTCTCTCCACTGTTGCACTAAGATTGTGGTTGGGTAGTCTAGAGTCGCCCCTTTTGTAGCGCTCGTAGGCCGTAAGTACCGCCCTCTCCCTCCTTAAATTTAAAGGGGCCACGTTTGTTAAGATTTCATCATCTTCATTTAAATCCAAAGATGGATTCAATAAGTGATGGAGGTTATCCCCTAAAATAGAAAAACATGAGACCAGCAGAGCTCACATTCAGTCATCGCTTGCTTGGAGGGAACCTGAAGTTCGCCTGAGAGTAGGAAACAATATGGACAACAAGGTCCAAGATTTGATTATACAAGAGACAAAAACCTAAAGTGCTAGTAAAATTACTATCAACGTACGATCCACTCTTGAGGGAGCATGTGCTTCGAACTAAGCTTTGTTCCAGACCGAATAAATAAGACCACAAATACAAAATGATTTATTACAAAATTGGGGGATCACGCTAAAAAAACAAATCATACAGCAAGTAAAACAAGCCAAATATTGCTCTATTATTTTTGACAGTACACCTGACATCTTAAAGTTGGATCAAGCTTCCCAAATTTTACGGTACGTTGTCATGGATAATGACGGGGTGCAGGTTCGTGAGTCTTTTATTGACTTCATCGACACAAAGGACAAGCATGCTGCTGGAATCGCTGAGATGATTCTAGAGAAACTGCGTTCGGATGGCTTAGACATAATGGACTGCAGGGGTCAAGGCTATGATAATGCTGCGGTCATGAAAGGTCAAAACTACGGTGTCCAAAAACGTATTCTAGAAGTCACTATTCATTGCCTGCTCAAACTCTGGAGACATTAACTAGCAGAGATGAAAATTCATCGACTAGATCTGAAGCAGGTGGATTATTGGTTGCTGTTCAGTCTTTTAATTTTCTCATCTATCTTGGATTTTGGGCTCCTGTATTAACTGAAATTAATGATGCGCAAGTCTACCTTCAAAAACAAGGATTGTCTATTCGAGACTGCTCACTCAAACTAAAAACATTAGAGACATTTTTAAGTAGTAATCGAGAGGACATCGCTGAAGCCAGCATTACCTTTGCCGAAAGCGTGTGCTCAGATATGAGAACCAGTACATAACCTCAAAAAACGTATTGGCCATAAGAAAAAGATGCCGGTGAGAAAAGAGACTACTTTGTACTTACACACAAAGAAGAGCTACGAAGGGAAATTTATTCTACAGGATTGTTCAAGAAATAATCACCCGATTCGAGCAACTTCATAATGTAGCAGATGGATATGAATTTTTGTCGCCTTCCCAGCTATTAAATCCTCAGGTCGAAATCAATCTCGATAGTACACCTAGCGACATTGATAAAAACTAATTTCTGCTGGAGCGAAAGAGGCTTAACGGTTTGTCACAGTTTCATCAGAAGCCTTCGAATTTCCAAAACAAGGACCTGTTGAGCTCTTGAATTTTATAAATAAATATCAACTAGATGATTCAGTCCCGAATATCGTCATCATGATTCGCATATTTTTGACTATTGCGGTAAGCATCGCTACATGCGAAGTTTTTGCAAACTTAAACTGATCAAGAATTATTTGCGATCAACGATGACAAATTTACGACTCACTAATTTGGCCATTTTGTCCTTTGAACAAGAGCTGGTGGAAAAAAATTTGATTTCGGTAAAATTATTGATACTTTTGCCAGCAAGAAAGCGCGTAGTATTTATTTGTAATATGTTAATGTAAAAGTGATTTTTTTATTAACAATATTTGATTAATGAATACATATTATTTTGAACAGGTTTTGCAATGTTATTAATTAGTTGTTGTTGTTTTTTTTTTGGGGGGGGGCATTAAGATAAGGTACCGCACCAGGCATCATATACTCTAGCTACGCCACTGATATCATGCCCCTGGATTGTCCTTCGTATTGCACAGTGCTGCCTGCCTTTTATTGCTTAATTTGACATGCGTTCAAATTCAAAATAACATTTATAATGAAATGGCTGATCATGGGATTGCTTAAGTAAACATTTTCGTCTGAAGATTCTCATGTTAGCCGTGTAGATAAAAGAAAATTGGAGATAATTGCTGACATTTTTTTTTTTGAGAAACTGAAAACTTTATATCTGTTACATTATATTCTATATATTGTAATTTAAACATCATTTCCGTATTTACCATCAGTAGCTACAATCAATATTACATATGTTCATTTTGAACTCCCATCTACTATGCTCATGAGACCCAACTTACTAGTCCGTATCAAGTTAAGTAAAGAAATCTAAATATGAAAAATGTTATCTCCTTGGCCGAACTTGTAATTAGAATATATTAATTAATGTACAAAGCTTTAATAAAATAATTCTCAAACTCTCACAAACTAGAAATCAACGTTCTGACCCCCGCCAGCCAGAGGGCATAGAGGGTGCTGCGAGCTCCTCCATTAGGGTCCGACGCCGAGAGCCCTTCCGCATTCCCACCACCAAAACCCCATTCTCCTTACGTCCAGAATGCATCATTTCTCTTTAAAAATCCCAGGGCTAAGGGGTGGGACAGGCAGAAGCTTTAAAGACATTAGAGGCAGCTGAGCATGTACGCCTGTAATGTGCTTAACCATCGTAAGATCATTCTAGTGTTGAACAAAACTTCTTGGGATTTCCTTGTCTCGTTCAGAGGAAAAACAAAAAGAATAGAAAACATGAACAGAGAAAAAACATGAACAGAAGGAAAAACATGAACAGAAGGAAAAACATGAACAGAGGAAAAACATGAACAGAAGGGAAAACATGAACAGAGGAAAAACATGAACAGAAGGAAAAACATGAACAGAAGTGAAAACATGAACAGAAGGAAAAACATGAACAGAGGGAAAACATGAGCAGAAGGAAAAACATGAACAGAGGGAAAACATGAACAGAAGGAAAAACATGAACAGAAGGAAAAACATGAACAGAGGAAAAACATGAACAGAAGGAAAAACATGAACAGAAGGGAAAACATGAACAGAAGGAAAAACATGAACAGAGGGAAAACATGAGCAGAAGGAAAAACATGAACAGAGGGAAAACATGAGCAGAAGGAAAAACATGAACAGAGGGAAAGCATGAACAGAAGGAAAAACATGAACAGAAGGGAAAACATGAGCAGAAGGAAAAACATGAACAGAGGGAAAACATGAGCAGAAGGAAAAAAACATAAACAGAAAGAAACTAAGTAACTCTGGAGAAGCCTGGGAGCCCTAACGCAAGAGTGCAAAACACATTCTAACTCTGTTTTTCACATATGAAAAAAATTAACAGAAAGATCTGAAGTCATCGTGGACAAAACCTGACCACTCTGACGTAAGAAAGACGGGGACCAGGGGCTGATTGGCTATAAGGACATTCGGGCAAATGCCCGGTGGGCCGGTAGGGTCAGTGCCACCAGGGCTCTTATCAAATTGTGAAATGATTTTCTAATATTCTTTTATAAAGGGAGCACTCACAGCGTCGTGATTTACAGACTCTACTTTGGGCTACAAATGTAACACATTGTTAGAAATAATGTATCGGTCCCTACATCCATTTACAGTGCCTTTTATAGGCTTCATCCCTTATAGGGGCCTAGCGATTAACAAGCAACATAAGGCCTATGTTTCTTATAAAGATATTAAGTTCACGTTGGTGTGAATATATTCGGATGAATCTATAAAGGGACCAATCACAACTCTGCAGTCTTGGAGATGGAATGACCAGTCACGTACGAATTGTTATTGGTATTATTTAGTTGTAAGTAATTAATTTATATTAATTCATTTATAATAAATTAATAAATGAATGGATTTGTACATTTAATACTATATTCCCGAGAACATGGCTAGGAGTGAAACCGAATCCGACGAGAACGTTCAGATAATGCGATAGTTGCAGTTATAGATACAGAAATTTAAAGATGTAAAATTTATTGACAGGGGCGTATCTTGCAATTATGCTGTCTTGTACGCAAGGAGCTTGTGAACGAAGTCACTGCATATTAAAGATGTGCGCTGAGAAGCATCATGACACAAAGACACTTACAACATTTCATGGAGATGGCTTTTTATCAAGACTTTCGACAAATAATCCATTTGGACACAGTCATAAACGATGTGGCAGTGAATAGTTCGTTGATGGGAGATCTTAACGAGCCTTGTATGTAAATATCAAGTACATGGTAATGTTAATATAGACCTATATGGTAGCATGATTTTTGTTTCACGTTACAAAAAATCCAATTAAAAATGTTATTTAGTAATACCAATTAGTTTACAAAATCCTGAAGTATACTATTCACTGTATCTATATTTAGCCATAGTCTATATTTAGCTTGTCGGCAGAATTTTAGTTAGCTCGGGAATTTTACATCACGCAGCAGGATTTTGTTTTGAAATAAATATGATTGGTTTAAAGTATTAATTATTGTACTTTGAGCTGCATTTATTGGTTGGCCTTGCAGCGGAGAGATGTTGGTCACGTGATAACGCTCTAGAGCCCGGGAAAGATTCTAGATTGTGGCAGTCTTGTGTGGAACGTGTTAGAGATAACATGTACGAGTCTAGTGTTAGAACTCAATTATATTATTGTGTAGATCATTGATTCTATTCAAGTACATTTAACCATTGTAATTATTTGTGAATAGCTTTTCCAAGTTCTGAATTAAAGTAATTGTTTTAGACGAAGAGAAGTTTCTTCATTGAATATATAATAATATTCTTAGATCGTCTTGTCAACTAGTAACTTCTAGATGATCATCTTATCAACTGGCAACTTTTAGATGATCCTCTTATCAACTAGCATAGCAGCTTCTAGATGATCATCTTATCAACTGACTATTTCTGAATCCTCGGCAATTACGATCATTGATTGTGCTTCAACGTGACATCTTAGCATCAAGTTTGATCCTAACATTTAGCACTATTGATGATCGTAACAGCTACCTTCTAGTAGAAATGCATTATGTTACGTAGACCCAGTGTTCGTCACATCAAACTTAGCATAGGCCCAATGATTTTAAAAGATACGTATAATTCAATGTCTAGCATATGGCATGTAATTTGGGAGCCGCATTGCATAGAAATGCTCAGGACCTTTTTACACCCATTACGCCCCTGATGGAGACATTCTAAAATTTCTTTGGCCCAAACCCTAACAGTATGAGATGTTGTACTAAGGGTGATTGAATTTTATGATGTTGAGAAACACTGCATTATATGAACAAAATATTTCCATTTTTACCATACCGATAACTATCGGTAAAAAAAAAACTTTTAGTAAAATATATTTTTAAAAAAGCGTAAAAATATAAACATTATTGGTGTACAGACCTGAAGCACACACTTACACACACATATAAGCAAGCCTTAATCGTATTTCAGTGGCGTTATAGGTAGAAGTGGGATCTATAGGCCAGATCTTTACTCCAGACCCTAAGGGTAACAGGGACACGTTTTTCGATTGCCAGAACTTTGATTTGATTTTTTGAATTATGAGCTATAGTAAAGACTGTTAGAGAATTTGTGTCATAAAATAATGTTTTCCACAAAGCTGCACTGTTATTAGTGTCTGTGTCTCTTTATTTGATTTGCATAATTAGCACCATGGTCATGGTCACATTTTTACATGCTTGTGAGTCTTGGAGGCTGACTGCAGAGCTAGAGAGGAGGACCCTAGCAATGGAATTGAGTTTTTTAAGAAAGATCCTAGGTATCACATCTAAATACCGTACCATAAACGTAGAGATTAGAGACAAGGTTACTGCAGCCATTGGACCCCACGATGACCTGCTAACAATTGTTAAAAAAAAACGCAAACTAAAACTCTATGTTCATATTACAAGGTCTTCGGAGCTCGCAAACACATTCCTTCAGAGAACGGAACCAGGAAAAAAGAAGAAGATGCAGACAGAAAAAGCGATGGAAAGACAACATAAAAAATGTAAGTGCCATCCATTAGAAGAGGTTCGATCCAAGGCAAAAGACAGAGAGGAAAGGAGAAAGGCTGTCCACAAATATTGCGTGGTGCCACAAACGGTCCAACAGACCGAGGGATAGGTGAAGATATAGCACCAAACGAGCAGATGTCTTAAAGTTGCGCTGCACCTTGTCAAGAACAGGATAACAAGCCACAGTTTATGGCCACGTAAAAGTAATACTATTTGATGTTTACTGTGTTTCAAAAAAGGAAAAAAAAATGAAGGAGAGGCAGACAGAGAAAGCGATGGTAGGACAACATTAAAAGAATGGACGGGTCTACCATTGATTGAGGTTTTAAACAAGGCAAAAGACAGGGAGGGATGGAGAAAGACGGTCGACAAATCTTGCTTGATGCCCCAACGGTCCAACAGACTAAGGGATAATTAAGGTAAGGTAAGGTGTTTCAAACAGAACCTTGGTTTTTGTGATATAAAACTTGATATACAATTAGTTAGAACAATAATAAGGCTTTTCTTCGAGTCCAAAGATTAATGAGGAATGCAGTATTTCCAGTGGCTTCGCAGCCCCAGCTGTGACCAACATATTTTTTCACATTTAACGCATTGTCCGCCGGGTGGTTGATTTATATTTTTAACAATTTGTCCACTTCTGGTTGTCTTGTCTGGCACAACTAGTTCTCTAGACGTTGGTGTATAACTGTCTGTTTCGTTTGTTCCAACAGTTTGCAGTTCATTGTCTTCATCGGTATCATAATACCCAGAAATGTCTTCATCGAAACTTTTATTCAACAAGCGTTGATTTCTTCTGTATGTTTTCTATCGTTTGTCTTTATGATGTAAGATCTGGGTGCTGAATGTTTTTTATGACAACTGCTTTCTGCCAAGTTTGACCTAGACGAACTCTCCGACAGAATAATCTTTAGGTAGTCTTGCTTTTGCATCGTATTTCACTTTGCTTTTCATCTGTCGTTCGTTGAGTAATGTCTCTGCATTTTCAGCCACCGATGGTTTCAATAGTTTGGGATCAGAATGATGTCCCTGAGTCTTCTACTCATCAGCAGTTATGGTGAATACGGCAGTCAGCTTATCGGAGAATTTCTATACTCGAGCATAACAAGATATGGATCTTTCCCACTTTTGTATGCTTTGAATACTTTTGCTTTCGCACAAAATATAAACAACCATCAATGACGTAATATCATATAATATTAGCACAGAATCTTCTTCATGCAGTGGAAAATTAAGATTTTTTTGCCTACCTGGAATTCTGGTCAAAGCTCCTGCGCCCAATTAATATAGTTCAGAAGAAACTACAAAAGTCTGGACTGCATATACAGGAAGCTGCTGAAGAAATTAGTACCCTTTCATGCTTTCTGCAAAATGATGAGAAACTGACAAAAACCCAATCCATCGAAAAAGTAAAAGAAGGTAGTGAATACTATGGATTCCCTGCAATCAAAACAACCAGAAGAAAGAAAAGACTTGATGAGAAGTTGAGTTCTAATGTAGGACTGTCAATAGAACTGCAATTCAAACGTTTTGCGACAGAAGTGCTGGACAGATTTCATATGGAGATGAAGGGCAGATTCCAAAGGCTGAAAAGAAAATAGATACCTTTGGGTTTCTTCTTGAACCAAGACACCTTGCTAGACGAAGACACGCTTATGACAAACGTGCTACTTTTCCTGTTTGTATGATGAAATAAATGGCAAATCACTTTTTTAATGATGTCATTGATGCACGAGCACTTTTCATCAACAAACCAGTAATACAATCACCAATAGACATATTGAGGAAACAGACTTCATATGCAAATTACATGTGCTCAAACCTTGCAACCTCCTCCGAATACCGCTAACTCAGGCCACTTCCATTACGTCATGTGAGAGATCATTCTCAAAGCTCAAGTTCATCAAAAACTATCTCAGGAGCACAATGACGCAAGAAAGACTTATCATGGCTTTAATGTCAGTGAAGTCACAAATACTAGAAAGTATCGATGTAGTTGATGTTATAGATTTCTTTGCTGCACATAATGCACGACGTGAAGCGATATCAATTGAGATTTGTCACTTGTGCATTATTTAACTAATAAACAACGGTATTATTCATTAAAAGAGTCTTAATGATTATTTTTTGTTAAGGTTACTGATATACTGAACCAATTTGATTAAGGGGTTATATATTTTTGCGTACATTATCTTGTCATATGTCGAATGTCAAAATGCAAGGGCCCCCCAAAGAGGTGAATCCCCCCGGGCCCCCGAATCCCTAGTTACGCCCCTGTACACATGATTCAGTGATTGATTAGAGTTAGTGGAGGCCCTGGCCAGGATTATTTGTGAAGGCCACAACATTCTTCAGCTTCAATAAAACTTCACTTAATGAAATTAATACCTCTTTATAAGCAAGTCAGAGTTTGTTTTTTTGAAGAAAGAGTAGTTTATAATGTACTACCGTTTCATTATCTTGTTTTATTTTATTTTATTTTATAATATGCACATTTTGTTATGTTTTAAAATGTGAAGGCTCTCTTAAGGATAACGACCACTCACTCTGTGTGTAGGGTAAAAATTGTGAACACGTTATTTGTCCCACAGCCATTCTCGATCAAGTTGAAACTTTTTACAATTATTCATTTGCGAAGACAAGACACGAATCAATAAAAAAAATCAATGGAAATAATTTCTTCAGTATTCACAAATATGGCTAAATATGTGGAATTTTGTCTTCTTAAATGATTGTGGACGCTATTTCTTCCACACCCATTCTCGGAAACAAATATTTTTTTTTGACCTAAAAAATTAAAAATTAAAGAATAAGTCAATTAATTATTGGTAATTAATTATTTTGTTTTATATAAAAAGGGAAATAACTTCTACATTATTGAGATATATAGCTGTAAGTATAGAGTTCTTCCCCTTTAAAATATTGTTATATTGTGTATATTTTAAAATTACTAGCGTTTCCATTATATTCTTTTTTTTTTAAATAAGCAATTTTTTAAAATGTGGAGGCCCCTTCCCCCTTTGTTAGAGGTCAATGCGCCCAGCGTCTACACAGTCTTGCAATGTGGTAAGTCCGGCCCTGAATGGGCTCATTTTTTGGTTAATTAGTTAAAACATAATGGATATGATGAATGTTTACGATAACACAGACTTTATTTTCCATATTGTTTTACAAATTAAGAAAAAACGCTTCATTTAATTTTTTTTTTGTTTATCTACAATAGTACTCGCCAAAGTAGAGTCCTGACTATGCAATTATCACAAAGTCAACAATTACATCAATATATAAGCACGTTTATCAAGTTACTCAAAAGTAGAAAATACAATCCAATTTCTCTAAACTAACCAAAAAATATCCCACCCCCCTGTCACGATGTTTCCCTCGGTGCTGTTCGGCACACTTCCTCTATACTGTATGATCCAAATTTTCGTCATTCATACTGTGACGTCAGCAACGGGGCTCGAGAGGTCGGTGTCAGCAGACGAGAACAAATAAATAAGGAACGAGTCAACAGCCTTGACATTAAAAATACATAACGAGAACTCCATTCCGTAGCTCAAAGATTTAGATAACTTCCATTCAACGAGTGGGCAGATAATCCCCACAGAACTGAATCGGAAGAGTTGTTTTTTTTTCCTCTTGTTCTGCAAGGCACTCTTATCTCCCCCTGGCTTTATAGCTCACGTAACGGGTAACGATTATTGAGGAGGCTGTGTGAGTTTGACATTCCAGTTAGTTGAGGCTCTATTCTATTAGAGATAGCTCAAGAATAGCATATATCTATCTATCTATCTATCTATCTATCTATCTATCTATCTATAAATCTATCTATTTATCTAGCTATTTCTTCTTCTTTCTTTCCATCTTTCAGTCGATCTTTCTATCTTTATTAAATAAACTGTCTGTTAGGTCAAGATCAAGTAATCATTAGAAAATGAAGTGCAAAGAAGTTTCAAAGACCAAAGGAGCCATAAAATAAATGTTGAAAAGAAAAAGAAAACTGCATGGTGTCAACAAGTGGTACGAACTAGCGGAGTGTTTGCAAGGGGCTCTTACTTTATGTTTAAATTTAAAAAAAAAAAATATTGGGAAAAAAAAGAAAAAAATAAAAGTTTATCTTAGGGGAAGAACTACACATTCGCAACTATATTATCATTAATGAAGAATACATTTCCCTTATACGATATCAAACCAAATTAACAATAATCAATTACCTAACTGTTTTTTTTTTAATTGATCCCTGCTTTCTTATGTACGATAAATAATTAAGTTTCAACTTCGGATGACAATAAATATGGAAGAAATACAGTGTACGACTATCTAAGGGGACAAACCCCTACATATTGAGCCATTTCTGTGAATACTGAAGGATTAATTTCCCTAGTTGGTATCAAACACAAAAATAATTAATCACCAGTAATTAACTGACAAATAGTTTCTTGTCTTAGCCAATGAATAATTGTACATAGTTTTAGCTTGATCCGAGAATGGGTGTGGGAGAAATAACGTGTACAAACTTTTTACCAGACAGACAGAGCGAGTTGATGTAAGCTTTGTTCAAATGTATGTCTGATTGCCTTCTATTTTCTATTGCATTGGATGTTGATAGGATACTTACTTCTCTAGCATTATCTTAGTTTACAAATCAAATAGTAATTAAATTTATTGTCTGCTGACGTTGTCTGGTAACGGTACAGGTAACATTAAACAGTACCTGCAATGGCCAGGTGCATGATGAAAAAGTTCATTCTAGACTTCCGGCCGTTCTCTGAAAGTCGAATGGCGGCCAAAACAAAACAGTTGCCCACAATGATAAAGACACAGACCACAGCAAGGAACACCATCTGAGGAACCTGTGCAGAAAAAAAGAAATAATTGAAGAGGAACCTGTACAGAAAAACAACAGAATTTAATTCTCTTTGAATTGATCATGTACACCTCATGTACACTTCCTGTACACTAGCCAGTTTGTTAAACGGAACAGGAAATCAAAGCAGAATAAAATGAGGCCTGGAAGGTAAAGACTGCTATGACAAACGTCTCGTGTTCCAATCTGGACTTTGAAATGTCTTTTCTCGTATTAATTGTCCTTCTCGAATAACTGCATGTCTGAATAACTGCATGTCTGAATAACTGCATGTCTGAATAACTGCATGTCTGAAGGTAGATATGTATTAGGACATGTGTAACTAAATGATGCTGGGACATGGGGGACATGTTTAACTCTTTCTCTTCGTGATTATTTTCCTCGTTCCGATAATATTATTCATTTTGCTTATTTGTATTTCACTATCCTGTTCAGATTTAACTTCAATAACTTCTTTGTTTGTTATCAGAAAATGTTATAGTTAGTTTGAATTATAGGAGAATGCATGCTCTTTTTACAAGGCACAAATTAATATTTATAAATCCAAAAATCCATTTTGTTTAATGGGTTCAAATTAACCTTGGCATCGTTAATGAGGAGAGAAAGAGTTAACAACAAACTTTATTAGATTCGTCCATAGTAGTTCGATGATGACACTAATCATCCAAAAAGTTGAGAGCTTTGCACTGCGGTTTTCTGATTTATCATGTGACTGGTGAGACCAATGTAAACCCAGAATATTCGGCATGTATAGAGGACTTGAGAATTACCGAAAAATAAAAATGATTAGTGTATACCTTAAAGCTATGAATTTGCATCTGGGCTATTAGAGTAATGACTTCATGTATAACCCATAGGTCTATCTATTCGTACATGTTAATTAGAGACTTAAACTCTGCTAAGTCAATGGTTTTCCTGGCTGGTTCAGGCAACCCGCTCTATGCTACGACAATCAATTTTCTATTCAAACATTGTGCCACCAGACACAATTTTAATGTGTAATATCTGTTCTTTACGTTTCCACTTTTTGTTCTGTAATTGGATGCCAAAACTTACATAAGATTTGTACTTTCTAGGATTTTCTCCCTTGAGCCTTCTTTTAAGTCTAAAAGAATCATTAGCGAAAGCAATTAGTAACAAAACATTGTCCATCAATACGCCATTTAATAGACCAACAACAAGTAGCCTCATTTCGCTACAACATATCCACCCCATAGCATAATGAGATCTAATTGAACACGATGGACACCAACATAGATGGAATTACTCCCCCTGGATCATATAGACTTTCTCCTGTGATTGAATAGCCGCTGTCTATCACGAATCACGACATTGATATTAGCGTTGTCCTATTGAAGTGACATAAAGTTTAGAGTATTATGGAGGTGCCATTACTTCTCGGTTCTAGAGACACTAAAGTCAGTAAAGTGCAAAGCCTAATTTATTTTTTTGGTCTGGTGGCATGTGAAAAAAGCCTTTATTGGCATGCTCGTTCAAAGAGAAACCAATTAGGAAATACTGGCATGTAATATTCAGTTTGAACTGAAAGATAATAAAATCTGGGAAGAAACAAAATGTCAAGGTCATCGAAAACGATTTAAATTATTGAAATTATTAGTACATGTAGGTGTAAATGAGTATAGTCTATAGTATCAAGTTCTACCAAAACCATCAGAATAAATTAAACAACAACTTATGCAACCAAAATGAACACTAAATAAACATTTCGTTTGCTCTTACTTTCTGATACATTTCAATATAATGGACTTTATACAAAGATTGAAGAGCAACATTTGTTAAGCCTACACTCGATAGTCTAGACATATCCATAATATTATAGATTATATATCATATGTCTACATAATATTAGAATACCTATCATTTTTTCAGTGTTAATCCAGAGGCCAGACATTTGAACATGTTGAAAACATGGAATTACAAAAAAAAAAAAAGGTTTTTGTCTTTAAAAAATTAGGTTAGAAACAAAGATATACTTTTAATGTAAATTATTATTTTTTTATTGAACAGATCCAGAACTTTTTTTTTTGTGACGGTACGCACCGGTACGGCGTACCGGCATCTTTTTCAATGTGGGGAGAAAATTATTTCTTTCCTTGTATTGTAATATTTATTATTAAATTATTAGTAGATAAAAGTTAAGCAATTCATTCTGAGTTCTGGTATTCATTTATTTACAAAAACGAAAGCACTGAATAGATCTATATAACTTTAGGTTAATGTCTTACAGTTTTAGTTTAAATTCTAGAAAATCGGTGTAATTCCATACATGCTATTTGTCCCCGACATATTGAATCTAATTCTCTAACAACCTAAAGGCAAGGATTACATGCTTAAGAGATATAGATCCAGTTTTTAAAAATATTTTGCAGTATGTTTTTAAAAGTTAAAGCCCAATTCCATCCTAATGTAATTGATGTTTTATATAAAAGTCGCTTGTAAGTTTATTCAACTCTGCTATTCAGACACAAAGTATAAATAGAACAAGTTAATCACAGCGAAGCTCATTAGTTACAACTTAGGGGCCGGATTTAACTATGCAGTGGTCCTGGTCAGATTCTTGTGCATGTATAGTAGGCCTTATTGTCTATTTAGCGTCAGTTTGCTCTATTTAATAATTAGTATTCATAAATAAGATTTAAATATTTTTATCACATTGGGCATGCCCCTTGGAGGGTGACTGTCTTGGCGGCTGCACCATCTGCACAGCCGTAAGTCCTGCCCTGGTTACAACTAGTGTGAATGATTATGAACATTAAACAGATAGTGATGGTATTATCATGCAAATATAATCACAACTCTATTTTTTCAATACATGTAAGAAAAAAAAAAAGAATAATTTCTGAATTTAATAAAGATTAAGATAGAATCATAAACACCAAAGAAATATAGTAATTACAAATGATATGTTATGAATGGAGGAACAGGGTCAACATATGATGTGTGGTGCCCCAGCGGTTCAACAGACTGACAAGTGAGTTGTGGTATTATTCATATTTATCAACACTCTTTAAGTCTAAACAAGAACTAGAAACATTTTGTTATGATCAGGTTATTTATAGAAATTGTCATTTCCGCCCTGCCTGAGACTGGCCCATCAGCCACTTCCGGTGAAGAATATTTAAACATCAATGGCAATCTTTAGTAGTGAGATTTTTCACACGTGTTGACCAACTACTGACATATCGACAATGGTCAACGCTTATGGACAGGAGAAGGATATAAGGGAGACCTTACAAATTATTAAGTCATTTGATATCTCAGTTTCTGGATCGTTAGAAATTTATTGGTTTGAAACCTACTTCATCATGAATTTAACGAAACTGTCTCACGGCGGTTTTTTATTTACCGCATTTTTTTTCCCATTATCATTATCATAACCTAACAGTTATTGTCTGACACTGTCGTCTGGTATCATCATCATCTAATATTTATTTATGAATGTATTTAAATGTATAGATGTTTAATGTATGCACCAATTGCTTGTATCCCTATGCTCACCTGTGAGGAGGAGAAGTATGACTTTGGTCCCAGCCTAATAGCTTCAAGATGTTTGAAAACAACGACCAGATTCACTATTTTTTCATCACAGGTACTTTATCCTAACCCACATAATGATCCATCTTACACCCACGTACCAACCGGTTTTAAATACAACAAAACCCGAAGTACAGTCCATCCAGTTATGGTCTGACGACGCTGTTTTGCAGCTACAAAGTTGTCTGAAGCAGATTGGGACATGTTTGTAAACAACTGCCCAGACTGATAAACTTATCACAACAGTTTATTTGTACATCCAGTTCTGTGAAAACATGATTGTACCACAGAAGAAAATTAAAACATTCAGTAATAATAGACCCTGGATGACCAACATTAAAAATGAACATTCTGTCGTCATCGAGAAGTACTTAGAAGTCTATTTATAAAGCGCTGGTTATGAGCGTGTATGTGTTTTTCGTGTGTGAATGTCATTCGTATGTGCATCTATATTGTACATCTATATTGTTATTGTACAGTAGTTACGCTGAGGTTGTTAATTGTAGTCAAACCGAATTTCCATTTGATTGGATCAATAAAAGTTATCTTATCCACAGGAATGGTGGCTGAGTGGTAAGGATCTCGGTTTCTGAACCGAGAAGTCTCTATTTTGAATCTCGGTGAAGACTGAGATTTTGAATTAAAGTATATTTAGGTCCATCCGAATCTAATCATCTAGTGCGTACCTAGCATTATGTGGGGGAAACCAAATGTTAACATCCGGCCATAGAAACAGATGTGACCTTTATATATGTTTATCAATAGATCGCAGGGTCTGAGAGGGGTACTTTTACATTATCTGATGTTGTTTTATTTTTACTTTGAGAACCTTTGAATGAAATTCTAACAAAACATATGAATTGAAACGAAATCCTCATGTTAGTATTTTAATTATTTAGTTCACAGCCGGCAATATCACTTTACCCTGTCAGACGATTATGTCCAGGAATTTACACTCTTTTTTTTATAATAACTGATAGCTTGAGTTGATTTCTAGATATAGGAAATTGTCGTCTGCTAGACAATGAAACTGGTAAAATGTCAAATAATGATCTCCAGCAGTTGGCTTGTGTTAGGAGTTTTACCCAACGGGTTTGTGGTATGAATTTAACGCAGCGGGTTTGTGGTATGAATTTAACGCAGTGGGTTTGTGACTTAAATTTGTACTTAGCGGGCTTGTGGTATGTATTAAATGCAACGGTTTTAGGTACGAATTTCAAGCTGTGGGCTTGTGATTTCAAATTAATTTAATTATATTAATTTGAAAGTATTTTAATTTTCTAAGAAAAGTGGAATAACGTTTTCTTAGTGGGTTTGTCCGAATAGCATGTGTTCAAGTCTTGTAATAATTTTTTTCTGTGTAGTTTTATTATGTATTGAATATGGAGGTATAATTCTGTGTTTTAGGCTTGTGAAATGTAAATATATAGGTTTGAGGTATGTACTCTACGTTGTGGGCTTGTGGTAAGTATCCTGTGTTTCGGCTTCAAAGAATGTAATTGTTAACATCGATGCAACAAAAAAGCCAACAAAAACTATTTGTTGCAATGTTACACTTCTGTCGAACTGGAACCATGAACAATAACTGGAACTTTACCCTTTTACCAGAGAGTAGAGGATGGGTCTCAAAATAATACAATGAGGAGTAACGATTTGGTTACTACAATAACGCAATTTAATGTATGAGTATTTTTTTTCTTTTTCTAATAATATTGGTTTAATTAAACTATTCTATGTAACACTGAGGTTTCAATATTTTGTAGAGTAGTAAATCAAAAATAAAGTGTTTATATCACTACAATTTATCGTTTTTCAATACTTCTTGAGCAGATGGAACATTAAAAATATAGGATTATGGAAATAAGGAAACAAATTATTTTTTACGAAACAATATTTTAGATTTTAAAACTGCCATAATGTAACTTTTTAAGCAATAGATATTGAGTATGTCTGATAAATAAAAATGTATAGATAAGACGATTTTGTCATGCAATGATAATTAATGACATTTGTTGTTTTTTTTACGGTTACGTTTAGGATAACATTTGACTACAAAGAATAGTTCCATAATAATTAAAATAATATTATTATTATTGTTAAAGTTATTATTATTATTACCCATAGATAGACTGTACTAAACGAAAATATGTTTTTGATAAAGTCTAATGCATGAATCCTCCCAAAACGCAGCAATATTTATTTCATCACGAACTGGTTCTAAGTTTCATGTAATCATTGTTTATTTTTTGTTGTTGTTGTTGTTTGTGTGTTTTTCTTTGGGTGGCGAACATATTTCGATATTTTTAGAAATTAAACTTGATGACCGAATAAAGCGAATGCAGATAACTAAAGTATTTGGTGTAGCCCTCTTTCGAAACTAGATTAGACCACTGAAACAACCTCAACCCTTTTAAAAAGCTGTATTTATAATTTGTTTTAAACCGAATCTTGTCTAAAGTAGGCCTAAACCTCTAGTAGCAGAAACAGTTTTTCTCAAAGCATATACCAAGTAGCTCTGTCTATTGGTTTCGTACAAATCTTGTACACGTCATGTCTCTCACTTCCCATTGGTGGATCATGATGAAACTGTGCTCAATTATTCATTGGTCAAAGACAATACGTGAATCAATCAGAAATTGAATACAATAGTTAATTAGTTAGAAGTGATTAACTAAAATTGTTTCATACAGTAAAAGAGAATATCGTTGAGCATGATTGAGAGAGATAAAAATCAATTAGTGGTTCTTTTCATTATATAAGCTTTTTGAATGTTTTTATTGTATTTTTGTTTTAAATTTTATTTGTTTTCCTTTTCATTTGTCTCCCTTTACATATGATTTTATACTCTTCTGTGTAGAAACACAAAACGACCAAAAATCAATGTGTACCAAAACATTATGTTCCTATTTCTCTGGCAACCTTGAAAAGTATACCTCGTGACAGTCACTTGCTTTGAAGTTGCAAGTATCATTGAATAGCTCACTAGATTGTGTCAAAGTGAATTATTTATTTCATAAAAAGAAGATTGAATTTATTAACAGTGTGATTTCTTTGATTTTTTTTTTCTCTCTTCATTCTCTGTCTCTTATTTATTTTCCCACTTGTCATCTTCTCCTCTAGTCATTTAGACGCCCAAGTTTATTTTTCCTCACACCCTGCTCACCTCTCTCCCTCTCTACCCACCTCTCTCACTCTCTGCTCACCTCTCTCCCTCTCTACCCACCTCTCTCACTCTCTGCTCACCTCTCTCCCTCTCTACCCACCTCTCTCACTCTCTGCTCACCTCTCTCCCTCTCTACCCACCTCTCTCACTCTCTGCTCACCTCTCTCACTCTCTACCCGCCTCTCTCACTCTCTGCTCACCTCTCTCCCTCTCTACCCACCTCTCTCACTCTCTGCTCACCTCTCTCACTCTCTAAAAGGACGAAACCATCCCCACCCTCCCTCTCAGCTTCACCTTAATGGAGGGCTCCGCTTGAAGTACCCACCGACGGACCACCCCATTGAGTGGTCGTCTGGAGTGCGCTAAAGGCAGAGCCCTAATGGAGGCTAACACCCAGAGACTGATGGAAACAGCCGATGGAGCGTAGTCTCCGGTGAACTCTGACCCTAATCTCAAATCGAGCTAAACCAGACTGGATAGGGGAAAAAACTTCCAGCAAGAAAAATACTTGCTGAACAGAGTCAACAGACGAAACCGTTATCACATTGAAACTGCTCTGTAACCATTGCAGATGTAAACACAAGCAAACAAAATATAAAATACTATTTTTAAAAAAATATCTAAAGGGAAGAACTCCTAAGTTAGAACGGCATCTCTCAAAAATGTAGAATTTGTTTCCCTTTTCGCCAATAATTAATTAACTAAATGGCTAAGTTGTTCATTGATTCATGTTTAATTATTGTGTTAAGTTTTAGCGTGTTCCGAGAATGGGTGTGGGAGAAATAACGTGTACAATTATGTAAGGGGACAGAACCCCACATAATTATACACATTGCTTAATACTGAAAGATTAATATCCCTTTTTGGTATCAAAGAAAATAATTAATAAACAGTAATTAATCGACTAATTATATTCCCTCAGTCTGTCTGGAAGATTTTTGTACACGTTATTTCTCCCATTCTCGGATCGAGTTGAAACTGTGGCACACTTTTGGTCACTTTACGTTTCGGTAAACATTTAAGTTGAAGTTTTTATTTTCTTCCAATTCTACTGTACAACAAAACATGCACTGTCTTCTCTCTCCACCCCTCATTCTTTCCCTTTCTATCATTTTTTTTGTTGTCCTCTTTTCTTACGACCTCTAAAAA
Source organism: Biomphalaria sudanica (assembly GCA_036873155.1). Taxonomy (NCBI): domain Eukaryota; kingdom Metazoa; phylum Mollusca; class Gastropoda; family Planorbidae; genus Biomphalaria; species Biomphalaria sudanica. Next base: position 229,397 of record JAZGLO010005492.1, on the reverse strand, counting down.
ATCATTAACCAAGAAGATGTAGATTTATATGCATAGACATACTAACTTGTCAGACATCAGAATCAAACGTCTGCTATTCATTATATATGTGCGTGTGTTGGGTACGAAAGAACGCTCGCATTATCGTCAATGAATTAGGAAAATAAATACTTATTATTCCATCAATATATCATGTTACCTATTTCATAATGATAAAAGGTCTGTATTCCTTATTTATCTCTGATAGCAACGTACTGACGTAAACACGCAGATTCCCTTTTGGCCTCTAAATGTACTTTTATTGTTCCACTTTTATTTTAATTTATACTCAGACTTTAACTTATACTTTGATTGTTACTGATACTTTGACTTCACGTAATATATGACTTTAAATTATATTATGACTTTAATTTCACATTAACTTATACTTAACTCATACTTAAATTTAACTTATACCTTGATTTAGCTCTCATCTTATTTTTGTACATGCGTTTTGGGTTTTATTTTTCCAATGCTTATATCAACTCTGTCTGACACTATCTTATCTTATCTTAAATAACACAGATGTTACTTCAAAAAGTTATTTCTACCCACTTCCAATTCTCGGATCAAGTTAAATCTTTGCACAATCTTCAATGCTTCAGACAAAACATGAATAAATTTTAAAAAATTACCAATTAATTTTATTAAATAGTTGTAATTAATTAATTTTGTTTAATACTGAAAAAGAAAATTAAATCTTACAATATATATATATATATATATATATATATATATATATATATATATATATATATATATATATATATTGTACTTGTTATTGTTGATCGACATCATTATTCAGGACTCATTCAACACTTCAGATGAACTTATAATTTGTAGTTGTCATTATAAACATTTTAAATGTTAACACTATATCCAGCGCTTCCTGTTTTTACTTGGTTTCAAATCGCTTTGACACAAAATGAAACCGAAAGAGATGTATATTCTTACAACCAAAACATTGAAACAAAATAAAAACAAAATTAATAAAGACAAAAAATGTCACACGCAAGATCCGGTGGGGGATTAAGGCGGGAAAATGTCCAGACAGCATGTATCATTTGTAACTATGGCGGACAAAAGAGTCGTCTGCAGGCAAAGCGCTAGAGTGGGGGGGGGGGGGGATAATCTGACACAATGGGAGAGCAATCTTTGTTAATGACAGTGATATAAAAGGGACGATATGAAATGGTTTTCTGTTTTTTTTAATTATAAACAACAGAGCAGTAATGAGTACATGCGTGCATTCCAGTGTAAGAAACCAAGCGGATTATTTTTTTTTGGTGAGATGGTAGGCCCTGGTAGGGCTTAATTTAAAGTCTTACTCTCCCCCAGGTATTGAAAAGCTAGCACCAGGTGATGAGATCCTGGTCCACGTGAATGTGTGTAGGGGTGTCCGAGGTGTGTATGAGTCGAAGTCAGTGACTAGAGACTGAGAGAGGTAGTCAAAGTTGGTGACAGGAGATCGAGAAAGCTAGACTTGAAGATACGGCTGTAAGCGATATTATACGGTTATGGAAGGCCTCAACACTGACCTGCAAGGACAGCAGCAAGGCCACAACCTGTTGGCAATTTACACATACAGCTTGTTACCACGTCGCTTCTACCTGTGACGAGCTATTTGTCTAAACTGCCCACAGGTTGTGACGTTGCAAGTCAGCGTTCAGGCCTTCTATGCCGATTGGTCTTGCAAAGAGCTCTGAGAGAGAGTTAGTCGCGAGTTGTTAGAGTTGGCAAGTTAAAGAGAAAACAAGGAAAACATTTTTTTAAAAAAATAATTTTGTTTTAACTACAAAAATTACACGAGGAATAATTGTATCAATTAGTCTGGATCAATCAGTCATGTAATTAAGTTTGTAATAGATCTTGACCCACATCAATATATCTGTGCGATTTATCATATTTTTTACCAATTGCTTTTGTTTAGCGCTATTTCATGCTTTTAGCTTTCTCACTACGCCATGATCCTAGCACTCGTCTGGGCCAGTTGGTAAAAGGGGGGGGGGGGGAATAAAGATGAGATCTGAGTGGATTATTACGTAATTGGTTTTTAAAAGCATTTATACACAAAAAAAAGGGGGGGGGAACGACATAAATTCGAAATCGTGGCTCATGCCTCCCTGTGATAACCACTCTGCTAGGGAGTTACTTACGACTAACGAAATTGTAAGTTATATATTGTTTGTTTCAATTTAGAGCGGCCACCTATAAAAGGGGACTAATTCAGCTTATACCAACCACCTCAGTCAATTACAATTTCTTTCCCTTGTTTGAAAGTCCAAACAAAATATTTAATTACTAATAGTAAATTAACCAATTGGTTAATTTTTGTGGATGCCTGTATCTTGTGGAGTCACCCCTGTAGCGCCACCTTCTCTCCCTAAAATACTACCCAGCATATACCACGTAATACCACAGTAGCATATATAAAGCTTATTTATTGGTTATAATTTACTAGTTACATGAATCTAGTTTGGATCTTTTGGGGTGAATAAAGGAAGCCTTAGGGTCATACGACATTAATAAACATCAATACGACTTCAAGTTGTCGCTTCATGAATGCTGCAGTGAGCGTGGTCTGGTTTAAGGACACTTGTAAGACTTTCCGAATATGTCATTGGAATGCTATGTAGAATGTCAATCATCGTATGGAAGACAGTTTTGATATTTCTTTATCTATTCACCTTCATCTCGTTTTTGGTAAAATGTTACTTGAGAGTTATGTTGTTCAAATCTAAACATTTATAGATCTAGATATGTTTATTTGTGAAGAGGGGGGGGGACGAACTGACAGAGTGGCGAAGGTACATGCGGGGGGGGGGGGCAAGGGAGCAGGAAGTGGCTGTGAGTTCTTCACTTAACCCTAATGAGAGTTGAGTTGAGAGCTGAAAGACACAGATTGGTCTCACGTCTCCCTGAGCGAACAGAGCAAAAAGGAGGGGTGGGAGATGTCTTAGCATGAAATGAGAGAGAGGAAATATTAAAAGTCAAGGAGAAAGCTGTCCTCGCGCTGCCTCTTGACAAGAAATTAACTCTAAAGGAAAAAAAAAAGTTTAAGACAGGAAAATGATAAGATAAGATTGGATGTTGGGAAAGACAAGGCTGTTATGTCCTCCTTGTTAGGATTATTAAATTTATGGGTGAAGTGTTTCTGATAGTATAGTCTTACTGACCTGCTGACGTTGTTGAGGTCTAGCGAAAGGCTATAAAGACGTACACGTGTTCTCAAGTTTCTACCAACCTAAGGAACCGGAAAGAACGTCGTAGTTCTCACACCAATGTATCAGCAGACATGTTATTACCGGTCGTTGACTTAGTAACACCAAATTGCTGGTAGACAGCTGAACCGCTGTAATAGTTATATATCTATATATTGGATGGCTGCCTGGACGTACGGTTTGCGCGATGGACTGTCGTTCAGATTTATGGATGGTCCAGGTTTCAAACCCTGCCCGCCCCCATCCCCCGTCGTCCTGCGGGAGGTTTCGACTAGGAAGTAATGATCTTGAACTCTGAAGGAACATCCGCAAGATGTAAAACAATAGTTTTATCTGAACTTATAAAACTTGAAAAGAGAAAATAACTTCTTTCTGAACAAAACTAAATATACATTTTATTACAATAGAAACAAATTAAACTTGTGATGAAATGAAATAAATGTATTAGACTTTAGTAATAATATTAAATGGTATTTTGAGTTTGAAAAAAATTTTAACATAGTACAAAAACACGTCTCTTCACTCTAGCAATCTGGACTCATCGGGCGTACCCAAGACAACTTACCACTCTCCCGCTTATATTGCATCATTTACAATACATAGCCACCAACCAATAGCCAACCTCTTCTCATTGTCCCCATAGAAACACACACACACACACACTCCATAACTAGGTTAGACTGTATGTAGCCCATTTTCGACCTTAATATACTTGTAAATGATGCTAAAAACTGCTGTCATGTTTTGTAGGGATGCACAGGATTTTTTATTTATTTGACACTTCGATGACAAAACGACTCATCGATGTTGATAAATATGTGAACTATTGAGTGAATTGCAATGTCCTGGACTCGAAAACAAGGTCTTATATTTATATTGTGTAATTATAGTACTAGGTTATGGTATGAAATGTTTTACTTTTCTGTTTATTTCAATCATTGTATTGTTGTTGTTTTTTGTGTATCTCAGTCTTTGTTTCTCTCTTTCTGTCTCTCTCTTTGTCTCTCTCTGTCTGTCTGACTCTCTGTCTCTCTCTCTCTCTCTCACTCTGTCTCTCTCTCTCTGTTTCTATCTTCTACTCTCTATCTCTCTTTCTTTTTCCTTCTCTTCCTCGCTCTCATTTTCCCTTTCCTTCTCACTCTTCTTCCGCGCAATCTCTTTCTTACTCTATTTATTCCATTCTCTTTTTCTCTCTTTCCTTCTGTCTCAAAATCTACATGAGAACCATCCGAAACCCATCAGCTGATTTCCCATTGGTAGCCCAGACCAAACACACATGCACACACACACACACTTTTCCCCTAACCCTTATGAAAACTTTCCGCTACCAATGACCGAGCAATGACCTTAAGAGATTGTATTACAGTGCATCTCACACGATGTCATTGCATCAGAACACAGTGCCAATAATCCGTGTAGTGGAAGTGTTCCCTATTGCTTATACATTTCAGATACATATGAATGGCGGAGTACTTTATATTCCGGCAAAGGTATTTTATTTAGTTAAGGCTAAAATAATCTTGTAAATATTTGTTGCCAAAAGAGTTACAATAGAAACACGTATCTTATCTTATATTATCTTATCTTACTACAGACGTTACTTCAAAAAGAAGACATGTCAAAGCGAATCAGTGCAGCAGCAACTCTAAAAGTGCCATGATGAGCTTCGGAGGTCTCTAAACTGAAGTACCCACCCAAGAGAAGTACAAAATAAAAAAGAGAGTACAACAACGACATACAAATCTTCTTTATATTTGTAAAAAACTCTCTCACTCATCAATACGGGAAGTTTGAACCTGTTTTTACTTACCTTTTGGTACGACAACTAAGATATTTTTATGATCGAAACCGCATATGTCAAATGTACGAAAAACGTTTTTTTAGCGGCCCCCGAAAGGGAAAAAGACGCTATTAGTTTTGTGCGAAATGTCTGTCCGTCCGTCCAGTTTAGATCTCGTAAACTAGAAAAAATATTGAAAATCCGACATCGCAATATTTTAAACCATTCAAAGTTCTGATGCAACGGCTACTTTTTTTTTTATGAAAGCGAAAAATCTAATTTTTAAAATCAGTTATGCAAGCAGTTTTTTAAAGAGAAAAAGCTAATTAGTATGCATTATAAATTAGACCTAATTTAAAACGAATAGTAATCGTGTAAACTCCATTTTCCTTAAAAAAATTTATTGTGGAATTTTATTTTTTTTTTTTTATTTTTTTTTTAAGGATTCGAGTAAGAGATTGAGCCTTTTCAAAACAATTATATCAATTATAAGAAATCAGTTAGGCCAGGGGAGGCGCGGTGGCTGAGCGGTAAAGGTAAAGGCTTGGCTTCCGAACCGGGTGTCGCGGATTCGAATCCTGGTGAAGACGTGGAAGACTGGGATTTTCAACTTTGGAATCTTTGGGCGCCTCTGAGTCCACTCAGCTCTAATGGGTACCTGACATTAGTTGGGGAAAAGTAAAGACTGTTGGTCGTTGTGCTGGCTACAAGACACCCTTGTTAACCGTAGGCCACAAAAACAGATGAACTTTACATCATCTGCCCTAACAAGGTCTGAAAGGGGAACTAGTTAGGCCAGATTTACATCTAACTTTACATTCACTTTCACCTATCCTATGATCTGCGGGACCGTTGGGGCACTACACAAGATCTGTTAACCTTCTTTCTTCATTCTTATCTCTCATTTGTCTTTGATATAATTTCATTCGGGTGTTCTTTCTGAAAATATTTAAGCCTGCCTGGGTGGACCACTACGGGGGCCGATTTTGAGTTTGTGTTTCCACACAAACTGTCTTTTGTAACCTTGTTGTTTTTTTTAATCGCAATTTTGACCCTACATGTTTTGTTTTTTTTTCAAATCCAAAATATTGAGAAAGTTTCAAGATTATACTTACGTTTTAATCTAAGGGTCAATGGTTCCGGTCCTTAAACGTACGTTAATTTTCTTTTTATTTTTAAATATCAATTTTCCGTACAATTAGATTTTAATACTTTGGTCTATATAATAGTTGAAATTGAAGTTATAGGCTCGATTCCGGTACAGCAATGATTTATAAACAAATGGATGAGGATTGAAAAATTCAGAAAGCCTCTCAAATATTTCTATAAAAAGCTGAAAAAGCTGCAGAATACAATGAGGTTGTATGTAGGATTATTTTCTAAGGCGTAAGTGTTAAGCTATGGACACTACACTTAATAAACAACGCTAATAAACGCTCTAGTACCAGATTCATGAGTGAATTTATTTACACACTTTGTAAACACACATGACACATAACATTCCAACATTCACTCCCCTAGTCAAGGGGAATCATTCAAGCTTTTCATATAAACAATGTCAACATTCATTACAATTTCTCTTTTCTTTTTCTCACTCATTCTTACTTTCAACTTTAAAGGCAAAAATCCAGAATCAGAAAGAAATGTAGGAAAATCAACCGAGAAATACAAGTACACATTATATTAACAAGTATTTATACGTGACAATAGTCTAATGTAAAGTAACTCAAAAATCAAACAAAGTAAAAAATCTGTTTTAGTTACGGGGTTTATTTTCCCCAATTTTTTTTTTTCACATTTTTTTTTAAACATACTATTAGAACTACAAGACAAATATGGTGAATAACAAAACGAAATTGTAGGCAAATTCACATAACTAGGAAAGATGATATATTCAAACAAAAAATATGGGCAGGGCCACAGGTATATTTACATTACTAGAAATAGAAATATGGTGAATAAAGAAAAAAAATGAAATACCAGTGCTGCTTACACAAACTCATCCGGGAGTCTTCCTTCTTGCAGTATGGTCAGAAGTAGAAGTCCCGATGCGCTTTGTTTGGTCATCACATTAGCTAGTTGCGCTCTCCCAGGACACCAGCGAATTTCAATTCTTTCAGACCTGTGCATCTCATTGATGGAAGCAATGTTAATACGCAGCCTTTTGTCTTCCACTAGCTTGGTGGTCTGCAGCGCTTCAATGACACTTTTGTTGTCAATGAAAACTGTGATAGGCAACGACTGTTTCTCAATACCACAGAGTTCTTCTATTACAGTTCTGTAAAAGATGGCAGACTCTAGGCCTTCTTGCAAGCCTAATGCCTCAGCAGCTATGGTAGATCTCACTACCCTTTTGATCTTCGAGGCTCGCCAAAAAATTGGACAGCAATGCCCGTCTTTGTCTTTAATCCATACAATATGGGCACTTGTACTTCCTGTACCACCACTAAGATTACCCAAGGCGGCATCGCAGAACAGAAGCAGCTCCCAGTCGTCTTCGGGTTTTCCATTTAGACCTCTATACAATTGTATGGGTCTTAAGTCTTTTAGCTTTCCGGTGACTTTTATTGCTCGAATTAGGTCTGTAACCAAAGCTTTGTTTAACTTTGTGCTAAGACCAACTAACTCAAATGCCATATCAGGTCTGGAGCCTTGAACGACCCAAGTTAACTGGCCAATGAGTTTTCTATACACAGACTGTTCTGTATCATTCAACTGCAAATCCTTTTGCAAACATCATGCTGGGTCTAACTTTGGGCGATCAAGTTTTTCGATGTACGCTGTGTGGTCCAGGATGATCCCATCTGTGACTTGTCTGATGTCGAATCCAATGTAATAAAAATTTCGCTCTTCTATCTTTCCTGCCACAAATCGGTGACGCAATTCACACATAGTCTTCTCAAAAACGTCATTGCCAGCATGAAGAAAATCGTCGACGTGGGGACAAATGATGCCACATACAACTCCATCAGTCATTAATGTGAACAGTGCTGGATCAAGAGGTTGGACTGTTTGCAACCAAGTTCAATAAGCTCTTCTTTGACACTTAAATAAAACTGTCTTGCACCATCCTTGAGTCCATATAGCCCATACTTCAGTTTCCAAATAACTTTACTTGGAGTATTACTCTCTTTTGGAGGTATAATATGTACATCTCTATCCAGGGGTTTTCCTTGTAAGAATGCAGATTTGATGTCTGTTGTTTTAATCTGCCACTGTCTACTAGCCACTATTGACAAGAAAATTCTCACGGAACATTTGGCAACAGTTGGACTATCTTTTGGTATTAAGTCTTGCTCTTCAAATCCACTTACAACAAGACGTGCTTTTGGTGAACCATTTTTCATTGTTATAACCCAACGTGTAGAAATAGCATTTTGTCCACAGTCTTCAACCTCTTCATATGTTTCAAACTGTTTTCATTTCAATAACTCCAATTGTTTGGCTTGATCTATCTCTTCGCTTGATCTAACCATTGATAAGCATACATTGTCGCTATTGCCTCCCCTTGAATATTTCCACTCAATTCGTTCAAGGTCAACACTTTTTCTTTCTTTGTCCACATTATTTTCTATGTTATACCAATACTTATACTTTCCTGTGGCTTTGCCTGCTCTTCCGAGAATGGTAGCATTTGTCCATTGTTCTGATTCGTCTATTCTGTATTCTATTTGTTCATTTGACTTCAAACAAGTTACAGAATAAATGTCTGTCTTTGTGTTACTTTCATCTCTAATAAGTTCACCATCTCCATCAAATATTTCGCTTAACTCACTTGACGCCGTCATGAATCGTTTTTGTGTTCTCCTTATTATCTTCTGTACTCTCTTCCTCCTCCACTCTTGCTTTATAAAGTCTGTTTGGTGCCACTCTGACAAATACACCGCCATGTCTCACAAAAACAATTTTTCCATCTTGAAATACCACCTTTCCGGGTCCTAACCATCTCTCTTTGCCTTCATGCCTGTAAAACACTTAGTCACCATTTTGAAACACCTGCTCTGATGCTCGAACTTTAGAACGCAGGGCTCGTCGTATTCTTTCACTTGACTCTGATTGAATGTAAGCTTTACTTGCCTCGTGGAGAGCGGTCAGGTGCTTATGGAAGACTTCACTTGTTGTGGTGCCCTCTAAAGCTGGTAATTTTGCCTGCAGAATGTTAGGTAAATTAGGGTTTCTCCCAAACACAAGCTGATGGCTACTATAACCATTTCTCATTTGCCCAGAATAAGAGAGTTTCAAGATCTGCATCTGAATTTTCAGCCTCAAGTTTCATTAGCATGTGATCGGTAATAGCGTGGACTCGTTCACACAAGCCATTCTGATATGGACTGAAAGCTGCAGTTGTACCAACTTGAATGTTCAGGATTGATGCTACTTCTTTGTTTCCTTCTCTACTTCCAGTGGCCATTTCGACCTTCTTTGCTCTTCACAGTCTTTCTTTCTTTTTTCTTTCTTTTCTTTATGTACATTTTATTCTCTTTCTCTCTATCTCTTTTCTCTTTTTGTATTTGTCTCTTTCTGGGTATGTGTCGCTCTCTCTCTCTCTCTCAATATAGATATAGTTATGAGGTGTATAGTATGGCCTGAATATGAATTTAAAGACTATGTTGGGAAGCGTGGTCGAGAGGCTAAGTATGCTTGAACGAGGCTACGAGGTTCGACACCCGACTCGGGCAGAGTTGTGTTTACTGAGCGCCTAAATGCAGCAGGGAAAACCAGCTCCTAGATACCCCTCCCCCCCCCACTGGTCCACAAATGAGATTGGACCAAAGCGCTCTAAGCATGCTATAAGAATGAAAGTAGCTATAATATATATATAAATTATATGTGTATCAATTACTATTTACAGCGCCAGATTTAAGGGAAAGCAGGCGGGACTACAGCCCCCGGAGACTCCACTAGAACGGGACCTCTCCAAACGAGAAAAAATGTATTCGAATTTTGACGGTTCAGAAACTTCAAATTTGTTTCCTAACATTTTTAGTTCGAATTTTTACGGCTGGAATAAATGTTTTAATTAAGCAGCGAACCCTTTCCGCATGCTCAGAATAAGTAAATACAGCTCCGTACTTACGACAGTGTGTCTACCAAGGGCCCTACCCTCCAGAAACTCAAAAATATACATTTTTTTTAACAAAATTATGCGTATTAAATATTTTGTTTTAAAGGAAAGTGAGATTAAATTTACAAGAACTCTTTTCGTTCTTCTAAAATTTAGCCTGCTTTTATATAAAATTATTTTCATTCATTAGTGGATCTTTATTAAAGTTTTTGAAAATTGTAGGGTAATTGTACAATGAATATGTATGCATATTCATAAATACATATATTGATTGTATATGTTATCATAGCGCTCTTTGTTCAGTTCTCCTATACTTGCTCTTTGAATTTATATTACATTATATATAGTTGTATTCGATTTCAAATTTCCAACGAATGCTTTTAGAAAAACGTTTTTAAATACGTCGGGTATGAGAAACACAAACAAAACTTGTTCTCAAATGTTCTTTCGCTTGTTTTTTTTTCCAGAATCTGAATACAAATTTTAATATCTAGTTAACAAATCTGGTGCCTGTCATAGGGTATAAAAATGTGCACACCAACACTTCCACAGCAGACACAGATTTTAACGTGAGAACCTCTGAATAGCTGCTTCTATTTTAGCTTGATTGAGCTAGGCGTCTGTCTAAACATTGACCTGTCATAGACTCTAGTTTCAATACAAATAGAAAGGAAGAGAATGTGTCCTTTCTTCGGTCTCTATTGACCACTTCCATGTTGCACCCAGACTTGGACAGCGGCAACTTTTGTTCATGTTCCATCACCATCTTCTATTTCGATTTTCAATTGAGAATAATCTCCTTGCAGCGTCATCGGAGTAGAGTAAGGTCGAAAGAAAACACCCCTTTGATGCATACGCCCGTATATCAATTATATAGGCCTGAACCATGTTGTGATCTGTTCGCTGACGAGTCAAAGCAGCTGTTTGTTTAATGGCATAAAGAATTATTGTGGTTAGAAGGTCATTGGGCTGTAGCTGCAGACAAGTTAGTTCAACGAGACTTGAACAGAGTTTGAACAAGCTTATTTTTAGACACAATATGGGGTTAACTTTTATTGACGCTATTAACACTGTTTACAGTTATCAACTTCAGTGTAGAGAGATGTAGAAACATAAGTGAAATGTGTTGTTGTACAGTTGAAATTAGATATAATTTACTTCGAAACTACAATAAATATACCTCCGGACTCTCATTTAGATATATATCCTCTGACTCTCAATCAAATATATTCTTCTGACTCTAAATCAAATAATTTCTTCTGACTCTCAATCAAATATATTCTTCTGACTCTCAATCAAATATGTTCTTTAGACTCTCAATCAAATAAATTCTTCTGACTCTCAATCAAATAAATTCTTCTGACTCTCAATCAAATAAATTCTTCTGACTCTCAATCAAATAAATTCTTCTGACTCTCAATCAAATAAATTCTTCTGACTCTCAATCAAATAAATTCTTCTGACTCTCAATCAAATAAATTCTTCTGACTCTCAATCAAATAAATTCTTCTGACTCTCAATCAAATAAATTCTTCTGACTCTCAATCAAATAAATTCTTCTGACTCTCAATCAAATAAATTCTTCTGACTCTCAATCAAATATATTCTTCTGACTCTCAATCAAATATATTCTTCTGACTCTCAATCAAATAAATTCTTTAGACTCTCAATCAAATAAATTCTTCTGACTCTCAATCAAATAAATTCTTCTGACTCTCAATCAAATAAATTCTTCTGACTCTCAATCAAATAAATTCTTCTGACTCTCAATCAAATAAATTCTTCTGACTCTCAATCAAATAAATTCTTCTGACTCTCAATCAAATAAATTCTTCTGACTCTCAATCAAATAAATTCTTCTGACTCTCAATCAAATAAATTCTTCTGACTCTCAATCAAATAAATTCTTCTGACTCTCAATCAAATAAATTCTTCTGACTCTCAATCAAATAAATTCTTCTGACTCTCAATCAAATAAATTCTTCTGACTCTCAATCAAATAAATTCTTCTGACTCTCAATCAAATAAATTCTTCTGACTCTCAATCAAATAAATTCTTCTGACTCTCAATCAAATAAATTCTTCTGACTCTCAATCAATTATTGCGTCCTTCAGACTCTCGATCTCCTACTTCCAATCTAACTGTAAATAAATTCCAATAGCCATTCAACTCTATTTATAACCCAATTGTCTTACACGTGATTACATTAGAATCTATTTCGCCAATACGAACACGCAAACACACGCTATAACAATGCTTATTTACAGTGCAAAATGTATGTTCGTTGTGGCGGTATATTCGTTTCCACCTTGTTTACAGTACACACCCTCTAGTCTATTGAAGGCGTTCTCAGTTTGTCACCTACAAACGTAACTCTTTTGGTTCCAGATTATCGTCTAAATCAATGCATCCAAATCTAATTGCATCTTACCCTTACAATCCGCCTACGCTTTTCGAGTACTTCTATGTTCTTGTTCTTTTATATTGATTCTGGAACTACAGGGAAACGCCTCTGCAATCTGACACAACAAACTTGCTGTAGTAGTTATTTTGTATCCCAAAATCTCGGTGTCGAGCTGAGTTATCTCCTCCTAGAGGTTGTCGTATCTTGTTGTTGGCGTCACGACTCACTATGTCCAGACTAGTCTCTTGAGACGGGACGTCTATTGGGATCCGATTTCTGGTTCTTTTAGTCTTTTTGTTTTCTGTCTGTCGGAGGGGTGGAGATGGTAGGAAAGACAATGTCCGTTTTGTCCTGTGAGTTGATGTTTTTTATAAGGAGATGTAAATAGCATCCTAGGTGCCTCATTAAAGTCTACACTAAATTACTTTTTATTTTATAGCCAGAAAAAAAAAAGTGAAAAATGGAATCATTTCATTTCAAGCTAAAATTTAGCACTTAGAAGAATAGCTGGTTGCCTAAATTAATTGGAATGACGCTAGTAAAGCGTTTTTCGTGGATTCTATCCCGAAACTAACCAATATTATTTTTCATTCAATGCTAAATAAAATAAAAATCTGAACATAATGTGGGGATGAATTTTTTAATATATATTATTTCCCTTTAAAGGTCTAGACAACAATAGTTGTCCTTAAATATCTTTTTTACAAGTCAAAACTTCATGGATGGCGAAATCTGGACGCTGATCTCAAAATGGCTGTAACGATTTTTCTAGAAATTTAACAGTTGATCTATATCGCTGAGAAAAGAATTACTAGCTCGTTGGTCACATGGGGGAACTCTAGTTACACCTTTATCATTTTTAAAGTAAGATAAGATAACTTTTATTGGTCCAATCAAAAGGTAATTCAATTTGACTACGATTGACACCCTCAGCGTAACTACTGCACAATAACAATACAGATTCAAATACAAACAACATTCACACACGAAACACATATAGTGGCATTTTACGTCTTGAGAGACGATCTTTTTCCTTTGCAACTTCTTGTGTGACTAAAGAGGCCAATCCTTGATACACAGCTGCGATCGCAGGTTGGGCATATATAATCACCAGGCGTTGTTGCATTTTCACCCTTCTTTCTGCTTCTGTTGTGTATGGCATCTGCAATCCGTGACCCTTCCTTTATGCTCTCTCCATGTGAATCTATCCAGCGCCACCTCTTCCCAGCTGCTAGTGTCGATTTTGAAGAGTTATATGTCGCGTTTGCATACATCCGTATAACGTAAACGTGGGCGACCAGCGGCTCTCCTGCCTTCTATTAGATCGCCATACAGGATGTCCTGTGGAAGTCGACCTACTGGCATTCTACGAACGTGGCCAGGCTAGCCAAGGCGTCTGCTGCTGATAACAGAGCGGATGTCCTGGCACCCTGCTCTTCGTAGCACTTCCACGAAACACATACACCACAATATAAATGAAATAAATTTAAATTTGGCTAGAGATCTAGATCTGGATCTATATTCAACATAGGTTTCGATAGGACTATCGCGTTCTTGGAGTGATTAATGTTTTCGGAAATTTTCGAATGCAAGGCTTTTTTTGACTGAAGAGTTCAATAAATTATTGTTCAGGAGAATTTCCCACATCGTCTTCTAAGTCTAGATCTAAATGTTTATCGTTGGAATATTAAAAAGTGTACTAGATCTATACATTCACTTAACAGGGATTCTTTCACTGTGAGAAAAGGGAGGGTAAATTTTGTTCCCCTGTTGTATTTTTTTTATATCAAGTAGTTATTTAAATTTTAATAGAAAAACAATCAACAAAAAACAATAAGTTGTTTAAATGAAGTATTGTCTTTTATAAAAAGAACTTTTAGCAGCCCCCGAAATCGGAAAAAAATGCTATAAGTTTTGTGTGGTCTGTCTGTCCGTCCTTCCGTCCGTCCCATTTAAATCTTGTAAACTAGAAAAGATAGTGAAAGTCAACATCATGATATTTTGAACAATTCAAAGTTCTGATGCAAAGGCTACTTTAAAAAACAAATCAAGTATGTAAGCAGTATTTACATAAAAATACCCCACTTTTACAACTATTCACAGTAACAAACACTGGAGGCTTTTTAGTATGTTGGGATGATCATCTACGATATTTTAAACACATTTATGCAAAGGGTTTTTAGATTTTTCGTATTGCTGTCTACATTTACTACTACTACAACTACTACATTTACAAAAAAAATTTTTACTTTTTTAAAAGAAAAAATCTATTTAGTATGCATATAAGTGGAAAATAATTTAAAAGAACAATTAATAAGTATTTTTTTTTTTATTTTCGCGTGAACTTAGTGTATGGGAAAGCTAGAGAGTCAGCGTGCGTGCGTGGTGTCCCGCATGGTTGTATGACGTAGAGAATTATATATACAGATGAGACGAAAATGCTCTTATTTGTGATGTTTAATTACTAGATCTAGATCTAAACTTTAAACTACATAACTAAAATTTACATCTCATAACTACTTTACAAAACAATGGCTTGTTTCGAGTTTTTTGAAGCTTTTCACGACATTTTTGTGTCGTGTTAGAGATGTCCATGTCCAATCTATGTATAATATGTATATGATGATGTTGTTGCTTTTTTTTTATATTTTAGTTTTTACTTCGTTAACCTTAAAACTCATTGATACCAGAAAATGCATAGAAATGAAAATGAAATTTAGGTTAACCCTTAAAGTGCTGAGCTGTTTTACAATGAATGCATAAACAATGGAGGCTAACTGCCACACGCGCCTTAAGGGTTAAGTAAAAACTTGATCATTCCAGAATTCGATGTTTAACACTACAAGACAAGAGATGTAGAGAAACAAACAGCCTTAAAAAAAAATGTCACAATTCAGAAAATAAAGGTCACTTAATTTAAACTTAACCGGAAGTGGTACCGCAAGAAACACAACGGCAGACGACGACTTACAAGAAGGAGGACATTCGGAACGTGATCTCTGAAATTGGAATTGGTCGCCGTGGGGAGTGAAACCAAAAGTCATCGAAATGTCTCCATAGAAAGTCAAGGAAAAAAGAAAGGATTGGAATACGTAGAAAGAAAATCCGAACATGTTTTGCGAGTGAAAGAGAGAAAGAAAGTGAGAGAGAGAGAGAGATAAAGAGAGAAAGAAAGTGAGAGAAAAGAGAAAGAAAGTGAGAGAGAGAAAGAGAAATATATATATGAAGAGAGAGAGAGAAAAAAAGAGAAGAGGGCGAGACAAATAGAGACAAAATAAAAATAAAAAAAGAGAAAGATATACTAAAAAAAAAAAGAGAGAGAGAGAGAAATGAGAAAGAAAGAAAATGTAAGAATTCAGAATTTTTATTCTTAGATTGTGTGTGTGTGTGTGTAATTGAGTCTGAGTTTCGTTGGGTTTATTGGAGAACAAAGGATCCATTCAAATCTATTATAACTATTGAAGTGAGACACAGCTAGACAACATTAACTACTACTACTTTTACTACTTTCACTAACTCTACTACTTCTACTACTACGTTTACTACTTTTACTACTTTACTACTTCTACTAAGTTTAGTACTTTTACTAATTTCACTACTTCTACTACTTTTAGTACTTTCACTACTTTCACTACCTCTACTACTTTCAATACTTCTACTAAGTTTAGTACTTTTACTAATTTCCCTACTTTTACTACTTTTACTACTTTCACTACCTCTACTACTTCTACTACTACGTTTACTACTTTTACTACTTTACTACGTTTAGTACTTTTAGTACTTTTACTAATTCCACTACTTCTACTACTTTTACTACGTCTACTACTACTTTTACTACATCTACTACCTCTACTACTACTTTTACTACATCTACTACCTCTACTACTACTTTTACTACATCTACTACTTCTACCACTTCTACTACTACTTTTGCTACTTCTACCACTTCTACTACTACTAATAAACTAATAACAAAAACAAAAAAGCAAAAAAAAAAAAAAAGAATTTTCAAAAACACAATTCCTCCTTTACACATCTGACAACTCCTAAGAAAAACAAATAATTAGAATGTGAGCTTGACGTAGATCTAAGTGCTGAACGTAAAAAAATAAGAGCTTAGTGTATCTCAGTCTCTTGACTTCCCTTCTTCAACATTCATACAGAGTTCTATTTTCAAAAGTCAATTGTTACGTCCTGGAGGTATCAGGTTAATAATTTCTTTTTTTTTTCTTCTATAAATAATTATATTGAATGTGAGATTCTGGTGGTGAATTACCTTTTAAAATACAAATAAATAGAAACAAAACAGTAGTGTGATTATTGTGTTTGTGTGTGAGTGTATTTGGTTGGGGCGTTTTCATGAAGGCAGACGACAAGGCTTCAACTGATGGGCCTAAGAAGTGTTTATGCATACTCAATATTAAGGGGTTTCAATCATAGCGAAGCTAGATAAATAGATAGATAGATAGTAAAGGAAAGTTTCCCCTTTCAGACCTTGCGATCTATGCGGCAGATGATGTTAAGGTTATCTGTTTCTTTGGCCAATGGTTAACGAGCAGGGCCAGCGCAATGACCAACCACATTAACTTTCCCCAACTAAAGTCAGGTACCCATAAGAGTTGAGTGGACTCAAAAAATCCGAAATTAAAAAATCCCAGTCTTCACCGGGATTCGAGCCCAGGACCTCAGGTTCGGAAGCCAAGCGCTTAAAGATTCGACCACAGCGCCCCCTAACAGAAGAAGGTGCAAAGGCGAGTAACTGTCGCCTTAACCATAAAGCTTCGAGCAGAAGGGGCTTGTTAGCCATGGCTACCCACCTAGGAGAAGTAAAACTCTGAATTCAAACCTCTGTTGCCTTGCAGCTATACCCAATCGTGGGAAAGGCTCCTAAAATTAGGAGCTTGCGACCCTGAGGCAGTTTGCAAGGGTTCTTTTGGATACATCAGCTGTCTGGAGAGAGGGGAACTGATGTGTGGGCGACATCGTTCCGACCACAGCTAATTTCTATGAAATGATCCATAGTCGCTTCAGGACTGAATGGGGGCATAAATAGATAGATAGATATATAGATGGATGGATGGATAGATGGATGGATAGATAGATAGATAGATAGATAGACAGACAGACAGACAGACAGACAGACAGACAGACAGATAGATAGATAGACAGACAGACAGACAGACAGATAGATAGATAGATAGATAGATAGATAGATAGATAGATAGATAGACAGACAGACAGACAGATAGATAGACAGATAGATAGACAGATAGATAGATAGATAGATAGATAGACAGATAGATAGATAGATAGATAGATATATGTTTTAAAAACGTATAAGAATATATTAAAATGCATATTTACTTAAAAATAATTTTGAGTTCACTAAAAAAAAATATATTTTAATGCAATGATTAAGAATTAAGTCATTTGAGTGTCAACCCTGAGGAAAAATCAGGAGCTGGTGGCAACTTGCAGGAAACAGCGCTACATTTCGGCAGATACAAACTGTATCTGGTATCTACCATTACTTTTGAACCAATAACTGCATGAAGAGTGGGAAATTTGTGTGAGGTGCCAATGTTCCAACCATTGCCAATGCGTAGTCTTTCATCTCTATACTTATTGAATGAATCTGTTATTTAATATTCTTACCTCGTTGCCAAATTAACAATTGTAGAGTATAAAACACTTTGTTTTATGAAATCTAAATTCTATTTTATTTTATTGATCAAACAAATAGACCTAATGTTTTGTTTTTCTTTCATGAAATAGAATTGTAGCTTTGGCTGTTTTTCCCAGTTTCTCTTTTTGCGTGGGTTCAAGTCCTACTTCTCAAAACAAATTCCTACACAATCCCCATGTAAGCCAAAACAAGACTGGACATCTACAAGGTACAGGCTAGTGCAATGAACGAAAGCTTTGTAAAATAAGCTTAATTTGGACGGGACTAATTAATTTTAACTTCTTTTTCCTTCGAAGTGAAGACAGCACAACATTCTTTTGATATTAAATGAGACATTCACAAAATGAATGAATGTACTGAAATGCAATAGATGCTGTTCATGTGACAGGTTCAACGGGGAGACAAATCTATTGACCTCGTTCAAGGCTGCTAAAAAATTCATTGCCTTGTTTATCTCCCGTGTATCTATGCACGCAATGAACAGGCAGTTAGCAGAAGTGACTTGGCGGGAAAAAATACAACGAAAAAAATTCAAATTAATTTTAGAGAGTTTAAACTAGCAAGATAAAATAGGGAGACAGGTTTTTAGACAATTACTTCGACGTTTTACAAGTCCTCTTTTCTGCTTGCAAATTTATGGAAACTGGAACATTGACATGGATTTCGTAACCGGCTCTAACGATTTTCCTACAAACTTGATAGTTGATGTATCGCTTTGGGAAAATAGTTTCTAGCTAATTAGCTAGCTAATTGTCCACACTGGGGAAAAAACTCTAGTTTGACCGTTATAACTTTAAAAAAAAAATAATAATTTGTAAAATTAAAATTGGTCTTGAAAAACTTTCAGGTACATTTTGCACACAGTCCTCTCATTCTGGATCTATAGGCCTAGCATTAGAATTTCATTAAATTTTGAAGTAATTCTATACATTCACTTTACCAAAGTGTGGGGGATAGGAGCGTGGTAAAAAAAGTTCCATTTTTAAATCTATCAGTCAACAGTTATAAAGGATGACCCGACAAAGTAGCGCGGACAAAATGGCGCCAGTGTGGGGGGAGGGGGTATCTGGGAGAAGGTTTCCGTGCTGCCTTTAGGTGCTCAGTAAACACAACTCTGCCCGAGTCGGGTGTCGAACCTCGAGCCCCCTTCATAGGTAGCCAAGCCAAGCCAAGTTCATGTTTACTTAGCCTCTCGCCAATTAAACTTCAAACAATAGTACGTGGTACAAAGCTAAACAAACAACGCTAAAGCAAGACATCATAAAACGCCAATGGGTGTTTGCAAAAAAAAACAACAGAAAGTATTTAAAAACAGGCCCTAGAATGAATTCACATGGGAAGAGAAAGGCTGGCAGACCAAAGTTGGAAACAATTTTATAGGGTAGTCATTATAGAGTTTCTATCGTAAACAAGATGAAACCAATTTTATAGGGGAAAGCCTATAGAATTTATATTTCAAAGAAATTGCAACCAATTTTATAGGAAAGTGTCTTTAGAGTTTCTATTGTAAACAAGGCGGAACCAATTTCGCAATACAAGGAATCTGAATTCTATCATTATTGTCCGAGTTTAATTATCATCAGATTCTTCTATACAAAAACGGTAAACATGTGGCATTTCCGTAGATCTAAGCTTGATGAAACATATGTTATGACGCCATCTATATCTATTAGCTTGTTTTTTTTTCTTTTATGATAATTTATATCACAGCTTTCTACAATACCTATATTTCAATAGCTCTCTGGAAACTACATAAGTTTCTCCCCAGGTGTCCCTGGGTTCAGTTGTTATTACATCAAACAATTCACAGAACTTTATTATACTTCATGGCACATATCACACGCTGGTCTCCTCTTCTCTGACAAAACTCCGGTCATTCGCGCATTCGTTCCAACTGACATATATCTGTAAAAATAAATTATATACACATACCCATTTATTTCATGTGTACAGCAATGACACCATTAGAACTTGAACAGTAGTGAAGACATCCATTTTTGTACTTATATAAGTTGAATGCGACTATTAAAACACTGACAGTTGTTGTTCGTTTTTAGCGGCCCCTGCATGTAAAAACAGTTGCTGGCTGTCATGTCCGTCGGACAGAAATTGAACAGGAGAAAAAAAATAGCGCTAAAGACAATAGGATTAAATTTATCCTTTTGACAACGAACCCTTTTTTTGTTTGTTTGTTTTTTCTTGCTAAAAATATCAAAACTGTCTACCTGCATTATTTATCATACACTGGGCTCATGGGCGAGCCCATGAGGTCCGTCTTTGAGTTTGAGTGAAAATACAAACTCTCGTTGTATTCTTGCTTCTATATAAAACGTAAATCAACTCACTACGTCTGGTAAAAAGTGTGTACACGTTACTTCTCCCACTATCATTCTTGGATCAATTTGAAACTTTGTACAATTATTCATTGGCCTCGACGAGATATGAATAAAAAAAAATAACCAATTAGTCTACAAATTACTGGTAATTAGTTATTTTGTTTGATATCTACAAGGAAAATTAATCCTTCAGTATTCACATATGTGGCTAAATATGTAGGGTTTGGTCCCGTTTCATAATTGTGCACGTTATTTCTTCAACAATCGTTCTAGGATCAAGTTGCAACTTTGCACAAATATTTTATTTACCTAACATAACATGAACCATTTTTAAAAAATAACCAAGTAATCAATAAATTCTTGATCATTTTTTTTGGGTTAAATATCCAATAAAGGAAACAACTTTTACATTATTGAGAGATATAGTTGTTTTTTTCTTTTAAAGGCATATTTTATATTTTAATTGTTTATATCACAAAAAAAAAATAATAATAAAGAGCTGTTTCCTCAAGTAATATGCTGTCTGGGGTCATGGTTTGAACTGTCATTGTGAATAAGAAAAAGTCTACCTAAAAAAAAGATTTGAAAACTGAAATGCATCTACAACATAATTTTGACATCACTACTAGCTCCATAGTCTCAGCGTGGCTGTAAACTCACTCGAAGATACCTTAGTCTAAGAAATGTTGCAGGCAGAGCCCACACCCAACAATGATAGTGTGTCAGAGCTCCAACGCTCCAACGAAACATTAAACAAGAGCTGAAGCGGTTCTCTCTCAGGTATATGTCCATTGACAGCAGTGTTACAAACTGTCTCGGAGTTTCAAGATTTGAAGCAAGAAGAGTGACCAGGGCGAAAGAGCGCCGAACCAACAAAAAGCTGAGAGAAGAAGCAGGCCTATCTGCAACTGACCTAACCCACCCATGCCACATATGCGGCCGGCTTTTTTTAAGCGAGGATTGGACTTTACAGCCATCTTAAAGTCCATAGGACTTGAGATATGTGCTCATCTTCGACCACGAAGGAGGAGCTATATACAAACTGTCTAATGGTCTCAGGCTCCTAAAGTTTACAAAGCTTCTATCAACTCACTTCATCTATCTGTCTGGTACCAATATTGTACAACCTTATTTCTCCCACTTAGTATAATTATTCATAGTCGATGATCATCATGAATCAATGTAAAAAATTAAACCATTAGTTGATCAATTAATGGTAATTAAGATAATTTTGCTTTATATAGAATAAGGAAGTTAAATCTTTGTTGTTGGTCTGTCGTTGACTAGTAGAACCATATTGCTAATACAACTAAACTGATATAGGCTTATTACACTTTTAATTTGTAGAAACTTGAAATAGCTTAAAACAACCTTCTTTAAAAAAAAACAAAAAAAAACTAAATATAATTATTATAATTAACTAAATATTATTAAAATATACACACAGTTTGAGATGAAAGAGAATAAATCGAGTAATAATAATATAAAATGTTATTTAAAACAAAATCTAACTCATTACGAGATACAAGTCTTTACAGTTTGAAATCTCTGGATATACTTCCGTTTCATATTTCCATTACCCCAGACCCAATTGTCATTTCATCACCATCGCTGCAGAGCCACCAACAAACCGTTAACTTCCTCTCAAAGTAACCTTGGAGACACACACACACACATCGTAACGACCTTGTAGTATTGAGAGATGTGACATTGATTTTGCGGTTCTTCTCCTTAGATAAGCTTTTTTTTTTTTTTAACAAGTATTTATTTTTGTTTTGCTCTTCAAGTTAGATTCAAACCCTTCCCCCTGTCGACGTTAAAATATGACGTCATTGGCCAGCCGAAATTAAATCTGCCTGTCCAATGGTTGTTCTTTTACTGCAAAATGTTGGACAGGTAAAAAAGGAAAATTGTTCAGATTTAAAATTGTCAGAAAAGAACACCAATTAGTCAATTAATTTTTGGTATTTAATTATTTTGTTTGATATCGAATAAGGGAAATAACTTGTACATTATTGGTAGATATAGATTTAAGGACGGAGTTCTTTCCAATTAGATTAGCTTTGTTTTTTTTAAAGGATTTTTTAAATATTTTGCTTGTATACACCTCAATTTTTTAAAATACACACACACGTTATCAAAGTCTTCGAATAGAAATGAAATCGACTAACCATAAATAAAATTGACATATATGATGTTAAGGTTAGGTTTAGGTTATATACAACATCAACCATCACCGTTGAGTTTTTCCAATTCAAATTAAATTGAACCAATATAAAAGAGGTTTTCCTTAAAAAAGGAAACATACACAGATTTAGAGTCGACCTATTTAAAAAATATTTTTAAAAAATTATATCAATGAATGTAATGGTTTGTTTCCCCCCCAAAAAAGCTGTCAATCTAAAGCTTTTGTTTCTTTTTCTTAAACCTATTCATACAATTAATTTTATGAAGTTAAAATTCTTAAAGTATGACAAAAGACAACCATTTAAAATGCAATAGATAAATGTCTTACTATCAGTGTCGTGTGTGTCTGAGTTAGAACCGCTCCTCTATATAAAACGTACCAATTAAGTTTGACAGCCAGAGTGTTGATCTAATTAATCCAAATTATGCATCAGACAGCGTCGTCATGGAGATAAGAGTAGTCCCGCTGTGTTTACATTGCAAGGATACACTATTGTTACAGTGATAGATGCATTGCATACCAGCGGAAGTGTCACGACTTGCGTGGCGATGTACTTTCTAGTCTCGCGCTACTGCTGGAGAGAGGTGCCACTATGTGCTGGGCTATGTGCGCCCTTTGTCTGAAACTTAAGGAGATACCATAATGTACCAGGCCAGGGTACAGTCAATCGTCCCACGCTTAATCTTAAAAGATGTTTATTATTCGGTCAACTTCCACCATTGTAGCTAGATCTAGTAGTGGTAGTTAGCTACTGGAGATTTTCACGTTAAACTAAATTTGCATTTAGGTCTAGACTTAGAAGACGATGCGCAAAATTATCCCATACATTAATTTATTAAACTCTTCAGTCAGAAAAAGCCTTTATACTTTATCCGGAAATTCCCGAAAGCGATAATCCTTTGAAGAACTCGATAGTGCTTTCAAAACCGATGTTCTATCTAGACCTAGAATACTAGATCTAGATCTTTAGCCAAATTTAAATTTATTGTATTTTTTTTACTTAAAAATGATAAAAGTCAAACTAGAGATTTCCCCGTGTGGCCAACGAGCTAGTAAATGTTTTCCCAACATTAAACATTAATAAATATTTCCCATTTTTTTTTATCAATCTTTTAGTCATTGGTTATTAACTTAACATAAAAATAATCGCTCTATAAGATGTATGAATGTTGTATTGTCTTTTTGTTTTAAAGTATTTTTGTTTGTTTTTCTTGTTCTATGTATTTCTGTTACATTCTCTGTTATATTTCACAGGAGTACCCATAATCCTAAGTCTAAGGAACAGCGTTTCCTTTCTATTCTGACATAGAAATTATCAGAAAGTGGAAACAGGAGTGAACTAAAACAAAATAGAGGGAGGAAGTTGGTGACCACGTGCGAGTGCAGACGAGACTGGTCACGGTCTGGTGAATGCTGAAATAAGAATAGCCTTAAGATTTTCACTTATTATTGTATTGGAATAGTCCTTGTTTTTTTGTGTGTCCAAAACATGAAACTCAAGGACAAACTAGAAAAACAAAAAACAAAAAACATCGTCGGAGCTATATCCAGACAGCCATAAATAATCCTAATTATGGCTGTTACCATTACGTATCTTCCAAATGCCCCAATGCTTACTGCCCTCTGGTCCAATATCTATTATGAACATGTTGAAGGGGGGGGGGAGGCTGGGTGAATTTGATAAAAGACTTTCGACTCCTAGTAACACACACACACACACACACACACACACACATACATATGTTTGAGAAAAAAAAAACATCAAAATCCGCAACCTTGTCCACTCTATACATTTTTTATTGAGTTAGTCATGGATCTGGATCTAGAGAGACACCTTATTTAGAATAATCCATCTTCACAAACTGTATTACCCCCCCCCCCCCCAAAAAAAAAAGGTCGCTCACACACACACACACGCCCTTAGAGTCACACTGTAACAATTCTTTGGACTTTCAATTTTCATTTCAGGATAGAGGCATAGTTTTAGATCTAGATCTAGTCGTTGACAAAATTGTTCTACACATTATCTTTAGCTACAACCTTAAAATTTCAAATTGTAGTAATTTTTTCCAACACACACACACACACTCACACACACAGGCTTTCATACAGATGTAAAAATACATTTGATAATCACAATGATCTAAGGACAATCTCTGACATACGCTCTGACAATTATCTACACCTAGAGGAGAAACACGTCACAGATCTAGATCTGTGAAGAAATATACACTACAAAACGGAACGAAAGAAAGTGACGCTAAAAACAAAAAGTGTTAAAAGTGCTTTAAGCCACCAGGGAATTGATGTTTTGTACCTAAGTCATTTAAATGTCGTCTTTCAAAAGACATTGTTGGTAGTCATTGCGAATAAAACAATAATTTTTGATAAATTCAACTGCTGCGGTTTCTTTTGATAGATAGACAGATAAATAAGATAGATAGATAGATAGATAGATATATAGATAGTTAGATAGATAGATAGATAGATAGATAGATAGATAGATAGATAGATAGATAGATAGATAGATAGATAGACGGACGGACGGACGGATGGACGGACGGACGGACAGACAAACAGGCAAACAGAAAGACAGATAGATAGATAGATAGATAGATAGATAGATAGATAGATAGATAGATAGATAGACAGACGGACGGACGGACAGACAAACAGAAAAACAGATAGATAAATAGATAGATAGATAGATAGATAGATAGATAGATAGATAGATAGATAGATAGATAGATTAAATGAAAAAAATCTTTGTATTTTAGAATTACATAAAGCAAAAACAATGAGATGTATAATCCATAGTCAATGCAAGGAATTATTCTCAGCTCAGCAATCACACTATATCAAACAAATTACTCCGAGTTACACCGAAACATAATCAGCAGCTCAGGACAGGACGACATTAGCCCGAACTTCTTGTATCGACAATACGGCTTGGCGGTGTTAACTGAACCGCTAAGATCCTGAATTATTAATAAAAGACAAGCCTATTTGTTTGCAAATTGGGGTGACGTGTACCAGACGAAAAGTGTCTACACAGCTAGGTATATTCCACTAGATCTGGGTATTTTTGGTTCTAACATTGATTTGCAATTTTGCAGAGTAGTCAGCTGTGTTTGTTTTCTTTTTATAAAAGTGATCACTGATACAATAGAATGGACTACTTACATGTCAGGTATTTGAGAACCGAAAGAAATTCAGCTTAGATGGCTCAATCTAATATGCATTTTACTCCATTAATTTGTTGGGTATAGCCCTCCTTATCTCCCATATGTGGAACAACCCGCATGCCAAAGGCGATCTTTTTTTTTTTTTCGGACGAGCTTATAGGAGGATGTAATCACCGAAGATCAACTCGAGGCGCCATTTAGACAAAACTCGCGAAGAGGACAGAAAATGGGCTTTGAAAGATACAATTAGAGAGCCCACGCGAAAGCAGCGGGGCATACAATTTTTATTTGTGTGCCTACTAGTACATTTAGCCAGAAGATTCAGAAATACGTAACAATATTTATACATATAGAGACTTAAATGAATATTTGCACATCGGTTTATGGTAGTATCAGGCTTCAAAAACGTCTTGAAATATGTAATGTTCCCCTTTCAGACCTTGCGATCTATTGGGAAGGTGTAAAAGGTCATCTGTTTTTGAGGCCTACGGTTAACGAGGGTGTCATGAAGCCAGCACAACGGCTAACCGCCTTTATTTTTCACTGACTAATATCAGGTACCCATTAGAGCTGGGTGGACTTAGAGGCGCCCATAGATCCCGAAATTAAAAATCCCAGTCTTCACCAGAATTCGAACCAGGGACCTCAGGTTCAGAAGCCAAGCGCTTTACCTCTCAGCCACAGCGCCTCCTTTCTTGAAATATACAAATGTAAAGTACTAGGAATAGATCTAGATTTATCATTGTGAATAGTTCAGTGGAAAGACTCCTTGCAATCATGAATCCTTTTACAAGAAATGAATGGAATAAGAAAATGAAGACAGCTTTATAAAGAAGAAATTGATTATTTTATTCGTTTATGATTCGTTTCTGTTTTAGTCTACACTAAAAATAAAATAAATAAATAAACAAGTTGTATTAAGTCCAACAGAGCTTCATAAGCATGTAAGTTGTTATTAATATTTACTTTAAAAAAAAAACACTTATATGCCTAACGCCCTAATTAATCTTCGAGTTCACGTGTACCCAACTGTTATCGTTCGGGGGCCATATCAACTTCAGACAAACTTTTGATGCGCGCAGGACCAACTAATTAAGCACTTCGAACTCAACTCACCATAGGCCGGATATGACCCACGGGTCTTAGGTTGAGCATTGCTGGCCTAGTAGAACATGAGACATTGTGAAGGGAGAAAATTGAGGGGGTGGCCACATGCCCTATCGTTACACGTAATAGTCCATTGATACATTAGCAAAATCGATACATTCTCATTAATATTTTGACAACATTGTGTCTAAATAATTGCTAAGGGTTATTATAAAATAATCAATAATCAATTGCTAATTCGAAAAGCTGCTCGAAAAATTAACACAGGTAATTCTCCAAAAGGTACCAAACACGTGGCTTATTCATAAATGGGATAACATTCCATCCAGACTGTTTTCTAACAACCTGCTTTAAAATTTGTACTCTAAAAACTGTCATCATTTGTTTCTATCCTAAATATACATGTGACGTAGGTCTCAAGAGATGTGTAAACAAAAAGTAGACTTACACATTAGTTTCGCGATCATTCAAATTTTAAAAAAAAGAAGGTTGAAGAAAGAAATGGAGCTATTTAGAAATGAAAAGTTTGTTTTTTCCGGTTCTATTAAATAAGAGTCTATAAAAGGAGAGTCCTTCAATTTATAAATTTCAAGATTCCTTTAATTCTTTTAGAGAATATCTACTGAAATTAAGTTATATATAATGTGAATAGTGTGTGCTCAATCTTTTCTTGATTTTAGTTGGAGAGTTAAAGTGTTTTGTTTCGAAATGAGGATTCCTGTTAATTTTTTTCACTTAAACCAATATCTCCCGGTGACTCTGGACATTGGGTCATCAGATTTATCTTATCTTATCTTATATAATACAGACGTTACTTCAAAAAAGAAGATGATTACGTCCTACGCGTCATGCATTTAGTCATGCATATTAACCAATGACTTAAATTCTGCCAAGTCACTGGTTTTCCTGGCTAGCTCAGGCAACCCATTCCATGCTCTAATAACACTAGGGAAGAAGGAGTATGTGTACAAATTTGTCCTAGCATATGGGACGAGGAATGTACCTTTATCTTTGTGTTTTTCAGAGTATTTTATTAAATTTTGTTTTGTATTTGAAGATTATGGTTCAGTGTTTTATGTATAATTGCTACTTTACTGTTGAGTCTTCTGTCCTGAAGGCTTTCTAAATTTAGTGATTTTACTATAGGTGTTACTCTAGTCAATTGTGAATATTCATTTGTTATGAATCTCACTGTTCTATTTTGTGTCTGTTCCAGTTTCTTAATGTTTTCTTGAGTTGAGGGGTCCCAAACGGATGATGCATATTCTATTATTGGCCTAACCAAGGTTAAATAACATTTTAGTTTTATGTTCTTATTTGATTTATAGAAATTTCTTTTAATAAATCCTAATGATTTGTTTGATTTTTTTATAGTTTCATCAATATGTGGATTCCATGACAGTTTTTCATTTATTATAACACCTAGGTATTTTGCGTTTTTAGTCTGTGTTACTGGTTTGCCATGAATAAGATAAGTGGAATTAATTTGTTTTAATTTTTTTGTTACTCTTAACAACTGACATTTTTCTGGTTGGAAAGACATGCACCAATTTGATTCCCATTTCTGTAATTCATCTAATTCTCTTTGTAAAATATCTGTGTCTTGTGTTGTTTTTATTGTTCTATATATTATGCAATAATATCTTCTGTCCATATCAGGACGTATTAATCACTTAATTCCATTTTTTTAAAAATTACAATTTGGCTTTAGGTAAGAACCAATACCTATATCCTGCTACTACTAGTAATGTGCTCTGTCGTTAATAAAAACGCATCCCTTAACTCAACAAAAACATAATTCTTTCATAGTCCCGTACAGGTACCATACTTAAAGAATGACCAAAAGTCAAGTTTAAAAAAAAAAACGCATTCTTTTAATAAAGAAAAAACCTCAAACCTCTTTTTTTTTACGTTTCTTTTCATCACAGCCTCGCTTTGACCTGCGTAGGAATTTGTAGTTCCCAGACCATGTGATGGATGTGCCCCTATGATCCCCGAGGACGCTAAGTCTTCACCTGTCTATATCTGAATGGATGGCTTGGTTTGCGCCTGGATGGATTGGAGAATAAGATCTCATTCAACACGCCCCCGTATCCGGTGCTGGGTATTAACGGCATGACGGAAGTTACATTAGCAGATCATTTTTAGGCATAGAGCTTTCAATCCGAAGTGATTAAACTCTTTTAAAAAATGGGATTTCATTTAAGCTTTGTAAAAATGATACAACTAATTTTGGGTGCTATCACTGGTAACAGTCATACTAAATCTAAATAAATTTATTGCATCTATCGGAGTCTATGGAATGGCAAACACTTTTTTTTTCATTGCGCATATGTAAATTATTTTGTGACAACAACTTGAATAAGATTGAGGCTCGAACACAAATCTAACATGCACGGAATGAATAAGAACTTCAAATGATCTACCTCCGCAGCTATTAAGAAGATATTGAGAAGATTGAATATTTCGAAAAATGTTAATGTAATTTAAGATTAATATAATATATTTGAAAAAAACAACTTAATTGTCTATCTTTATGCTTCTTTGTATTAATCCGGCAGGAATATTTCAGTGCCCATTAGGATCACAGTGTGTAGTATTCTCAATATACAAAAATAGTTGGTGTTGTACTTTTCGTTTTTTTATTACGATTATTTTTTTAAACAATTATACAAATTAGGAAAACATTCAATTTTTTAAAAATTTTATTCTAATTGATTTTTTTTCTTTTACAGTTCTATAAGTATAGTCTCAGCCTGTAGAAGAAGTAATGTCGATGAGAACTAGAACATTAGTTTTGGCCTGCCTTCTTATTTGTCATGTGCAGCTTTCAACTCCATTGTTTAGATTTCTCTTCCATCAAGATTTGCAAATGACTGGATGCGTCAGTAAAAGCTACACCGGCATAATTCATCTGGCCTGCGCCATGAAATGTCTCGACACCAAGAAATGTCCTTCATTTGTTTACACCCCAGAGAAGGCGTACTGTAAGATCTGCGCTGACGGAAGCCTTGTGACAGGTCTTACGTTCATGCCTGGGTCAGGAACGTACTTGTTGAGAAATGTACAGGGCTTTAATATTGTGTTACCTGGCAACAACGCTGCCTTACAGATGAACTTCCCTGGGGCACTTTTACCAAGCGAACTGGTAGGTAGATATTGAATGCTATGCATTTCGGACTAGTTTTCACAAGATACAAATGCTACTATTATAAATACTTGACAAGGATGTTGTGGCTGAGCGGTTAAGAGCTTGGTTTGGTTCCTAGTTCGAGTCCGGTCCGGGTGAAGATTGGGATTTTGAACATCGACACTTTTAAAAACACTTTTCCTCAAACTCTTGACAAACGTTAGGGAAGTAAGGACGGTCTGTCGTTAACAAAATATATACATGTCTCAATGTAGTCTCAGTGAGCTAGGAGAACATGACAGTCATATAGAACATACAAGTGACAATGGTAAACTAATCTAAAGAAAGTTTTTACAACGCTTATATTAATTCACTCTGTCTTTCTGTCTGTCTGGTAAAAAAGTTTTTTACGCGATTTCTCCCACACCCAATGTCAGATCAAGCTGAAATTTTGAACCATTATTTATTTCACCTTACAACACAAAATACAATTATATATATATATACCATTATATATATATATAACCAATTAACCAATTAGTTAATCAACTATTGCAAATTAACTATTATGTCTCGAACAAGGGAAAGATATTGAGAATGACTGAAATGGTTGTTGTTTCAGTCTTGTTGGACCTAATGATATTCTTCATGCTGGAACAACAAAATCGCCATTTATAACCAACGAAGATGCAGATCTAAGCTCTGAAATTTTTTGAATATACATTTCAATACTTTCAATGCATCTGAACCTGAAACAAATACATCAACAACAGCTAATAAATTAAATTGGCTACACTAACTTCAAATGCTTTCTTGTACTTAACAGAACTGCCTAATAAACACTACAAGTTTCTCTAGCTCGTACAGCTACAGTCTCTAGGCTCACATGGTACCGCACCGTCCTTCCTGCCTTGCTGTCCTGAACTCGACTGTCCTTTCCTTCACATTGTCTCTCGTCCGTGAAGGCTCTCGATCACATGACCACAACACGGGTCATACTTACTTGTACTAGCAGTACTGTCCCTTGTCTATCGACAGCCGTTGACCTGTGAGTCGTGTGTGTCAGTAGGCCGCACACACATTAACCCTTTCAGTCCGCCACTAGAGTCACTACACTATTACTATACAGTACAAGGAACAACGTTGCTATATTTTCAGGTGTAATGCTTTACTATTTCACTAATATCAAAGTAGGCAAAGTAGGCAAAATCGTGTAATGAAGTATTCAATTCAAAATAAATAAGATTGCGATTGTACGTTAGATTTTTTTGGGGGGATGGGTGGGTACAAATTGAGATTTCATACAGCCTCTAAACGTATCAACCAATAGAAATAGAACACGCTACGGGAAGAGAACGTTTGTAATCAAGCGTTCAGATTTCGTCTTGTGGTCCAGTTCGGCCTAAAGACTGGGCCGATTTTGACACCCAATCTGCCCCTGCATGGAACCATTGGACGCACGATGTAAGATTCTAAATAAATCTAGCATTTCGTGAGACCAATAATGTTTATATATTTTTACAAAGCTTATATCCAACACACTCTGTTTTTCTGTCTGTCTGGTAAAAAAGTTTGAACATATTTTTTTTTTCTCCCATTCCCCATTCTCGGATCAAGTTAAAACTTTGCATAATTATTCATTAAACCTGACAAGACTTAAATTAATCAAAAAAAAAATAAATTAAAAGATTAGTTAATTAATTTTCGGGAATTAATTACTTTATTTTATTTCGAAATATGGGGAATAAATGCTACTAAAAGAGATATGTGGAAACTCATATGAAGTTAGTGCCCTTATTACTTTTTGACACGTCTTTTCTCCCTATTCCCATTCTCAAATCAAGTTGAACTTTGCATAATTATTCATAATCGATTACCATACACGAAACAATAAAAAATTTTGCTTAAAATAGCAGTAAGGGAGCTAAACCCTGTAATTTTCAGATAAATGGCAGTAATTAGCTGCTATTTCCCATTAGATAAGCCTTGGTTTTTTTAATAGTATTCTTTTTTTTTCTGTTGCTTGCTTTTCTTCAGTTTTACCTACGAGCTGTCCTGTTTGGGAAAGGAGAATGGAGGATTAACCTGAAGGAAACTGAGAAGAACACTCAGTTACACTTTAGACGCAGGCATGACGATAGATGTCCTTCTCCATGTCACACGGTCAGCACTGCGACCAATGGGAACTGGATGAAAGAAATAGAACTCCAAGACTTCCCTTACGTCAGGGGCCAGTCGTTTGAGCTTCACATTCTGTTTCGATCCAGCTTAGCGTATATCTATTTCAACAGGCGGCTCAAGTATACATATAATAACAGTGGCGGACCAGTCATGGAGAGCGGGCGATATCTGACTCTTGTTGGAGAATTCTTTGCAGAAGAGATTGCAATTTAATAAAACTGTATAATACAAGGATGGCACAACGACATGTAATACTTTTAAATAATATAAACATTTATGTTTTATATGTTTAATAAATGTATATCATGGGCGTAGCCAGGGGGGGGGGTTTCATGGGTTCAACCCCCCCCCCCCGAAATGAACCTCCCCCCCGGGGACCGGAATTTAGTGACTGATTTTTAGCTATGATTTTGTTTTTCTTAGGTGAGATTTTATTACTAAACCATCACTTGCCCCAGCACAACTAAGGCATACCAGGGGGTTTTGAGTTTAAACCCCCCTACTAAGGGGGGGGGTCGAGTTTTAAACCTCCTACCAGGGGGTTTGAGTTTAAAACCCCCTACAAAGGGGTTTTTACAGTTAAATCCCCCTGTTCTAGAAAACAAAACCAAAAAAATGCAAACGACAATCCCCAAATTCCAAGAGCACAGTTAAGGAAGATATTGATTTTTAAAACCCCTCCAAAATTTACGATAAACCCCTTCTTCAATATAAAAAAAAACAAATTACTCACTCAAAATTCTATGATCGGAGCCAAAGGGGTTTTGAGTTTAACCCCCCCCCCCCCCACCTTCAGTAGGGTTTGAAGCTAAAAATTACCTCTTCAATATAAAAAAAGCAAATTAAGCACTCAAAATGTTATGAGCGTAGTCAAAGGGGTTTTAAGTTTAAACGCCCCTCCAGTGAAGATTGAAGCTAAAAAAATACGTCTTCATTATTTAAAAAAAGGAAATTACTCACTCTAAAATATATGAGCGTAGCGAAAAGGGTTTTGAGCTTAATCCCCCGCCAGCGGGGTTTGAAGCTAAAAAATATATCTTCAGTGTAAGAAAAAAAGCAAATTACGCACTCAAAATGCGATGAGCGTTGCCAAAGGGGGTTTTGAGTTTAAGCCCTCCTTCAGAAGGGTTTGATGCTAAAAAACACCTCTTCAATATAAAATAAGCAAATTACGTACTAAAATTATTTGAGCGTAGCCAATCCGATTTGGGGTTTTGTGTTTAAACCCCTCTCCAACAGATGGCTTTTTTTTTTAAGTTTTAAATCCTTCCAGATGGTTCTGAGTTTAAGATCCCCCTACAGAGCATTTTGAGGTGGAAAAACTCTATTTTCAATATTATTCTAAAGCAAACTACAGTTACTAAATTCTATTATCGTAGCTAAATGGGGTTTTGAATTTAAAAAAAAAAACAAAAAACTCCAGAGATTTTTTAGTTTAAAACTCCCAACAGATGATTTTGAAGATAAAAGTTCCATTTTCGATATAAAATCTAAAGCAAATTACAGTCCCTTAATTCCAAGAGCGTATTCAAGAGAGGTTACACATTTCTTCCAGTGGCGGGGCTCCATTAATAAAGTGCAGTGAATAGTCGTCTGCTGAAATTGAAAAACACTAAATGTGGCTCAACAAAGATGGCTAAGACAGATTTTAGGAGTCAGTTATAGAGATCGGATCTCAATCAAGGAAATCCTTTGCCGAACTGGGAGTCGACCCCTTAGTAAAATTGTGAAAGAGCGTCGCATGAGGTTTGCGGGACATGTTCCCTGACAAAATGAATTAGGCATAAGAAGACTTGCGATGACATCCTAATACAATTTGACGCCACACATTCATGGAGGTCCTCAGAGCAGGTGGGAAGAGGCTTCAGACATTACCAGTGAGTCAGTGACAGATTTTTATGGAAACAGCTTGACGGCAAATGCGCCGAACAGCGCGGAAGGGTCAGTAAGAAAAGCACATTAGGTTTTTGAAATAAAAGTTTTTAATAGCAGAAAAATGCACTGTAGATACCTCGGAATATGCATTTCGTTGGCTTTCAATACCAGAAATAGTGCTTGGAGGCGGGACTCCGCCCCGCGCTAGGGAAGCTCCTGGCGCTCCCCCAGACCCCCTTGCTAGTAATGGCGGGGAATCTACACCTATTCCACTAACTCCAGGAAAAACCTATTCTAGGGCACAGTAAACGTCTTCCGAAAGAATGTAATAAAGATTATGTACATACACACATATAAATGCATTTGAAAAAAAATTTCGGGGGGGGGCCGGGTGGAGAAAAAATCCCCCCCCCCAAACCCTCCCCGAAAAAAATCCTGGCTACGCCCATGATGTATATAATAGATTACATTAGATTAATTCGTAACTTCGTATTTTAAAAAAATATAACCTAAAACCTGGATGTGACGACACTGATCTAAAAAAAAACGTCTCTAACAATGTCCAAGAAATCGAACAGTTGTTGTCTATTGCTGAGAAACCTGGAACCTGAACACGGATCTCATTAAACGGCTCTAATAGTTTTCCTAGAAACTTAATAGTTGATGTATATCGCTGAATAAAAGAATAGGCCACACTGGGAAAACTTTAGTTAGCCAGTTATAATTTTTTTTAAAGGTAAAAATGGAACTAAATTGGCTAGAGAACGGGAAAATATTTCTCTTGAACGGTCTCTACGTCTTCGAGTATTTCCGCATGTAGCCATATTATATTATTCAAGCGTTTAATTAATTAATGTTCAGGAACGATTCACGCATCATCTTTTAGAGCTCAAAGCCTATCATTAGAATATTATAAAGTGTAGTAGATTTAAAACTGAGCTTAACAAGTGAGGTGACTCTTTGGCCCCCAAAATGATAGCAAATTCCTAGCTACGCCACCGTTTAAAAACTTGTGACGTTTTATAGTTGTCGATCTTTTTACCATTTTCTTGGAAGTTCAAAATTGCAACCATATTTCTCAAGTTTGATTTATAAACAAAACAACGCTCAACAGCTTGGGGGGGGGGGGGGGATAGTTAGATGGCTGCTTGGTCGTGCGGTTTGCACGCTGGACTGTCGTTCAGATTTATCGATGGTCCCGGGTTCAAACCCTGCCCGCTCCCAACCCCCGTCGTCCTGCGGGAGGTTTGGACTAGGAAGTAATTATCTTCAACTCTGAAGGAACATCCGAAACATGTAAAACATTTTACAAACATTAAACATATAAAACATAATATCTGAGTTTTGTTTTATTAAAACGATCGATTCACAGACCTATATACATAAACTTTTATGTACGTAACTCGTTATCAAGCTCTAAGGGAAGTCGCCCCAATCAACCTTTTGTCTGAGGAAAGTATGATCTTTAGTTTTCAAAGTTTAGAAATAATGCAAAATCATTTCTCGGATTTTCTTTAGAATGGGATATTAATCACAGAACTATCTATTCACGCAAATAGATTTATATGAAACAAAGCCATTTCCTGTTAGTTTTCATTGAGATAATGTTTTAAGAATCCTAGATCGAAATATTTCATGTCTGCTGATTTTAATCATCTTATGTACATTTAAATACATATATATATTTCTAGATTATGTATCTAAAATTGTAAAATAATAATTATGAGACGAGAGTACTCATATTTTTTATGTTCAATTACTAGATATGGATCCAAAAATCAAATTATATGTTGCATAGGTTAGGGTTAAAAAAAAACAACAACTTTACTTCTTATATCTACTTTACAAAACAACGCCTTATTTCAACTTTTTAAAACATTTTCACGACTTTTTTTGTAGTGTTAAATGATCTCCATTTCCAGTCTAGTATAATATATATAACTCTATGAGTAGCTCATACTGGAGATCCACATTATTAAAAAGTTTAATCACTTTATTCATTAAATATATAAATATAAATAAATTAGGAATTAGTCATTTATTCTGTAAACAGGGAAAGTTTTGACTTAAGGCAATGGCACGACTAGTGAAAACAAGGCTAGGAAAATGTCAACAGAATATTTCTGAAGGCTTTAGAGAGTTTTTATGAGCGTGGAGATTTAGTGTGACGACATTCGACGGTTCCCTTCTTTGTTATTAAACTTCTCATTCGACGTTTGCTATCAGCGTCGACTAATATATAGTGTTGGCCTTTTGCCTGTGTTATTGGATTTCATTTTTTTGAGTGTTACCTCCGTTTGACTTATCTGCATAAGACACAACGCGGAAGCGGCTAACACTACCAATCTTCAAGTACAATCTGTTGTTAATCAATACCAAACAAAACAATTAATATTAACTAATAGTTCTTTTTTTGTTGTTGTTATTGATTCTTGTCTTGTCAGGCATAAGAAATAATTGTGCGAAATTTCAACTTGATCCAAGATTCGGTGTGAAAGAAAAAACATGTACAAGCAATATACCAGACAGACAGACAGACAGATAGAATTAGTTGATAAAAGCTGTGGATGTCAATCGCAGGTTTGATTGAACTTAAAAAAGAAGTACGCAAGATGCACCGTTCTCTGATTGCATAAAAAGTTAATAATATGAAAAAAATATCTTAATTTGTAGTGAGAGCAAGCCAGAGCCAACTAAAAGCCATCGAGCTTCATATGGGCCACTTGAGGCTGGCACTTCTCAGCGCGACCCTGAAATGTCATTACTGCTATAGAGAAGAAAACATTACCGACTGATGGACGCAATCGAGCCTGACCTAGAAAACATTTAAAAGAGTTTACAGCATCGACCTGATGTGTAAAACAACTTCGATCTTTTAGTTTTAGTGCTTACCGCACATGTGCAGCTCATCACATGAACGCCTAGAACAGTGGGACTCTAATTAGATGACGTTCAACACAGCTCTATGTTTTATTATCCGACACTTGTAGGGCGTCATCTCCACGGTCTGGTGACGGCTAGGTTCATGCTTGATTAATTATGCATGCAGCCAATATGTTAAAATACTATCGCATAGAGCAACAGCGGTATTGAAATTAGTTTGCACTCTCGAGATGACTAAACTCATGACAATTTTTTTTAAAATTAAAATGTCGTTTTCGGAGTTCGCTCGCGTCATTTCGGTTTCGGATGAAAAAAGCATGTGGGTAAAGAGCAGGTGAAACATGTTGATTTGATGGAGACGAAGAGAGACTGTAATATGTAAAAGAATAACATTGTGAATTATAGTTAGAACAGTGATGAGAGGATGGTGGCCGAGTCGTAATGCGCTTGGCTTCCGTATCTTATCTTATCTTATCTTATATAATACAGACGTTACTTCAAAAAAGAAGATGATTACGTCCTACGCGTCATGCATTTAGTCATGCATATTAACCAATGACTTAAATTCTGCCAAGTCACTGGTTTTTCTGGCTAGCTCAGGCAACCCATTCCATGCTCTAATAGCACTAGGGAAGAAGGAGTATTTGTACAAATTTGTCCTAGCATATGGGACGAGGAATGTGCCTTTATTTTTGTGTCTTTCAGAGTATTTTATTAAATTTTGTTTTTGTATTTGAAGATTATGGTTCAGTGTTTTATGTATAATTGCTACTTTACTTTTGAGTCTTCTGTCCTGAAGGCTTTCTAAATTTAGTGATTTTACTAATGGTGTTACCCTAGTCAAATGTGAATATTCGTTTGTTATGAATCTCACTGCTCTATTTTGTGTTTGTTCCAGTTTCTTAATGTTTTCTTGAGTTGAGGGGTCCCACACGGTGGATGCATATTTTATTATTGGCCTAACCAAGGTTAAATAACATTTTAGTTTTATGTTCTTATTTGATTTATAGAAATTTCTTTTAATAAACCCTAATGCTTTGTTGGATTTTTTTATAGTTTCATCAATATGTGGATTCCATGACAGTTTTTCATTTATTATAACACCTAGGTATTTTGAGTTTTTAGTCTGTGTTACTGGTTTGCCATGAATAAGATAAGTGGAATTAATTTGTTTTAGTTTTTTTGTTACTCTTAACAACTGACATTTTTCTGGGTGGAAAGACATGCTCCAATTTGATTCCCATTTCTGTAATTCATCTAATTCTCTTTGTAAAATATCTGTGTCTTGTTTTGTTTTTATTGTTCTATATATTATGCAATCGTCTGCAAATAATCTGACTTTTGTTCCTGAACTAATGTAATTTGGTAAATCATTTATGTAAATTAAAAATAGTAGTGGACCCAAGACTGTTCTTTGAGGTACACCTGAGTTTACTGTTAAGGTTAGGGATCTCGAGTTTGAATCTGAATTTTTAGGACTAACGTGAGTCCATTATAGAGCAATTGGCATCAGTTTTGTTTTGTTTTACAACTTTCGAATGTTCCTTCTAAATTGAAGATAATCAACGAAGGATGGCAGCAGACAGGATATGAACCCTGGACCACCGAGACAGTCCAACCACATACATACATGCATACCACATGACTAGGCAGACATACAGTTGGGGAAGTGAAGGCAGCTGGTCTTAGTGCTGGCCGCATGCCACAGAAAAGCTTTACATCATCTTGCCCTAAAGATTACTAGGTCTATAAAACAGTGATGACCAAACTTTGACCTGCGGGTCATATCGGGCTCGTGAAGTTTTCCAGCCCTTTGAAATTTCGGCCAACAGGAAAGAGCAGATGATCAGTGGCTATTGAAAAAAAAAAAACAGACCTTGCCATCTAGAGGGCAGATGATGGTTAGGTCATCCGTTTTTTCGGCCAACGGTTAACGAGCAGTGTGGCCAGCACATCGACCGACCGCCTTTACTTTCCCCAACTCAAATCAGGTAACGATTAGAGCAGGGTGGACTCAGGGGCGAATTAAAAATCTCGAAATTGAAAATCCCAATCTTCCACCAAGATTCGAATCCAGGAACCCAGGTTCGGAAAGCAAGCGCTATATCACTGAGCCACCGCGCCACCTATTGCCATTGAACTCGATACTTTTATCAGGTGTAACGGCTCGTGTCACATATGTCGGGTATTGATATGGCTTTTAGACAGATGGACTTTAGACACTAAAGCATGACATTGTATGTCTGGTTTTATGAACAAATATGTGTGCTACTATTGTCAAGATACGAAGAGTGATTCAGGATGTGGCATACGATGGAGAGAATTGTATTTTAGAATAAGGAAATTATTTGAAATATAGAAAAGTAGCAAGTCACTTTGGTCGTATGACCAACAATCTAGTATCTAAGTAGCAATGCACTTGGTTCCCCGTTCATACCTAGCGATCTATATGGCAGATGATATCAAGTTCCTCTGTTTCTTGGCCCACGGTTAACGAGAGGTGTCATGTGGCCATCACAACGAGCAACCGCCTTTACTTTTCCCCAACTAATGTCAGGTTCCCATTAGAGCTGGGTGGACTCAGGGGCGCCCTAAGGATCCCGAAATTCAACATTCCAGTTATCACCAGGATTCGAACCCGGAACTCCACGGCTCAAAAGCCAAGCACTTTACCACTCAGCCACTGTGTGCTAATAATGGACACATTCCATCCAAATGAGTCTTCTAATCAAAAAAATATGTGTGTTTTCTTTTTACTTGATTAATTATTAAATGTAAATTTACAAATAAAAAACATGTTATTTTATTTGACTTTATTTTAAAGTTAAAAACCTTTTTTTGTAAAAAAAATAAATAAAGATAAATAAAAAGAAATGTAACAGCTATTAGTTTGAAATTAAGAACACTAAATTTTATGTTTTGTCAATCAGTCAAAGTAATCTTTGTTTATGGCGGTATAACTAGCGATAGATGTCTTTGTAGAGTGTCACCAGAGAATGCTGGCTACGTCCTTCAAAGATGCAAGACATTGAGAAGAGGCCTTAACAAGATACTGGACCCGGAACACACACTTGAGAAGACAGAATGGATGAATGGCTGCCTGATCTGGAGACCTCTGAGTATTTCATCTCAGATAGACAAATGATTATCTGATCTCTTCAGCTGCATAATGACAACGAATAAGACGCGGAAAAAAAATGAGTTGCCTTTAAAGTATTGTTATAACGGTATAACCTGGTCATGAGCACCTCCATAAAAGTTAACGCGGAAATCAAAGATATGCACGGTTAGACTTGATAGGAGGACATCAGAGAAACAATGGAGATCTGCCCAGAGGCGTGGTAAGCAAGGCTTGCGCCCGTGGCAAAAAGCTTTACTGGCGCCCTCCTCCCCCCTCCGCCTCCATTGTCCATGAGCATCAACATGAAAGTTTAAGGCTTAGAAATAAAAAGTAGTTAATAATAATATAATACAAATGATCTTTGAATGTAATAGCTAACTAAGGTGTTTTTTTGGCGCCACCTTCAGTGTAGCACCAGGATATCTTGCCATCCCCACTGCGACTATGGAATTCCGCCCAAAGCGGGGAGCTAAGAGGAATTTTTGTTAAAGGCGACTTGGAATATATATGTTTGTGATGTTCTCGACATGAATGTAATTCCTCTTTGAGTAGCCTCTCTTAGATTTATTACAGCATGTTGTATTTAGTCTTCTATATACAATAGTCTAGCTACATACAACGAGGAGAGGAGTTTTAAATTTCTGCCAGTTTTACTTGTCTGTGGTTATCGCCAGGTAAACGATACCGGCTTGTGTGAGACAACGAACACTTTCGAGTATCAACATTTATCACAGATAATCAATGAGATTTATGTCACCAGTCACTTCAATAGACTTATTGGCTGGCTAGTTGATCAAAGATGACATTATCCAAGCGCCTTTGAACGATGGTATGGGCCTGAGCGATGGAAAGCTGTCATAGAGGTGATGCATCTTATGTATAATCAAAAAACGTCAGTACTTATTGGCGAAGCTCCGTTTATTGATAAATAGTTCTACAGGGCTTAGACGAAAATAATAGTACTACAATTTTATTTCATTTTTAAAAATGTTTTGGAATATCGTATCATCATGAAAAATGTTCTCATCTTATCTTATAAAATACAGACGATACTTAAAGAAAGAAGATGATAACGTCAAACGAGTCATGCATGGAGTCACGCATGTTAACCAATTAATTTTGCCAAGTCACTGGTTTTCCTGGCTAGCTCAGGCAACCCATATCATGCACTAATAGCGCTAGGGAAGGAGCGCTTGTACAAATTTGTCCTAGTATATGGAAAGGACTTGTTGGGGTAGAGGGGGATCTAAAAGTGGGTTTTCAAGCTGTCATTAGGTGATAAACAAACTAGAACTAGATCTCCCTATATAAATAGCCGAAGTGGTTTTGGCCAATCAGCCACTAGATGCAAGACACGTAGGACGTAATCATCTCTTTTTAAGTAACGTCTTTTATAAGATAAGATTCCTTATAATGATGTGTAGTAT
Source organism: Biomphalaria sudanica (assembly GCA_036873155.1). Classification (NCBI taxonomy): domain Eukaryota; kingdom Metazoa; phylum Mollusca; class Gastropoda; family Planorbidae; genus Biomphalaria; species Biomphalaria sudanica. Next base: position 187,789 of record JAZGLO010005492.1, on the reverse strand, counting down.
TCAGTCAATGATAGTCTTTGATCATTAAAATAAATAATGATAACAAGAATAAGATTGAAAATTGATCTCCTTCCCTGAAGAGTAAGGAAGAGGACACAAATGAGAGCTGCTAAGAAACACACGTGACCTAAATATTGAACATAGCAGCTACAAGTTAGTTTGAAGGTTGTAGTTTTTATGGCAGCTCTGACGTAATGACAATGAAAGCGATGAACCAACAAAAGAAACGTCCAGAAATTATTTTTTTAAAGATAAACCTGCCTCCATCTTGCATGCAGAAACGCATGTCTTCCCAGCAGCATTGATCTTTTTGTTTCGTAAACAAGAATGGTTTCAAAAACATGTACTCGTAACTCTTCAAATATTATTATTATTATTATTATAGCTTTTATATAGCACTACTTTCATGCTTATTTGCACGCTCAGAGCGCTTTTGGTCCAATCTCATTTGTGGATCAGTGGGGGGAGGGGGTATCTAGGCGTTGGTTTTCCGTGCTGCCTTTAGGTGCTCAGTAAACACAACTCTGCCCGAGTCGGGTGGTGAACCTCGAGCCCCCTTCTAGGTAGGGAAGCCAAGTTTAAACGCACTTGGCCTCTCGACCACGCTTCCCACACATGGAAGCACATGTAGGTAAAGAAAACAATAAATACTAAAGCATTAAAGTCAAAAATATGTTTTGACTTACTCAATTTTCACAACACTAGCTACAACATTTTGTGTTTTTATTGAAGACACTCGAAGAAATGCCTCATAGAAAAAAGTAAAGTTTCCTTTTCAGACCTTGCGATCTATAGTGCAGATGATGTACAGGTCACTCTGTTTTTATGTCCCAAGGTTAACAAGTGTGTCATACACAAAGAGCAACCATCTTTACTTTTCCCCAACTAATGTCAGGTAACAATTAGAACTGGGTGGACTCAGAGGCTCCCACAGATCCCGAAATGTGAAATTCCAAATTCATACCAGGATTCGATACACAGGAACTAAATAAATCTAAAAAAAATTAACAGATTTAATCTAAGTATTTATCTTCAGGAATGTTAGAATTGTAACTAGACAAAAACAGACGCAAAACATTTGATCTTTTGGCTGGGCCAAACACGTTCATGTCCAGATTCCCTTTCAAACACCGCATTAAAATAAAAAACTTGAATGACCAAATTAATGACCAAATAACTTTAGGGCTAGACAATAAACAGAGAAATTGATGAGACGGCTGTCCACTCTGCTTCTCCCAATGCCACGCATCTCTCATGACACCCTCTCTCGCCCCTCGACCTGCACCCCCTCCACTCTCTCAGCTCGCACGTACGTCATTACAGCATTTACGCCATTACTAGTGACATCAGATCATTCATGTCTGAATAATTTTCTTTTTTTTTGTGTGTGTGTTCGGAATATCGCCCCCTCCTCCGGTTCTGTGTATGTTTGTAAAAAGAAAATATTGTTTTCAAAGCTTGAAGAATCATAATTGTGTTATATAACATAGAAGTTTCTCTGGTAAAGCCAGATGTTATTGGACATTTGCCAAGTCAAAGAAACAAAAAATATACGAGCAATTAACAAATTGAATTATTAGGTGCATATACTTAAGGAAAGTAAAATGGGAAATGTACAAAATAAGAGTCATAAATCCATAATGCATTTACAAAGCTTATATCAACTCACTCAATAAGAATCAATTAAAATTCATTTAAAAAAAAAAAATTACCAGTTAACTAATTTACTATTGGCAATTAATTATTTTGTTTGCTATCTCGAAAAAGGGAAAGAAATTGTACTTGACTGAAGTGGTGGTATAAGCTGAATTAGTCCATTTCATAGGTCGTCGTCTGAGTGAAAATTAGGACGAGACTATAGAAACAATAACTATACAATCTTCAATGTCCATAACCTTTCCACTAGCAGAGTGGGTAATGTGTTGGCTTGAGAAGCCTGGGAAGTCTTGAAACATGAGCTCAAATTCAGGTCGTTACGTTTATTTAGTTTTCCCACTTCTCAATGTTAAATCAAATTAAAATTTCGCATAATTATTTTAAAGTCGATACAATACACGAATCAATTAAAATCAATAAGTAATAATTAATTACTTTTGTTTTATATAGAAAAGGGAGATTATTCCTGCAGTATTGAGATATATGAACGTAATTTTTGCGGTTCTTTCCCTTTCTCACGGATGAATGTTTGTGTGTATAATCTACTTTTACTTATATATGTCATATGGACGCATGGCCGAAAGTGTGCTAGTTTGGACAGAAGAGTAAGACCAGTGTATGACATGTGTCATGAAGTTTAGAAAAAAGTTTCTGTGTTCTAATCATGTTGGTAACTGTTTGATGTAATTACAGCTGAACCCTAGGGACACCTAGACTTGGTGAGAAACTAAGGTAGTTACTAGAGAGATATAGATAATTAGATATAGCTGTAACACCCTTGGATACGCATTGTTTTTGTTTTTAAAGATTTTGTATTTGCTTATTTTTTTATGCAATAATATCTAATAGCATTCAGCAAAGAATTGGAGTTTGTTTTGTCAATAATGAAACCTCGTCTACAGAGTCTAGAAAGTGTACAATTTAAAAGACCTCAAACCTATCAATAAACATCTAGAGTTATTCTAAAGGCAGCTTTAAGGGGTAGCCCCAGAAGTAGCCCCTTAGAGAGACCCTCGATAAAAAGTCTCATATGCCACAGTCAGACATCGTAAATTATAAAATACAAAAACAAAATTTAATAAAATACTCATTAGACACAAAAATAAAGGCACATTCCTCGTCCCATATGCTAGGAAAAATTTGTACAAATACTCCTTCTTCCCAAATGCTATTAGAGCATGGAATGGATTGCCTGAGCTAGCGTGGAAAACTAGTGACTGCCGAATTTAAGTCATTAGTTAAATGCATGACTGAATGCATGACGCGTAGGACGTAATCATCTTCTTATTTGAAGTAACGTCTGTATTATATAAGATAATATAAGATATTCTTTACCCTCGCCCAGGTCCCAGCGCACTGGTAATTCCGCTTTGGGCTATTAAGATAAGTAAAATATAACAAGTAAAAACAGCAATCAAAGAACGAGTGCTGAATGTCATTAAAATAGCGCAGCTTTATTAACATAGTCTAGACCTATAATCAATTTAATTACATGATTGATTTTTTAAAAAATATGCAATAACACTTAATAACTTAATATAGGCTTTGTAATGTACTTTTTATATTTTACTTGAATGATGCTTCATTTCAAATCCAGTGTTGCTGTATAGAGTTATTCTAGTTATGTACTCTGCTAATAGTATCTGGTATTCGTATCAACTAAACTAACACTACTATGCTTCAGAGTTGAAGTAGCACAAATGAAAGTCCTGGGTGTTATACAGAAATCTCATTTAAACAAAGACCCACTCAATTACACGCACACATAAACACACACACACACACAAATAAAGAGACCACGAGAATATCTGGCCACTAGAAAAGAACAAGCTTTTCCCTTTCAGGAGTATGTTTTTGGGTAACCGAAGTGTTCAAATTGACACCAAGGCAACAACTGTCCAGGCTGGATTATGCCACTTTGGCCCACCAGACTGTCTTGCTGATTGGTTATTAAGTAGAGTGGAAACTACCGCTGTTTGGTTGGTTAGAGTTATCTGCTGCTGAATGTTTCTTTCCGCCATATTGGATCTTCCTCAATGTTCTCCACTATTAGAAATCAAACTTTTGTTAGACAGCTCTCTTGTTACATGGACATTTCAGAAGAAATTCACAGGAAATAGACTTAAACTAATGGAAAAGTTTTTAAAATGTCCTAGACAATCTGAAAAAAAAATTAGGCCTATATTTTTTTTTTTAGATTTTAATTAAAAATATTTTAGCCTAAATAATATTTATAAAAATAAAAAAAAACCTATAACATACATCTTTTTAATTATCGTTCCATAATAGTAAGTTATACATTTTAAATGGGTCACATTTTTTGTAAACAAAGTGTTTTTATGTACTCAAATAAGTTGAGAGAAAAAAAACACAGCCAATGTAATGGTGACTATGGTGAACGACAAGCTCTCACCCATGACAACAATGTCAGACTAGTAGAGCTTAGTATTAGGAATCATTTTTTAAAATCTTGACCGCTTGGATATATTTGTAACAGTGGCGCTTGGCGTTTATGTGAACGGCCTTTATGTATGTGTATGTTTGTCTGTAGTTCTTTAAAAGTAAATAAATATTGCAAAGTATTTTTAAATTGTAAGTACATTTGGTTCATAAAATTAATGACACATTTTCAGCAGTTCGTCTTTGTCATTGTGGACATTGTGCAGCGGATTATCTTTGGTGGACATATAAAGAAATAAAAAGGTTACTATTACAGTGACTAACTAGCAACAGTTTAGGCAGAGTTTTGGACCTTATCATTGTTAGGCACAGCAGACGACAGAAGATTAGCTTCACTTAATATTTCAACTTTTTACATCTTTACATCTGCTGAAACGTTTGCATATTAGGCCTACTACAAGTATTTAAGTATTTATCCCTCCTGTTGCTACTTGGAAGGGACTGCTCTTTGGAGGAATGTTAATCTTAATTCACTGAGTTATCTTCACGACAAGTTCAACATTGATCTATAGCTAGGACAATTCAACATAAACTACAACTACGACAAGTTACATAGATCTACAACTATGACAAGTTACATAGATCTACAACTATGACAAGTTACATAGATCTACAACTATGACAAGTTACATAGATCTACAACTATGACAAGTTACATAGATCTACAACTATGACAAGTTACATAGATCTACAACTATGACAAGTTACATAGATCTACAACTATGACAAGTTACATAGATCTACAACTATGACAAGTTACATAGATCTACATCTATGACAAGTTACATAGATCTACAACTATGACAAGTTACATAGATCTACAACTATGACAAGTTACATAGATCTACAACTATGACAAGTTACATAGATCTACAACTATGACAAGTTACATAGATCTACAACTATGACAAGTTACATAGATCTACAACTATGACAAGTTACATAGATCTACAACTATGACAAGTTACATAGATCTACAACTATGATAAGTTACATAGATCTACAACTATGACAAGTTACATAGATCTACAACTATGATAAGTTACATAGATCTACAACTATGACAAGTTACATAGATCTACAACTATGACAAGTTACATAGATCTACAATTATGACAATGCAAAAATATTTGAAAGTGGGAACTGCTCAGTATACATAGTCTCAGTTCCACCTCTAGAAATATGAAATCAATCAGACGATGGGTAAAACATAAAAAACTTGATTACCGGCAAGTGTGAGTCTTGAGGTGTGGGCGGGCCACCAGAAAACGAGTTTTTCTCGCGTCTGACATGTTTATACTTGCCTCACCTGGATCCGCCATTGTCAGCAGTTAAGTAGCAAGTCAGTGATCACGTGACCGAGTACTTCAACAAGTACTAACAAGCAGAACGAAAGGGAGAGACAAGAAAATGTAAGATGAAAGTGTAGACATATACAGCAGACGTGAGTACAAGTCGACTCACAGCAGAACTCCCTCATCACTTAAATGAGATACTCAAGAAACAGCCCGTTGGTTGATCACCAGATTGTCATAAAAGACATTCTTATCATTTTTGGTGTGTGTGTCTTTTTACAAACCTTTATCAACTCACTCTGTCTGGTAAAAAGTTTGTGCACGTTATTTCTCCGACAAACATTCTGGGATCAAGTTGAAACTTTGCACAATTATTCATTGGCATAGACAAGACAAATATACAGTTAGTTAATTGTTGGTAATTATATATTTTGTTTGATATTAACAAGGGAAATCAATCTTTCAGTATTCACAGATATAGCTAAATATTTAGGGTTTGTCCCTTAGGAAACTTTGCACAATTATTCATTGGCATAGACAAGACAAATATACAGTTAGTTAATTGTTGGTAATTATATATTTTGTTTGATATTAACAAGGGAAATCAATCTTTCAGTATTCACAGATATAGCTAAATATTTAGGGTTTGTCCCTTAGGAAACTTTGCACAATTATTCATTGGCATAGACAAGACAAATATACAGTTAGTTAATCGTTGGTAATTATATATTTTGTTTGATATCAACTAAGGAAATCAATCTTTCAGTATTCACAGATCTAGCTAAATATTTAGGGTTTGTCCCTTAGGATATTTGTACACTCTATTCCTTCCATGTCCATTCAAAGATCAACTTGAAACAATTATTTATTATACAAACAAAACGTGAATCAGTAGGCATAAAAGAAAAATAATAACTTATTAGTCAATTAATTATTCGTAATATTTTTTTAAATCGAATAATGTAAAACAATTTGGTATTCTCAATTGTTATGCAAATTAATTTTTATTCAACTCTTTACTAGAATTCGACCCACAGACTTTGGGCTCGGCTTAAATCTTGTGTTCTTTTCTTCTATCGCGTTCCTGGGTTAGTTAGGCAAAATTAAATTTTCGTCCAATTTATTTTAAATTTTAGAAATTGTATTAGTGAAATGACCTAAACACTATGACCCAAAAAAAAAAGTATTTTATGACTGTTTTACAAATATCCATTAAAAGTATCGACGTGTACGTCTTTAACTCGTGATAATTGAGAACCATTCTTCTGAAATCAAAACAATGCACATATATCAAAGAAGAACCAATATAAGTTACCTACTGTTAGGCGCTTCCGCGGTGTCTAATGCCAATAAAACAAAATGGAGGTAACACTGAAAGTAATACGTTATCCAATAATAACTGCGAAAGGCCGAACAATTAATAGAAGCTAGTCGACGCCGATACTGAATGTCGAACAAGTTAAATAGCAATAAAGGGAACCGTCGAATGTCAGCTAACTCTAGACGTTTATAAAATACTACCTATCTCTACGTTGTCCTGGAAGTGGTCTGTTTACGTCGGCTGATATTTCGTTCTGTCCCTAAAACCTAGTCTTGTTTTTTTAAATAGTCACGTCACACTCTCACTAAATCAAAACTTCACCTATTTCCGAATCAAATAATTAATTTCATAATCGTGCCGTAACAACTACAAGAGGAAAATAGTATTTTAAGCAATAGTAATACACAGATAAGAAACATGTGTGAACAGTGTGAGTTGACAGAAAAAAAAGTTTTCAAAGAGTTTTGAGAGTCATATTTCTGCAAAGCCTCAATAGCAGTACCGGCGTCTGGAACATTTATATGACGGTCTACAGCAGTCTACATGTTCACAGCGCAGCAACATTGATAGACGCCTGACAGCTACCACTGCTTGCCATTCCTGGGTTTTGGCTGTCCCTGCACTAACAGGGTCAATGCTTTCTGGACAGAAACGCATTCATTTCCGGCATCCATCTCTGAGTACATAATGCTGTACTCACTTTGTCTTTCAAGAGTATGCTCACATGTAAATAGCAGCCGACTTCTAGTTTATACCAAAAATGAAAGGAGGGAAAAAAATCGTAGAGCACGACCTCGACGTGATGGTCTCCCGTAGAAATAAATGCAGGAACTCGATATGGTTATTTATTTCGTTGCTATGGAAACATTCGTTCATTATCGCATTTCTTTGGTGAAGATTCCCTGATTGAGTCAAAAGGTCAAGGTGAGGGGAGCATCTTGATGGGGTCTTTTGGGGGCGCAAGAAATTCTGCTTTCATAACCCTTTTTTATTCATCCTCATTATAATAACATTCTTTTTTGTTCTAAGTCGATTTTCGAAGGACTCTCTCTGTTTTTAGATTAAATAATGGGAAAGAGAGAAAGAGAGAGAGAGAGAGTAACTGAGAAAAAAGAGAGGGAAAGAGGATTAAAGATAGATTGAGAAGGTAAGTGGAAGGTTGAAGAAAGAGAAAAAAAACAAAGAGAGGAAGAAAGGAGGAGAAAAAGAAAGAGTGGGAAATACAAAGAGAAAGAAATTCCAGAGATAGGTAATCAAAGAAAGGGAGAATAATAGAGAGAAATTAAAAGAGAAGTAATGAAAGAAACATTTTTTTTTTGTAAAACTAGAGAGCGATAAAGAAAAGAGAGAAATACAGAACTACAAAGAGTGATGTAATGAGAGAAGAGAGAGAACTACAAAGAGTGGTGTAATGAGTGAGAGAAGAGACAGAACTACAAAGAGTGGTGTAATGAGTGAGAGAAGAGACAGAACTACAAAGAGTGATGTAATGAGTGTGAGAAGAGAGAGAACTACAAAGAGTGGTGTAATGAGTGAGAGAAGAGACAGAACTACAAAGAGTGATGTAATGAGTGTGAGAAGAGAGAGAACTACAAAGAGTGATGTAATGAGTGTGAGAAGAGAGAGAACTACAAAGAGTGATGTAAGGAGTGAGAAAAGAGAGAGAGAACTACAAAGAGTGATGTAATGAGAGAAGAGAGAGAACTACAAAGAGTGATGTAATTAGTGAGAGAAGAGAGAGAACTACAAAGAGTGATGTAATTAGTGAGAGAAGAGAGAAAACTACAAAGAGTGATGTAATTAGTGAGAGAAGAGAGACAGATCTATAAAGAGTGGTGTAATGAGTGAGAGAAGAGAGACAGAACTACAAAGAGCGGTGTAATGAGTGAGAGAGGAGTGATAGGAGTACAAAGAGTGATGTAATGAGAATGAAGGAAATAGAGAAATTTATCGAGAGGGAGTGAGGTGGACAGAGAGATTCTGTTGACTCGGTAAGGGTCATCCTACTAATGAAAGACCAACACCAAAGCTTTACTTAAAACTAATGACATTAAGAACTCTATAACCTCAGTTTTCATTACCCAACCTTTCCCGACACTTCACCATCCACGTAATGAGATGTCACAACCTAGAATTTAGTGTTCAGAAATGTCTTCCAATTTGTTTCGTCAATAGTTGGCTACAGGCCATCATGACATATTTATCTGCAAAACATAAAACGACGGACTTTAGATTTAATTTGAGTCTTCCAGTTTTAAGGTTCTTTGTTGTTTTTTTTTAGACTATTTCAAACAAAACTTTAAAATAAATTCGTGACATTTTGATACTAGATCTAGTAATAGTTACAATTCACTAATGTAATTTAATATAAACAAGATTACAAAGAGAGTTAGTGTTACACAAACTCAGAGGCGGCCCCCGTCGAAGTCGGATCCCTGTCGGAGTGCGTTCTTTAAGCTTTTCATTTAAAGAATTCATTCCATGTGACGTCAAAGGAAAAAACACTACGTCACAAGACTTAGTTAGACTAAAATATGTTTTCATCTATACGAGCAATTTTTCGAGGGTTAATAGACATTGGTGCACCGAGTGCGTTCTTGTAGCATTACATTTAAAGAGTCCATTCATATGATGTCAAAGATAAAAAAAATTCCATTACCTCACAATAGGCTAGTACCGGTACCATAAAAAATGTCTTTATTTACACGAGATATTTAACGAGGGGTTCATAGACATTGGTACACTGAGTTCTAATAGAATTTATTTAAAGAGGATCAAAGCCGCATTGTTTTTGCGTTTTGTCTGTCAGTCGGTCTGTCCGTCATCTTAATATAAAAAAAAATAAAAAAATTAAAAGCTATTAAACATTGATTAACCTCAATTTTACGTTTCAAAACATCGCAATAAGTTTAGGTATGAACACAATTGATTTAAGTGTATATAATAGATTGTTCCGGATGTTTGTATAAATAGTAAAAGAAAAAGAGAATTCCAGATAAATGTAATACCGTTAATTAAACTTGTTGGATGGTCTCGTATAAAAATTGGAAAAACTACAACCTTGTGAAGAGATATTCATACCATACTTTTGTGTTTGGATGTTGTTTTCCTTAAAAATCGGAACATAATATTAACGTTAATTAGATTTTTTTTATGTTTTAGGTAGAAAATTAATTGTACTGTAAGAGAGAAGTGAGTTAAAAAAAATTTTTCATAAAAATCCGGAATATTTCGTAAATGAGAAGATTATTTGTTTATTAATTAGAAGAGGGAGTTCAAACAGTTATTTGGCGCTAGTAGATTTTTAAATAATTTGGGAAATTTCTGGTGACGATTTGTAAGAAAATGTAAGTAATGTAAGTCGATTTCTTTTCAAAACGGAATACAGAACATTCTTTATCGATTACTAAACTTTTATGTTATGTTTCAGCAAGAAAATTAAATGTCTAAAAAGTGATTTTCAGTAATCAATTGTAAATTATTTTTTTAAAGCCCTGAACAACCTATTGTCGATATTTTAAAAATGTGTTTAAAGATAAAAATACGGAACAATTTGATACCGATAATCAAATTATAGTGACGCATTGTCAAATAATATACGAGTAATATTAGTCAATTATGCGATTTCAAACAATCATTAGGTATAATTCATTTTGTATAAAACAATATCCGGAACATTTTTACACTTAATGAAATATAAGTCAGTATAGAGATTTTGATTTAGCATTAATATGCTATTTACATAAAAAACGGAACAACATATTATTGATCATGTGTTTTTGCAACGTTTAAGCATGGAAATTGAATGTAATATAAGTTTAAAGAGCAAACAAACATTTGTTGGCGTTGATTAGTATTGCACAAAAAAATCCGGAACAATCAATTTTAGATACTTAAAACTATTGAGATGTCACGGGATGAACATTAAAGGGTAAATCAGATTTTCAATAGCTTTTAGAGTTGTTGTTTTTTCATCTAAACGTGACGGACAGACCTACCGACAGACAAAACGCAAAAAAATAAACCTTTTTTTTTATTCTGATGAGGGCACTAAACAAAAAATATAAAAATCTGATTTTTTTTAAAAGTTTAAGATATTAGTTTAGCACTATGTCAAGGCCGGGCTTCACACTACTACACGAAAGTCGCCACATAAAAAGTCCATTTAAAAAAATGTGCGTGATATTTACATACAAAGTGCATTCTTAGCCTTTATAAACAAACATAAATGTTTTCTTTTAATTTTAGCAGCTAGTTGACCAGAAAAACACCTTTAATTAATATTTATATTTGTTGTAAACATTTCTAGTACATTTTATAAAAATATTTGACTTTGTGATACTAAAAATAAGCAAAAACTATCCATCTTTGTTAGCATATTGTAACATTGCCTCCCTTACATTTACTTTATTGTTTTAGAATTGGTGTATTTTTATGAAAAAATCGCTTGCATAATTAATTTTATAAATTAAACGGTTTGCTTTTAGAAAACCAAAAGTAGCCGTTGCACCTAAACTTTTCAAACCGCATTTCATGGTGAAATAATGTTTTTCATATCTTTTCTAGTTTTCGAGATCTGAGTGTGACAGAAGGACAGACGGACATTTTGCACAAACCTAATAGCGACTTTTTCCTCTTATGGGTGTTGCTAAAAAAATAAAAACTCTTGAGACATTCTAAACATTTCTAAAAAATGGAAGTTAATAAATCAGTTATCTATGCATGGTGGTTGTGTGTTAAAGCGCTTGGCTTCCGAACCGAGTGGTCTAGGGTTCGAATCTCAGTGAAGACTGTGATTCTTATATCGGTATTTTTATGTCGCCCCTGAATCCAACCAACTTTAATGGATAGCTGACATTATTCGGGAAAAGGAAAGCGGTGGATTATTGTGCAGGCCACATGACACCCTCGTTAACCGTCGGCCATAGAAACAGATGACCTTTACATCATCTGTCCTATAGATCGCAAGGTCTTACAAGGGTTTACTTTACTAACCTGTGCGTAAGTGACAATCTGAAAACGTTAAAGCTGTACGGTGCTTAGGGGTGTTAGTTGCACATGATACGGTCTATAGGGCTGTTAGTTGCACATGATACGGTGTATAGGGCTGTTAGTTGCACATGATACGGTCTATAGGGCTGTAAGTTGCACATGATACGGTGTATAGGGCTGTTAGTTGCACATGATACGGTGTATAGGGCTGTTAGTTGCACATGACACGGTGTATAGGGCTGTTAGTTGCAAATGATACGGTGTATAGGGCTGTTAGCTGCACATGATACGGTGTATAGGGCTGTTAGTTGCACATGATACAGTGTATAGGGATGTTAGTTGCACATGATACGGTGAATAGGGGTGTTAGTTATCTATGCATGGTGGTTGTGTGTTAAAGCGCTTGGCTTCCGAACCGAGTGGTCTAGGGTTCGAATCTCAGTAAAGACTGTGATTCTTATATCGGTATTTTTATGTCGCCCCTGAATCCAACCAACTTTAATGGATAGCTGACATTATTTGGGAAAAGGAAAGCGGTGGATTATTGTGCAGGCCACATGACACCCTCGTTAACCGTCGGCCATAGAAACAGATGACCTTTACATCATCTGTCCTATAGATCGCAAGGTCTTACAAGGGTTTACTTTACTCACCTGTGCGTAAGTGACAATCTGAAAACGTTAAAGCTGTACGGTGCTTAGGGGTGTTTGTTGCACATGATACGGTCTATAGGGCTGTTAGTTGCACATGATACGGTGTATAGGGCTGTTAGTTGCACATGATACGGTCTATAGGGCTGTTAGTTGCACATGATACGGTGTATAGGGCTGTTAGTTGCTCATGATACGGTCTATAGGGCTGTTAGTTGCACATGATACGGTGTATAGGGCTGTTAGTTGCACATGATACGGTGTATAGGGCTGTTAGCTGCACATGATACGGTGTATAGGGCTGTTAGTTGCACATGATACGGTCTATAGGGCTGTTAGTTGCACATGATACGGTGTATAGGGCTGTTAGTTGCACATGACACGGTGTATAGGGCTGTTAGTTGCAAATGATACGGTGTATAGGGCTGTTAGCTGCACATGATACGGTGTATAGGGCTGTTAGTTGCACATGATACAGTGTATAGGGGTGTTAGTTGCACATGATACGGTGAATAGGGGTGTTAGTTATCTATGCATGGTGGTTGTGTGTTAAAGCGCTTGGCTTCCGAACCGAGTGGTCTAGGGTTCGAATCTCAGTGAAGACTGTGATTCTTATATCGGTATTTTTATGTCGCCCCTGAATCCAACCAACTTTAATGGATAGCTGACATTATTTGGGAAAAGGAAAGCGGTGGATTATTGTGCAGGCCACATGACACCCTCGTTAACCGTCGGCCATAGAAACAGATGACCTTTACATCATCTGTCCTATAGATCGCAAGGTCTTACAAGGGTTTACTTTACTCACCTGTGCGTAAGTGACAATCTGAAAACGTTAAAGCTGTACGGTGCTTAGGGGTGTTAGTTGCACATGATACGGTCTATAGGGCTGTTAGTTGCACATGATACGGTGTATAGGGCTGTTAGTTGCACATGATACGGTCTATAGGGCTGTTAGTTGCACATGATACGGTGTATAGGGCTGTTAGCTGCACATGATACGGTGTATAGGGCTGTTAGTTGCACATGATACGGTCTATAGGGCTGTTAGTTGCACATGATATGGTGTATAGGGCTGTTAGTTGCACATGACACGGTGTATAGGGCTGTTAGTTGCAAATGATACAGTGTATAGGGCTGTTAGCTGCACATGATACGGTGTATAGGGCTGTTAGTTGCACATGATACAGTGTATAGGGGTGTTAGTTGCACATGATACAGTGTATAGGGGTGTTAGTTGCACATGATACAGTGTATAGGGGTGTTAGTTGCACATGATACAGTGTATAGGGGTGTTAGTTGCACATGATACAGTGTATAGGGGTGTTAGTTGCACATGATACAGTGTATAGGGGTGTTAGTTGCACATGATACTGTACATAGGGGTGTTAGTTGCACATGATACGGTACATAGGGGTGTTAGTTGCACATGATACGGTGTATAGGGGTGTTAGTTGCACATTATACTGTGCATAGGGGTGTTAGTTGCACATGATACGGTACATAGGGGTGATAGTTGCACATGATACGGTGCATAGGGGTGTTAGTTGCACATGATACGGTACATAGGGGTGTTAGTTGCACATGATACGGTATATAGGAGTATTAGTTGCACATGATACGTTGCATAGGGGTGTTAGTAGAATATGATACGGTGTATAGGGGTGTTAGTTGCACATGATACGGTGTATGGGGGTGTTAGTTGCACATGATACGGTGCATAGGGCTGTTAGTAGCACATGATACGGTACATAGGGGTGTTAGTTGCACATGATACGGTGCATAGGGGATTAATAGCACATGATACGGTGCATAAGAGTGTTAGTAGCACATGATACGGTGCATAAGGGTGTTAGTAGCACATGATACGGTACATAGGGGTATTAGTAGCACATGATTTTACTAGGATGGGGAGGTCTGTTCATAAAATCACGCCCTCAAACACACGAGATTTGATTTGATTTGATTTTGATTTTAGGCACATCGGCACAATCTAGTCCATGTCGTGCCTGCAGTCCCCAAGGACCACTCTCTCTCTAGACAACAAGGGCCAGATTCTATACAGTCATATCATTAAAATCAAGGTCTATTCACAGTTAAAATAGTAAAGGTAGTAAAAAGTTCACAAATTTAAAAATCAGATCTTCGTAGATAACCCCACTTCCCGAATAAAGCCCAGTACCTTCCCAGGGTCGACATTATCAAATAGTGTTTTTAAGTTAGTGGCTCTAAATATTTCTCCCTGACATCCTGGTATCTGGGGCAATCAACGAGGATATGTTCCACGGTGAGGCGAGAGTCACAGTACTCACAAAGTGGGGGCTCCTCTCTCTTCAGCACAAAAGAGTGCGTGATGTAGGTGTGGCTAATCCTAAGTCTGGACATGGTCGTGCTAACACTCCTTGTCAGACCCTTAGATGTGGGCCGCCACCTGACATCCGCCACAATCTGCCTGAGTTTACTGTGAGTCTCAGCCTCCCATCGGTTCTGCCACTCTCGATAGGTGGCAGAGGCAATACTTTGTCTCAGGTCCGAGCAGGGAATTTGGGTTCCTGACACCGCATGATTTAGGGCTCTCTTTGCTTCTCTGTCTGCGGCTTCGTTTCCCTCAATGCCCACATGGGAGGGGACCCAGATGAAGGTGACATCCCTACGGTCCAACAGCTTCAGGCTCTTATGTACCAATGGGATGTCAGTCTTCATACGCCCCAAAGCTTGCAATGCAGATTTGGAGTCGGAGCAGATTATAAATTTCCTCCTTTCTGATGCTTTAACGGCCATAAGTGCAAGCGATATTGCATGCAATTCGGCCGTAAAGATGGAGCAGCCATCGGGGAGTTTTGTTACGAAAGGAGCAGGTACACGCGACCTTTCCATCCATTTCGGATCCGTCTGTGTAAATGGTGCCACAATCTCCGTAGCTCTCCTACAGTTCTCTAAAGTGGACTTGTAGTATTCTTGGATCTGTATTTTCTTTTTTAAAATTAAGGAGGGATAAATTTAATTTGGGTTTATTCATTAGCCAAGGAGGATTCTGAGGGGTTTCTATTTTAGAGATTTGGTCAATGGGTAAGGTTAAATTTGGATGGGCTCTCTCATTCGAAGGCCCAACGGCTGTATGACGTTAGGCCTTCGACTGTATAAGTCTACCTCTGTGGGGTTAAATATGGAGTCGAAAGCAGGGTTCGTGAGGTTGGATTTTAGCTTGACTATATACTGCATTGCAAGCTTTTTCATTCTTATATCCATGGGGAGTTCTCCAGCCTCCACATGGAGACTTGGGATAGGTGATGTACGAAACGCGCCGAGACAGAGACGCAAGGCAGCATTTTGTATTGGTTCCAGTATTTTTAGGTACGACGTCCTTGCTGCTCCATATATTATGGATCCGTAGTCTAGCTTGGATCGAATTAGACTCCGATATAGCAGCAGCAAGGTATCTCTGTCAGCTCCCCAGTCCGTATGGCTGAGTACTCTAAGTATGTTTAATGACTTTTGGCATTTCCCCTTAATGTGGGGGAGAAAATTAAATTTGGAATCTAGAGTGAGGCCTAAAAATTTTGTAGTTTTCACGACAGGGATCTTCTTTTTGTGTATAAATAGTTCAGGGTCTGGGTGGAGTCCCCTTAAATTACAAAAATTAAAAACCATTATCGTTTGCCCAATTTTGAATTTTGTTTAAACATAACTGTAATTTTCTTTCTAAGGTGTTCATGTTTTTCCCATAGTAAAAATGACAAAGTCATCAACATACAAAGAGCACTCTATGCCAGGGGACAGAGCATTTACGATGCTATTTATTTTAATTTTGAATATGGTGACTGACAGAATGCTGCCCTGAGGTACACCCATTTCCTGGTCATGAGTGTCAGAAGCGGAGTTGCCCACTCGAACCTCAAATTTTCGGTCTTTCAGGAATTCCCCCACAAAACGGGGAAGATGTCCCTTAAGCCCCATAAGCTCCAGGTCACGTAGAATGCCATGTTTCCAGGTTGTGTCATAGGCCTTTTTTATATCGAAGAATACAGCTACTAGATGTTCTCTTCTGAGTAATGCATTTCTAACATAAGCTTCCAGCCTTACCTTACACACGAGAAACATTCACCGACACACACACCCATTGTTATTGACGGTCGTTGATTTGTAGCACCAAACTGCTGGTAGACAACTAAACCGCTCTAGGCGTATTATATCTTAACTTGTAAAATTGTAAATAACCTGAGTAATTTCTTTGTGAACAAAACTAATATAACCTTTATCATAATATATATTCAAACTTTCAACATGAGATGAAATCTATAAATGTAGTAGACATAAGTATTAATATAAGATCGTATTCTGAACGAAATCTAACTCATTACAAAAACACGTCTTTTCACTCTGGCAATCTGGAGTCGTCTGTCCTACTTAAGTCCGATGACGACAATGCCGCTTATCTTGCATCATTCACACAGTGAGTAGCTAACCTCTTCCCATCGTCACCATAGAAACACATACTCACACAAACTCCATAACATACACACATACATACACATACACTCACACACACACACACACACCCACACGAGACTTACCGCATAGAACTCGTACATGTTCTCGTTCGTGTCATTGGTGTACTCCTCAAACGTCTCGTTCTCCATGTAGTCCAGTGA
This sequence comes from Biomphalaria sudanica, assembly GCA_036873155.1. Lineage (NCBI taxonomy): Eukaryota > Metazoa > Mollusca > Gastropoda > Planorbidae > Biomphalaria > Biomphalaria sudanica. Next base: position 170,763 of record JAZGLO010005492.1, on the reverse strand, counting down.
CGTCATGCTTGACCACACCCCTTTTCTTGTACATACACTTGTGCAGCGGTCACTTCATGAATAAACCTTATGCAATCTGATAGACCTCGGGTTCGGTGGTATTAATCTGTAAAAAGAAAATTGAGGCAATATAATGATTTTATTCTTTTTTTTTTTCTATGTGTCAGAGGCGTGTCCAAAAACAGCACACGTCTCCTTTCCCGCCTCCTGATCGTTATGTAGGAAACAAGTAAAATTTACTTTTTTTTTTAAAGGCAATTCCTTTTTTACCAAGCGGATGACTTTCTGTAAGTGCGAATACTTTACTCTTAATATGACAACATTAACTTATGTCTCGTAATTATTGTCCGCACTCAGAAGGAATTATTCATTTTATTCATTTTCTTTTTTTTGTATTTTACTAGCCTGTTAGGGTTAAACTTCATTAACGTTTTTCTTTTAATCAGAAAAAGTTATATATGGTATAGATTAGTGTATGCCCTTTATTTATATATATATATATATATGTGTATATAAATTAAGTTAATTTAATGGGGTCAAATCAACGCTGGTATCGTCAATCAGGAGTTAGACCTATAGATCCAGATTTACAAAACGTTGCGCAATATGTTCCCGAAGTCTATTTATTTCACTCTTTAATGAAGACATGCGGGAATACCCGCTGATGTATGCGCGCTCAATACAGAGATTATATAGACCTTCGTGCCAAATCTAATTATTAGATTACCTTAAAAAATGTTAACAGTAAAAGCAGAGTTTTCCCTGTGTGGCCAATCAGCTAAAAATTCTTTTCGCAAATATGTACAGTCTAGGAAAATCTTTAGAGACGTTTTCGAGAACGGTCTAGGTTGTTTTTTTCTTCCGACCTTTTTTTTTCTTTTACAGTACCTCTATTCAAGTCACTACAAGTAGAAATCTGGACAGCTGATCTCAAATACAGCTCTAACGATTTTGCAATAAATTTAACAGTTGGTGTGTATCGATGAGAAAAGAATTACTAGCTCGTTGGCAACACAGGAAAAAAAAACACTAGATATGACTGTTATAATTTTTAAAAGTAAAATAAATAAATCTAAATTTAGCATGAGTTAGAAAAACATGTTTTAGTCAGTCTTAGTGTACCGAAATTATACGATAACAGAGTAAATTTAAAGATGTTTCAATTTTATTGAAAGAATATCTAAGCTTTAGCCTACTTATATTTTTTTACGTAAATCTAGTATAGATTACATCTAAATTTATTATCTAGACTAGATCTTAATAGGTCTAAATCAGAACTCTAAGTCTAGTATTGCATCTTAATAATCACTGAAGTTCCAAGTTCCGGTGGCTTAATTGGTAAATGCACATTTTCACGTATCTGACTGTGATAGGATCACGGGTACGATACTTGGTTGGAACTAATTTGTTGTTTTCGTTTTGAATTATATCATTTTAGATTATTTTCAGTTGTGTAATGGAGGTAAGTGTTTTTCTTGTACTTCCAATGAAGTATTTGCAAGCTGAGAAGAAGAATTGTAAACATATATTTGACCGTCATAGGCCATATGTAAGAAAACGACCATTGGTTCATCTCTATTGGCTAGGATGTGATTAAAGCCTGAGCTCTGGGTACGGACAGAACGTTGTCGTCAGGAGAAGCTCCCCATCTCTTCAAGCAGCTGTTTGTTGGCGTCATTGGCAGTTATATATGACAATACATTAAGACCTAATCTGTTTCAAACTTTTTTTTAAGATTTGTTTGTCATTTTTTACTTTGTTCATGTCCATAATGATATCACAGCGCCTTAAGCCTACATTTTGTTTGTCATTTTTAACTTTGTTCATGTTCATAATGATAGCACAGTGACTTAAGCCTACATTTTGTTTGTCATTTTTAACTTTGTTCATGTTCATAATGATAGCACAGCGCCTTAAGCCTACATTTTGTTTGTCATTTTTAACTTTGTTCATGTCCATAATGATAGCACAGCGCCTTAAGCCTACATTTTGTTTGTCATTTTTAACTTTGTTCATGTCCATAATGATAGCACAGCGCCTTAAGCCTACATTTTGTTTGTTAACAGCTCTTTAGAAATTAAATTATTATTAAAGCAGCGTAGCAAAATGTGTAAGATAATGTAGCACTGTCTGCTGCAAGCTGCCCATGGGTCACCGACTCCTGATTTTCCCGCAAAGTTGACCCCCCCCCCCTAGCCTTTGAAATGTTATCAGCAAAGTTGAGGATGTTTTTATGCAGAATTACAGACTTTTAGGTGGGTAAGGGTACAGCCCCCCCCCCCTCCTCCTTCCCCCCTTCATTTCAAATGTTTTCAGGCTTAGCCATTGATTACTCGCCTCTTCCCTTTCTTCTATCAGTGAAAACAGTTCCTCCTGGCCCAGTAGGCCTACTTGAAGCTCTCACGTGAAGGCCAGATGTGGACATGTCAAAGGTATGAGTGAAATGAATTCCAATGAAAGTGTTTTAGAGGTTGCGCACTGTTTACAACCATCACCACTTCCGGCGAAAAAAATACCTACGGAACAAGACCAAAAAAAAATAAAAAAAAATCCCCATAATAAATCTGGAATCCACTGTTTTGTTTGTTCACTTGCATTGAGACCTAGGTGAGTCAGTTGGTACACTTCATGACTTCCTGTGGTGAGTATTTGTAGTAAGAGGCATACATTTCTCTATCAGATCGTCTGCTAATGCCAGATACTGATGGATAAATTTCGCAACTCGGTCATGTTGACACAGATAATTGTGTTATTCGCAGTATTATAATTATCTTTTATTTTTTATATGTCAATAAATGTGAATATTATCAGAAGGCTATTTGTCTACGACTAATCTTAAATAAAAATGTTGGATCTTATAATAACTCAATTAGAACAATAAACACTAACACCCATATATACATATATTAACATTATTATCATGGTCATATCTAAAGAAATTATGTACCTTATACGCCTCCTAAGCCCACCCCTTTTCACCTTAAGAAAATATTTTTAGAAAAGGTTTATATCAAAACCTTAAAAAACTTTTTAAAAAAAAAACGGTTATTATCATTACCGAATGATCGAACGTTAGACGCTCTCAACTTTCTCGGTGATTTCAGGTCCGAACCCTACCCGCTGCATTCTCTGCATATTGTATCACATTCCGCACACTTTTGGTTTAAAAGCTTCTTGGGTAATGCAATCTAACCAATAGATCAGGTTTTTAGATATCACGTGATCATCACTTGGGAACATGAACACGCTTTCTTCAACCTACTTTTTATCCCCCTTTTTCATCCTCCATTTGTTTCTATTTTTAGAACCACATCCGGGGATTGCAAGATGAGAATGTTGTCAACAAGATATTTGTGGGCATATAGTAGAAATATTTGTTTTTAGTTGGGATGGGATGCCCTTGACCTTGCCGGAAATAAATTGTTTATAGTAGTAATTTTCGCCATATTGTTATCCCATAGGAAAACCCCAAAAAAGCCATATGATTGTAGTGCATTACTCAAAGAAATGAAACATTAGCCTAAATGAAAAGATTAAATAATGCAGTGAAAACTTGAAGGCGCTAATGTTTATATCACGACACAAACAAGTTCATGTCTTTGGCACGTTCAAACTCTATGACCCTAGTTGCGATAAAAGAGATTGCAAACACGAAGGATACAATCTTTGAGCACTGGTTATAATAGTAAACAGTATAATAGTCAACTGCATACAAAAGTATTATTTTATGCTGGCAGCTAGAACATGCTCATTTCGCGCTGTTAGGGGTATCTTCAAGAAAGTGGTGGAATTAATTGACAAAAAAATCTACATTGGGATTTGAACTCCCGTCCTCTTGTTCACTGGCCACTCAAACATACGTACCACATCGTGCATGTTTTCTGGGTTCTATTATCCATCTGAGTTATATTACGTGTGTCTTTTTAAAGAAGTTTATATACGAAATACCTTTCAGTAGTTGGCTATTCATGACATATTAATCGGTAATTGAAAGTTAGGACATAGGGTTACTTCAGTATTGAAATTAAATTGTATCTCTATATTCTTACAATAAACTTTAGCAGGGATCTGCGTACAGTACGCAATAGATAATACAATTAGGAGAAAACGATACGACTTTCTATTTCTTAGTAATTCTTTGGACAGAACTGTATTTTATTGTTTGTATGAATATGTGTATGCACAAATGTATGACACATTTCTTATCACTTCTTCTTATTATTATCATTACAAATTTGTTTTTTTTTTATATGACTTCATTAAAAACAAATGCCGCTTTATCACCATCTTATCTTATATAATACAGAGGTTACTAATAAAATCTATACATTAAAAATAATTAGGAACATATAGATTTAAATCTGATGAAAAAAACAAAAACAACTAGCAATAAAAAATAGGTTCTTTATTTCTCAGGTCTAGAACGGGAAAATACATATTGATTTAATAGATTTGCTTTCTGTAGCAAAGTTTTAAGATTGAGAAAGTTGTTCCTCTAACAAAAAGTCTGAAGTATCTTCACACGTACGGCAGACGTATCTTCACACGTACGGCAGGCGTATGTTCACACGTACGGCAGCCGTATCTTCACACGTACGGCAGGCGTATCTTCACACGTACGGCAGGCGTATCTACACACGTACGGCAGGCGTATCTTCACACGTATTGCAGGCGTATCTTCACGTGTACGTCATGGGGTATTTTCACACGTATGGCAGGCGTATCTTCACACGTAAGGCAGGCGTATCTTCACATGTACGGCAGGCGTATCTACACACGTACGACAGGCGTATCTTCACATGTACGGCAGGCGTATCTACACACGTACGGCAGGCGTATCTTCACATGTACGGCAGGCGTATCTACACACGTACGGCAGGCGTAGCTTCACATGTACGGCAGGCGTATCTACACACGTACGGCAGGCGTATCTTCACATGTACGGCAGGCGTATCTACACACGTACGGCAGGCGTATCTTCACATGTACGGCAGGCGTATCTACACACGTACGACAGGCGTATCTTCACATGTACGGCAGGCGTATCTTCACATGAACGGCTGGCGTATCTACACACGTACGGCAGGCGTATCTTCACATGTACGGCAGGCGTATCTTCACATGTAATGTATTGGAGCGAGAATGCTTCTCCTAAATAATGCTCTCTACGATACAACCCATAGTCGTTTTACGACTTAAAGAGGCCAACATAGAAAAAGATTCAAGCCGATTTCTCTTATTTTTCTTATCATCTGATCTTCCTTCATGCGCCACTTCAGTCTATTTCCCTGGACACGTTCTTTCTGAGCAGATATGTTGATTTTTTTTTTTGTTCTATAGAGAGGGTCATAAACAAAGTTTCTTTACAATAGCCATCACTACGCACTGCATGCCAAGTATTGCCAAGGGTACGAGAACCCCAGTTTGAGAGCCTCTGTTCTGCGCGATTAGCTTAATGCGTATAAAGTGAATTGTTTAACATACCATCCCCATCCCTTTGGCACTCAGTCAATGTACAAGATCAAAGGTCAAGAAAGAAAACCTAATAATATTGATATATCCGGAGCTGGACTTTCTTTCAAGGCGCACTGTCCTATTTTGAAAACATGAGGTTAACGCCAAAAATGTGGAGGACTGCAGAAGACATAATATACGCTGTGTATGTGTGTGTGTGTGTGCCTGTTGTGGGTAAAGTATGGCCGGGGAGAACGTGGTCTTCAATTAATAATTGAGAGAGGGAACGATGACGCTTACAGTGTAACAGAAACATATTTTTTGCTTGTCAAAAAAAAGTATTGAAGATAACTGACTGTCTTTATCGATCTATTATAATAATCTATTTTGTGTTAATGTTTTGCATTTCCCTTCAGATTTGAAGATTATTTCTTCTAGGCCAAAGCTTCAGTCAGACGGTGAGGGATGTCGTCTGGCAGGGTTTGAACCAGGGACCATCGCGATGATAGTTCACAGCGCATATCACACGACCAGGCAGCCATCAACAATTTAACAATTAAACCAATTTTGTTTTGCTACAAAGCGCAAGTGCTAAAAAGGCTGCCGAAATGACAAATAACATTCTACACATAATCAAGATGAAAACAAATTAAAGTAGAAATAATGTAAGTGGTAATATAAATTACAATTATAACAATAATAATGAAATACGATACCGCAACTATGAGATCACACAACTTGAAAAAAAAACAGTGAAATGGCTATGTAGCAGCCAATTACAATCCAAGTTATCAATATAGCAACTATTAGCAACACCCAATATGAGAATAATGTCGACAATAATGTAATAACATTATATTAAAATAACAATAGAAAGTGCTCCAAAGCCAGGTTCGCAGCAATATTTCCTCTGATATATTTTATATAGTATATTTGAGCATGGGGTGTTGCCAGGCGTTTCTTTATGTCGCAAGACTAGCAAGTGATAGGACAAAAGAAAGTTGAATATCTTCCACCTGAAAACTTTACATTTGAAAACATTTTAAATATTCTATCTTAAACTGTTTTAGCAGAGAATGGTAAATCTTTTTATTTTTTAAGATTTCTGGTTTGTTTTTTGAAATCACGAAACAGTTCTTCAGAAGCACGTAGGAAGCATCTGTTAATGGTTTGCCTTTTTGTGAAATTTCTAGTGGTACCACAAAGCTTGCCAGATGAGCATTACTTGTAGATTGCTTCTAACTTTGAGAAGATAATCGTTTCTTACTCATTTACTTGAAACAAACTTTACGTCACAGCCAAAGAACGTGGTGAAGACGCAAATTCGTCTTGCGTTGAAAACGAATTGAAACCTACATAGAAACCTCCGACGATGGCGTCATTCAAGAGCTTCTGACGGACTGACAAGTGACGAAGCGAGGGGGGTATGCTAGATAGAATCGGTGCCTTATCCTCGTTAAACGATTCAGAACTATTTTAAAAAATGTTTCGATAAAATAAAAAATATTTGCGTATGAACCAAAGAGCCGAAGCTTCTCTTCCAAAGAGCCGCATGTGGCTCGCGAGCCGCAGGTTGCCGACCCCGGAGTTAGGCCAGGAGAGGTGCAGTAGCTGAGCGGTAAAGCTTGGCTTCCGAACCGGGGGCCCCGGGTTCGAATCCTGGTGAAAACTTGGATTTTCTACTTCGGAATCCTTAGGCGCCTCTGAGTCCACCCAGCTCTAATGGGTACCTGATATTAGTTGGGGAAAAGTAAAGGCGGTTGGTCGTTGTGTTGGCTACATGACACCCTCGTTAACCATAGGCCACAAAAACAGATGAACTTTACATCATATGCCCTATAGACCACAAGGTCTGAAAGGGGAACTAGTTAGGCCAGGTTCACATCTAACTTTGCATTCACTTGCACCTATCCTTTGATCAGCTGAACCGTTGGGGCACTACACAAGATCTGTCAACCTTCTTTCTCCATTCTTATCTCTCATTTGTCTTTGATATAATTTCATTTGGATGTTCTTTCTGAAAATATTGAAGCCTGCCTGGGTGGACCACTTCGGGGGCCGATTTTGAGTTTGTGTTTCCACACAAACTGTCTTTGTAATCTTGTTACTTTTATTTTTAATGGATTCCAGAGACTCGTGGGAAAACAGTTTGTAAAATATTTCATAAAGAGGGGAAAATTAACTCCCCCTCCGTTTTTACGCCCAATACCCAATACCATAAGAATGTGTTTCTTTGGGCCCACGGTTAGCGAGGGTGCCATGTGATCAGCACAATGAGCAACCTCGTTGACTTTCCCCTAGTTAATTTCAGTAAAGTCAGAAAAGGCTCAAGCTGAGACTTTTACGGAGCCCATAAATATACTTTTACGCAATCATTCAATGCTCCATGAGGTCTAAGTGTTCAACTGCTGGAATAATTAGCTAGTAAGCCACTACGTGAATTTTTTATTTTAATGAAATACACAAAAGTGTATCAAATATCATCTAAATCTCCAGACAAAAGTGTACTTTTTACATACTTCAAACAACACAGAACCAGTTATCAATTTAATTTGATGTCTTAGCACAAATATATCATTTCAATAGTGATCAAATTATGATGAAGCTGTAGCCTTCTCAGTCTGTATTTGTAAGATACGGGACATTTCAGCGAACCCATTTAAGTAAACGGCAAGAAATCTATCAAAAGCCACAGGGTCAAAGTGTTTCCTCTAAATATTCCGAATGTGTGAAGTGTTCCGTCAAGGGAAACGTCTAGGAAGCACTGTTCTAGGCCATGTACCAGAAAGAGTTTGGAAAAGTGATTTAATCCACAACAATGACCTGACTGGGTTCTGTTAACTATCCATTTGAAAAATAACATCAACAAGACCCTACATAACAAAAAGGAAATGGATTGAAAAAAAAAACGCCCATCTGTTCTGGAAACATTAGAGAGTGTGTGCGTGTATCTGTAAATGGTTGTGTGTGTATCGACCTCAGTCCGCATCAGCTCATACGTATTTATTATGAACGTTGGCCATAAATGTTTGCGTGTAGATAGTCGTTTATCATTGTATTCACCAGGGGGTCCAACATTTTTAAGTTCAGAGATTGTCAATACATTCTAGATGATATACTAAACAAACACAACCTCCTAATGATTCAAAACATTTTTAAGAAGCCTAAATTTATATCTCTAAAGAAAATATAGAAACTAGCAACTTCTGAGTTACGTAATAAAAACATTCACATAAGTATGCATACCTTGAATTGAATTGTGAATAACTAACTAGAATAACTTTTTTTAAAGGCCCCCGGAAAGGGAGAAACCTTTACAAATGTTTTGTGGTCTGTATGTCCTTCCGTCCGTAACGTTTAGATCTCACAAAACAAAAAAACGTTGAAAATTCGATTTTATATTCTGCAGCTTTCAAAGTTCTCGTGCAACAGCTACTTTTTATTTACTACAGTTGAATTACATTGTTTTTAAAAATTAAATAATCAGGCTGTTAAGTCATAAAAAGACAAACCAGTTTTAAAACTAATTAAAAATGGTTAAAAATAGGGGGAAACGACTCAAATACAACACACGCACGGCACGGAAACATATAAATGTGTATCAATATCTTCAGAAATATTTGTACACCCATGAGTCGTAAGTTCACCTAACCTCTAGGGATACCTGATGTAGGTTGTGGAAGCAATTACAGTTGGCCGTTGTGCTGGCCACATGACACCCTCGTTAACTGTCGGCTATAGAAACAGGTGACCCATACATTATCTGCTTTATACATCGCAAGGTCAAAAATGGGTACCATTATTTTTTACTTATGTATATATATATATACATTTATGTTTATACATTTTGATTCAGTATATCACAAGAATGCTTTACGAGAAATAGATATCAGTAAAAATTCTCCAGTTTTGATTGATTCGGTGGAACGGCTTTTATGGCACCAGTATCGCCTCCCATAGTCTGGCCGTTTTATGAATTGGCTTATTAATCACTGTATGTTGGACATTCTAGCGTTGGTTATGGACCTTAGCCAAATGTTGTAAACAAATTGAATGTATCGGCAATTTTTGGTTCAGTGTCCACAGGTAAATCTTTGTGTTCAGCTAGACGTGAGGGGTTTCTTCTATTGACCTTCAAAGTTAATACATGTTCTATTATATATCTCTTTCAAACTGCAAAGAGGATCTCAAGTTCAATAGGCATAAACAATTTTAAAAATCATAAAATATACGTTAAAAATAGCTTATATTAAGTCTAATTGTATCAATTCGTTTGGATCAGTAGTGTAATTATTTATTGGACTGATATGTACATAATAAATCTGTGTGATTAGAAATATTTTTACCTATAGATTTGTTTTTTGTATATTTTAGCTTTCTCAATGCGCTTATGATTCTATCACTTGTTTGGACCAGTTGTGAAAAGGAGGGGAGGGGGGGGGGAAGACGGGGGTATCTTGGTGAATGTTTGTATGATCGTTTTTAAAATGCATTTTAAAAAATTTCACCCTCAACTGGACTAAGTTAACATACCCACCGCATTTGTCTAGTACGATTTCTTTCCATTTTCAAGATACTAAACAAAATAATTAATTACCACTAGTCAATTAACTAATTTTTTTTTAATTGATTCTTGTTTTGTCAGGTAAAAAATAAGTGTGCGAAATTTCAGCTTAATCCAAGATTGGGGGGGGGGGAGAAATAACTTGTACAAACTTTTTACCATACAGGCAAACAGAGTTGATATAAGCTTTGTTATAAAAAGGACTAGGATGTCAACCTTGGCCCGGGCATTTCTAAACAATCCGGCCCACTAATTGTATATCATATGATGAGTATCCATTTCTAGGTCTACCTGTCCTCAAAATCATTATGTTTAGTTTGATAACGTATCGATTACTGAACCCCAGCTATATATCTTTCTAAGAAATACAGGTCTTATGTTGCTTTTTAATGTCTAAGTATGTAAGCCTTAAAGCACTGTCTACGGATGTAGGCCTTTCCATCATTTCAGAAAATGTGTTAAAGTAAATTAGTATTAGGACCAACAATGTAGTCTGTCAAATATTTTTGTTAAACGTGACGCTCAGAGGGCCACTTTTATAAGAGAATATTATAAAACCTTTAAGAATTTAATACGTGACATAGTGACATTCACGAGGCCTTTTAGATGGGCCTTAAAAATAAAATAAATAAATTATAGCTTTTATATAGTGCTACTTTCATGCTTATAGTATGTTCAGAGCGCTATGGTCCAATCTCATTTGAGGATCAGTGGGAGGAGGGTGTATCTGGGAGCAGGTTTTCCGTGCTGTCTTTGGGCGCTCAGTAAACACAGCTCTGCCCGAGTCGGGTGTCGAACCTCGAGCCCCTTTCGTAGGAAGCCAAGCCAAGCTCAAGCATACTTGGCCTCCCGGCCAATTTGGGTACATCCCGCCGGGCATTTTGCCCAAATGCCCATTTAGCTGGTCTGCCCCTGGATGCATCTCAATATCAGCATGTCTTCCCTTTTTATATCCCAATATAGAAAATGTGTTAATGCATTGATATATCAAACCGATTATCTCCCGTTACATGTTTAATCTTTTGCGTTAAGATTCAAAACTTCTAGGCTCCCAATGTATAAATAAACATCATGTTTGCACTTCTTTTGGGACCTTGATGCTTACACCACGTGACATAGTTCCTTTAACATCATCCACCGTGTCGTTTTCTTGTGAAGTTGATGTTAATGATAGCTGCGGGTTATATGAACATTGTCTGTCTAAGTGTACATATAGGCGGAGGACCACATTAGCATAGACAATTACACCACATTAAAATGACACTATGGTGTAGGACCTAGTTTGATCTATTTGATAAGACTGATGTAGTTCATTTAAATTTACAAGAGCTGCTGTTGATGTGCACAAACATAAAAGTGTGAGAACGTGTGTGCGCGGGGAGGGGGGTTTATGTATCGCTCAACGAGTTCAAGCTATTTAAAAAGCAAGGCCAAAGAACAAAGGATCAGTTGACGACGGTACACAAGAGATCATCCATTTATGGCGTCTACATGTTAGATGTGGGGAAACAGATGTTATGCTCTAAGTCTTAACTTATCGAATTGGGTGACGTGTTTTGTGTACGCCTTAATTGAACTATTGTTAACGATAATTGAAGGTAAAAATAATTTCGTTGGACCTTTATGAATTTGTTATTATCAATATGAATATGAAATAGCTACATTAAACAGCGCCCCCCCCTTTTTTCATGATAGATTATTCTCAATGAACTCGAAGATGCTTTGAAAAGTCGGCCACTGTTTATTGATGGTTTTCCCTTTACCACATAATACGCTAGTCATCCTAACCAGAAAACACATTGAATAGGTGTACACATTATATATGTGTATATATATATATATATATATACATATATATATATATATTAAAATTAGTTGAAAAAAACTTGTCTAAGGAGAAGAACTCCCTATTTGCAGCCATATCTCTTTTAACGTGCTCAAAGTTTGTATCAGACCGACAGACAGACAGAGTGAGTTGATATAAGCTTTGTAAAGAAAATAAAACACAACTTAATAGTTAAAATCCAAAAGGAGTTTTCCATAACGGAACACCTTGCAAATTCTAAGTATTTAGATCTAATGTATCAATCAAGTAGTAAACAATTTCACATTTCTTTTCGTCTTGTTCTTTGTTTCATTGACTTTCATGTATGAAGATAAGTGACATTCAGATCTCGACGACATTCAAATCTCTACGACATTCAGATCTCGACGACATTCAGATCTCTACGACATTCAGATCTCGACGACATTCAGATTTCGACGACATTCAGATCTCTACGCCACGAAGCGATCAAATGCTAGCATTTCCAAATCAATGATGTCGATTTTCACATTCTTTGCGGAATATCTCTTGAGGTTGCTTCGTTAATGTGTTGGTTTTTTTTAATACGAAATATTTTATGAATTGAAAACATATATAATTTTTTACATAAAATACTAAAAAAATTATGTGTTAAAAGATGGTGGTCAACCTTTATTCTAGCAATAGTATTTTGAAATTACATCTAGATAGGCCTTAGTTTATATGTAACTAAAGCTTTTGCCAACTGTACAACCCCATTTATTATAATTAAAACAGCAAAGACATTAACTTACTTACTTTACAGCTCTTCCTAATGAGCAATAATGGGATTTGAAATGGCGACAACAAGATCTCAAATTGTAACGAGATTTGAAATGGTAGCAACGAGATTTAAAATGGCGACAAGATTTAAAATGGTGACAATAAGGTTTAAAATGGTGACAATAAGGTTTTAAAATGGTGACAATAAGGTTTAAAATGGTGACAACAAGGTTTAAAATGGTGACAACAAGGTTTAAAATGGTGACAACAAGGTTTAAAATGGTGACAATAAGGTTTAAAATGGTGACAATAAGGTTTAAAATGGTGACAATAAGGTTTAAAATGGTGACAATAAGGTTTAAAATGGTGAAAAAGTTTAAAATGGTGACAACAAGGTTTAAAATGGTGACAACAAGGTTTAAAATGGTGACAACAAGGTTTAAAATGGTGACAACAAGGTTTAAAATGGTGACAATAAGGTTTAAAATGGTGACAATAAGGTTTTTAAATGGTGACAATAAGGTTTAAAATGGTGACAATAAGGTTTAAAATGGTGACAAGGTTTAAAATGGTGACAACAAGGTTTAAAATGGTGACAATAAGATTTAAAATGGTGACAATAAGGTTTAAAATGGTGACAATAAGATTTAAAATGGTGACAACAAAGAAGAACGACAACAAGATTTAAAATGAGGACAACGAGATCTGAAACGATAACGAGATTTAAAATGTCGACAACGAGATTTAAAAAGTCGACAATACGATCTGAAAAGGTAACGAGATTTGAAATGGTAGCAACGAGATTTGAAATGGCGACAATAAGATTTAAAATGGCGACTACGAAATCTGAAAAAGTAACGAATTTTAAAATGGTAGCAACGAGATTTGAAGTGGCAGCAACGAGATTTAAAATGGCAACAACGAGATTTAAAATGGCAACAGCAAAAATTCACAGTTCTATCATACATTGAATGATTGAGATCTAACTAGATACATTAACTTGGACGTTTGGTGTGGTCTTTTAACATGAAATGTCACTGTCTAGAATTGAGGCTAGATATTTTACTTTTTTTTAAGTGTTTCATTTTATTGTTCCTGTCATTGTAATAGTTTGGTTTTCTATCTACTTTAATTTAACTAATAGACAGACAGACCAGATAGACAGACAGACAGACCAGATAGATAGATAGATAGATAGATAGATAGATAGATAGATAGATAGAAAACAACTTATTTAAGTGTATCAATTAGTTTGGATTAGTCATGTGATTGAATTAGTATTAGATTCTAACAAATAATTAAGCTCTGTCACGCTGTTGTGGTTTAACTCAACCACAAAAAAAAACTGCTTACATTACACAACATGTGATCGATGAGGGAAAATGGCCGTTGCTTTAATGACTAGCCACATATATCATTGCTATGTTTTGATTAACTGCCCTTGTGACGCAGGCATGTTGAAGCGGGCTATCTTTGCCGTATTAGGAAGAAAAAAACAATAAAAACACATTTGTAATGGTCTGATTATTAGCAAACAGACTTTATCCTAGTCACATTGAAATAAAAAGCAAAATTTAAAAAAAAAATTAAAAAAAGCTTATCTAAATGGAAGACGACAATGTTACAACAGTCCAACATAAATTGGCCACATTCCGAACACGTTAAGCTAACACATTACTAATTTTGTTTGTGTATCTAGCAAGGCAAAAAAAAAAGAGATTAGTCAATATATATTGGTAATTGATTTGTTTATACCAACAAGGAAAGTAATCCTTCAGTATTAAGAGATATGGCTAAATATGTGGTGTTTTTTCCACTTCGATAATTGTACACGTGATTTCTCCCACACCCATTCTCGGATCAAGTTGAAACTATACACAAATGAAACTAAGACTAGCTAGAAAATTAGAAAATTGGAGGAAATAATTACTCACATGCTGCACCCTATTGAACATGGAACCTGTCAAATTAATAAAATGGTAATTTCTCTGAAAGAACATTTGTGCATGCTTGTGGATGAAATTTCATCCTACTTCCTAAATCTAGATGACATATCGTTTGTACTTGCCAGAAGTCCATTCACAAAATCGAAGACGGTCAGGATGTCACATACTGTGTTTGTTATTATAATGTTCGGGCTAAATTTACAAATTACTCTATTATGGCTTGCACGAGATGGTGAGATTGTGGTCAACAGGTCTAAGTGAATGTGTGTAGGGGTAGATGAAATGTGTGAACTCTTAGTTAGTGGTTTGACTGGACAAGTTGCTAATCTGACTCTGAGAGAATGAGAGTCTGGATATTGTCAGAGTCGAAGGCTATAGTTTGAAACAGTTGAGAGTTGTTTAGTAGAAACGCCTTTTCCTATCGCAGCGAGTCCATGTTGGACGTTTGTATTTTCTTTTCGTCGATTTGACGATTTACATACGTACTAAGCTGATTTGTTTGTAAAGTTCTGAGTTGTGTCCCTTTGGAGATTGTGTTATTACTCCACTGGTAAAGGTTAAGATTTTCCTGTCGTCAGAAGATTGAAATGGGGCTTGGAATCCCTTCCCATTGATTCAATCCCCCTAGTCAACGACCTTCACAACCAACCAGGGCAACCCTTATATAGAGGCTGTTTGTCACACAGAAGACATTACAGAAAGATTTCATGGCACTTCTACCAAGCACGTCCCCAGGTGGCTGATAGGGGAAAAACCCTTAGATATAATGTTAGCTACGAATGTCAAATAAACAGCCGTGGACCAACTGGTTTACAGTCAAGGAGGATGAGTTGAAGTATTCCAGTGGTAAGGGTATTCACTTAAACTGTCTTAAACCATCTCAAAAATCCAGGGAAATGATAGCAAAAAGCGAGTATAAACTCTAAACCCGGGTAGATGAAACTCTTAAACTAGGTATAGTAATTCATCTATGAGAGACAACTCCGAAATTAAACAACTGCTGCCTTGCAGATGATCTTGGCTGATCAAAGGCTATTGGGAGTATGCCCAGAAAGAAAAGCAGATTGAAGCCGGAGTCAATGGGCCTCCTGGCGCATAACACATTGACACTCTATCTCATCTATGTTGGAGTGCAGAAATTATTGTTATAGATGTGGCGTCATGCCTGTGGAATCCCGCGCCCTTGTAGGGGGCCGAGCTCTTCGTCTCAAAAGAGCCCACACAAACGAGCTGGTGGTTCTTTTATCTCTGCATTTGTAGCCACGAGCAGAGATCAGAAAGTACAAATTACTGGCCAACACTATCGAGAGTCCCGAAGCAGGGACTATGGCCCTACGAAGAGAAACTATACGGAGAATTGCTCGATCTGGACATTACTGCGCGGTTCTTCTCAGAAATAATATTACTGATCTGAACTCTCCAACATGACAAAAGAGAATGAAGATGAAGTCCAGATACAGAAAAAGATTTGATACAGTAGATGATACTCTATTTGATCTTTCAAAAACTACCGAGAATTTCTATATCTTGTTGACACAGAAAGAAGTTCAGCTTTTCCTTTGATGTGGGTTTTATTGGACATACTGTGGCAACAATATTGTAGCAAATTAATTTGACTCTACACTATTATTGTTATCCGTGCTCCGCCTTGCTTGTCTAATTGTCACATAAGTAGGCAACATGAATATGGCAAATAGGAAATAGTGAAATAAATAAATGCAAGTCATAAAATAAAATTCCCGCTATTTATAATTTAATGATGATTACGTCCTACGCGTCATGCATTTAGTCATGCATATTAACCAATGACTTAAATTCTGCCAAGTCACTGGTTTTTCTGGCTAGCTCAGGCAACCCATTCCATGCTCTAATAGCACTAGGGAAGAAGGAGTATTTGTACAAATTTGTCCTAGCATATGGGACGAGGAATGTTCCTTTATTTTTGTGTCTTTCAGAGTATTTTATTAGATTTTGTTTTTGTATTTGAAGATTATGGTTCAGTGTTTTATGTATAATTGCGACTTTACTTTTGAGTCTTCTGTCCTGAAGGCTTCCTAAATTTAGTGATTTTACTAATGGTGTTACTCTAGTCAAATGTGAATACAATAATACAATACAATATTACATATTGTTTCCTGATTAAACATAAAGCTTTGAAAATCCATATCAGCTATTTACACTATGATTACGATTGTATAACATTAGTAAAAGCACACTTACTTATCTAAAGATTGAACCAAATTTAAGGTTAGGGGGACGCCGCTAGTGGGAAAAAGTAGAAAGGGGTCGCTGAGCTAAACATTTTGAGAACCGCTGTTATAGAACAAATCAACTTTAAGGATGGAAATCAACGGAGGTGTTTGTGAGGGCGGGTGATGAAATCTAGCAATGATGATTTCTTGGTGAAACATTTTACCCAAATGCTCCTCGATGATTGGGTCGTCGGAGCGCGTGGAAGCGGATGGGAAGGAGCATCGCTTGTTAATAATCTGTACGATCTACCTTCATAATATTTTTGTTTCTTATTTTACAGTTCTTTGTACCGCCATCTTTCCTCCCCCCCCCCCCGCCTTCATTTTAGTTGTATTTGCTCCGATGCTGATTCATGTAGATATAATCCCATTTAGAGTAAACAGATTAAGCAAAGATTAATGCGCTGATGCATAACTTCTGGTAAATAATTATGACTCCGCCGGAGAAATAGATCGGTGTTAGATTTCGTGCCTAAACGATGTATGGCATTTTATATTTTATGAGCTTGGTTGCGGAGAAGAAGCTGGGTTTAAGGGTCATATATGCATACTACTATTTTGAGGTCGATCTCATTTCCTATGTGCTATTATGATGCATTGGAGTTATGTACGCGCTCGTAAAATAAACATATATTTTTGCTGTTATTTGCCAGCTTCTGCCTAGTTGCATATTAAAAGGAGAACTCGTTGGGATGTAGCACTTTGTCTAAAACCCCTTTCATTTTGTCAAGAGTTACAAGAGCCTTGAATGTATCTGTGAGGCATGGGCGTAGCTATGAAATCCACCCAAAGGGGGGGGCGGACTTAATTGAATGATTTTTTGCTTTGATTTTGTTTATTTTAGGTGATATTTTAATACTAAACCATCCCTTGCCACAGCGAAGCCAAGGGGGGTTTGAGTTTAAATCCCCCTACCGGGGTGGTTTTGAGTTTAAAAACCCTTCCAGGGGGTTTTGAGTTTAAAACCCCCTACCAGGGGTTTTTGCAGTTAAATCCCCCTCTTCTATAAAGCAAAACAAACAAAAAATGCACACGACAATCCCAAATTCCAAGAGCACAGTTAAGGAAGATTTTGATTTTAAAACCCCCTCCAAAATTTACGATAGACCCCCTCTTCAATATGAAAAAAAAAAGCAAACTATGCACTCAAAATGTTATGATCGTATCTAAATGGGTTTTGATTCAGTTTTAAGTTTAAACTCCCTCCAGTGGAGTTTGAAACTAAAAAATAAATCTTCAATTAAAATTAAAGCAAATTAGACACTCTAAAATCTATGAGCGTAGCCAAAGAGGTTTTGAGCTTGTTTAAACCCCCCGCCAGCGGGGTTTGAAGCTAAAAAATACATCTTAAATGTAAAAATAAAAACAAACTACGCACTCAAAATGCTATCAGCGTTGCCAAAAGGGGTTTTGAGTTTAAATCCCCCTTCAGAAGGGTTTGATGCTAAAAAATACCTCTTCAATATAAAAAAAGCAAATTACACACTAAAATTATTTCAGCGTAGCCAAGCCAATAGGGGGGGGAGGGTTGAGTTTAAACTTCTCTCCTCCAGATGGTTTTACGTTTAAAATCCCCCTACAGAGCGTTTTGAGGTGGAAAACCTCTATCTTCAGTATTATTCTAAAGCAAACTACAGTTACCAAATTCCATGATAGTAGCTAAATTGGGTTTTAAATTTTAAAAAAATTAATGAAGTCCAGAGATTTTTTAGTTTAAAACACCAACAGATGATTTTGACGATAAAACTTCCCTTTTCGATATAAAATCTAAAGCAAACTACAGTCACCTAATTCCAAGAGCGTATTCAAGTGAAGTTACACATTTCTACCAGTGGCGGGGCTCCATTAATAAAGTGCAGTGAATAGCCATCTGCCGAAATTGAAAAACACTAAATGTGGCTCATCAAAGATGGCTAAGACAGTTTTTAGGAGTCCGTTATAGAGATCGGGTCTAAATCAAGGAAATCCTATGCCGAACTGGGAGTCGACCCCTTAGTAAGATTGTGACAGAGCGTCGCATGAGGTTTGCGGGACATGTTCTCCGACAAAATGAATTACGCATAAGAAGAGTTGCGATGACATCCAAGTACAACTTGACGCCACACATTCATGAAGGTCCTCAGAGCAGGTGGGAAGAGGCTTCAGACTTTACCAGTGACAGATTTTTGTGGAAACAGCTTGACGGCAAATGTCAGTAAGAATAGCACATTAGGTTTTTGAAATAAGACTTTTTAATAGCAGGAAAATGCACTGTAGATACCTCAGAATATGCATTTTGTTCGCATTCAATACCAGAAATAGTGCAGGGGGAGGTCCTAGCGCTCCCCCAGACCCCCTTACTGGCAATGGCGGGGAGTCAACAATTTTTCCACTAACTACAGGAAGAACATATTATAGGACACAATAAACGTGTTCCGAAAGAATGAAGGGTCAGAATGTAATAAAGACTATGTACACACACACACACACATACACACATATATTATTTTCGCGGGGGGGGGGGGGCGGGAGGGGAGAACCCCCCACTAACTCCCCCCTCCCGAAAAAAAATCCTGGCTACGCCCATGCTGTGAGGTCAGTTGTTATTATCCCCTAAGTTGATATAACAATGGGGTCTATAATACGGTATATTGTTGTTTTAGAAAACTTTCATAAACGCTTAATCTCCAAGCCATATTTTCTTTGTTTTTCTAATTCAGTTTTTCTTAAATTATGAGACAGTGGTACGGCGATGTCAATAACGGTAGCGGCCTTTGCTTTTTTATCGATGAGCAGCAGATCAGGGCGATTAAAATCTACCGTTTTGTCTACAAAATACCGCCTTCTGACAGGCAATGAGAATCTTCTTAGGGATGTTAAGAGCCTTGAAGGTATATGCAAGGTCAGTTGTCATAATCCCCTCAGTTGATATTATATTTTAGACAACTTCCATAACCGCTCAATCTCCAAGATTTATAAACAAAATTATATTATAGATATGAATTAGTCGGCGTAACGGGTAAACCCGTTTTCACAGTCTACTTTTATTTTTGATTATTTTAAAATATAAAGGGAACATTCTCCATGTTTGACATGTTCTAACTCCAATCCAGTAGATAATTTATACCCAAACTAAGGCCCGCGGGTCATATCCGGCTAGTATAATAATAATATTCACATCATGTTGCCTAATCACGTCTCGATAAGAAACTTTAGCTCATCAACTCTAGAACGTTGTTAAATTTACATTCAGCTCGGAAGTTACATTTTTCTCTTGAATGGGTAAATAAACATTAAACACAATGTTTTTGACCAAATTTAAGTCTTTTAGACTTTGTTATATTTTCATTAATCTCATTTCCTTTTTGGTGCTCACAATATGCCGCTTTTAATCTTTGATGTGCTATTGTTTAATCATATTTGTGGCTCTGAATAATCCATCACATCTCATGGTTTCAGTACCTATTTGATATGTGAATGCGGTCATGCATCTGTAGGTGTGTATTTGCTTTTATTTTTGGGTTGATTATCCTTTAGCTGTTGATATGCTAATCCTTGTATCATTTTTCTGTCTCTGAAGGTTTCAATAGTTATGTAGTATGTCTTTGCTATTAAATAATATTCTCATTACTATTATGTAAAGTAATTAAGAATAGGTTAATCATGTTTCAAATTTTCTCTTTAATTCTTTATGATTTAATATTTGTGAAATGTGAGATTTACAAATAAAAATTAAATTTAAAAAAAAATTAAAAAATGAAAATAAAAAGCCCACAAAAGAGGCTGGAGGGCCCAAAACAGAGGCATATAAAGCTCAAAAAAAAGAGGCAAAGAAAAGAGGCCTAATGCCCAAGGATTCCTATGATGACAAAGCTAAAATTGAATAGCGCAAATTTTGAGGTTTCTTAAAAAAAAAAAAAAAATGTAAATGCTCCTATATCTGCGACTATGACTTTATAAATGAATGAACTCCAGCGGGTATATTACAATGAACGGTGTATTTGATCATGAACTATATACACCTTCTCAATAACCTTGACTGTTTAACGTGGATGCGTTAACCCGTTAGTCGTGTGTGTTATTGTAAGTGAAAGCACATTCTTAATATAAAAAAAGGCCTACAGGGGCCGAGATTACTTTCACTTCATTCCAAATGTTATAGGAGTATGATTATCGAACATTTCAAGCTGTTAATAGCTATTCATTGAGTGGACCTGTGGGTGTAGGCCGGGAGCACAACTCAGCTCAAGTCGGGATTTGATCTCGAGAAGGGCCGGCCTTAGACATAGGCAAACAAGGCGACCGCCTCGGGCCTCACACAGGGCTCATAACAAATAGAGAAGAACTAGTTAAACTTTTGACAATATTATTGTTGGAGTACTCTAGCCTGACTAGGTTTGAAATAAATTGCGTAATTTTTTTTTCGCAGTTATTTTTTTTTTATTTTCAAATTTCATTTAGGGACCACCAAGTGAACTTCAGCTAGGGTCTCAAATTGTCTAAAGCCGGCCCTGTCTTGATTTCCCGTGATATGTAATCAAGCGGTTTATGCCACTCAAGCACGTAATGCTTGTATAACCTAGTAAACCAATTCTTACTTTAGTTCGTGTTTATCACTGACACACCAACGTGCCTCTTCCAGTATTGCGTGATACTTATGCTATGCATAGGTAGTGTACCTTTTTTTTAAAATTATTATTCATTTTCATTATTATTAGAGAAAGATAAGGTGACGTCATATTTAGTGACGATATTCAAACGATCACTAAATACACGAATTAATACTCAACAGGTGTGCGCTTAATTAGGTTTAAAAATGATTCGTTTTCAGCTGGAGGTAGATTCGAGCACAGGTTTTCTATTTTAAATATGAAAGCAAGGAAGTTTAAGCCCAAGTTGAGTTTAGCGGAAACTATAAAACACTTTTCACTATGTTTCAAGACTAAAACAAAAAAAAAATGCAAGAAGACATTTCTTGGATACAAGTGTACAATACAGATGGAGCGTACATTTTTGTTTATCTTATTAGACTAGGTCACTAGAAGGTCGAATCGTGCATATCTGTAATTTGTTCCTTTTCTACACACTATATCTAAAAGAGACCTTGGAGAGTGGCGTGCTTTTACTGACGCCCTATGTTCCACCGTGGAACGCGCAAAGGAAATATGGTGATGATGAGGATATCTAAAGTATGGCCCGGTGGCTGAGTGGTTACCTAAAGTACATTGGGGACCTAAAGGCGGGACGGTGGTCATTGTGATGGCCACATGAGACCCTCGTTAACCGTCGGTCAAAGAAACCAATGATCTATGAGCTTCCACTTCCATAGATCGCAAGGTCTGAAAGGATTCCCTTTACTTACGTTGTTCTTTACCTCAAGTAAATAAGTAGACCTATTACCTTCAGTAAAGTCCAGTAGGGCGTCGGCGCTGTAGGTGCCATGATCCCGTTGGTGGTTAGAAAGGCTTTTATCTAGCTACCAGGCCTGGACATGGGGCTCTTCACCCCTGTCCTCTCTTAGGGCTCTCAATGGTAGACGGTCATATCGGTTAACTGGGCCAGACCGGGCCGTGCCGTGTACACAGCGCCCCGTCCCCGTTCCTGGACCCCACTCCCTACAAGTGGCCGAGAACAGAGCTGACTGCGGGGAGCTTGTCTCATATTCCTATACTGTGACCGCCACTGTTCCTGGGTCCCACTCACTACAAGTGGCCGAGAACAGAGCTGACTGCGGGGAGCTAGTCTCATATTCCTATACTGTAACCGTCCCCGTTCCTGGAAAACACTCACTACAAGTGGCCGAGAACAGAGCTAACTGCGGGGAGCTTGTCTCATATTCCTATACTGTAACCGTCCCCGTTCCTGGACAACACTCACTACAAGTGGCCGAGAACAGAGCTAACTGCGGGGAGCTTGTCTCATATTCCTATACTGTAACCGTCACTGTTCCTGGACCCCACTCCCTACAAGTGGCCGAGAACAGAGCTGACTGCGGGGAGCTTGTCTCATATTCCTATACTGTAACCGTCACTGTTCCTGGGTCCCATTCCCTACAAGTGGCCGAGAACAGAGCTGACTGCGGGGAGCTTGTCTCATATTCCTATACTGTAACCGTCACTGTTCCTGGACACCACTCCCTACAAGTGGCCGAGAACAGAGCTGACTGCGGGGAGCTTGTCTCATATTCCTATACTGTAACCGCCACTGTTCCTGGACCCCATTCCCTACAAGTGGCCGAGAACAGAGCTGACTGCGGGGAGCTTGTCTCATATTCCTATACTGTAACCGCCACTGTTCCTGGACCCCATTCCCTACAAGTGGCCGAGAACAGAGCTGACTGCGGGGAGCTTGTCTCATATTCCTATACTGTAACCGCCACTGTTCCTGGACAACACTCACTACAAGTGGCCGAGAACAGAGCTAACTGCGGGGAGCTTGTCTCATATTCCTATACTGTAACCGTCCACGTTCCTGGACAACACTCACTACAAGTGGCCGAGAACAGAGCTAACTGCGGGGAGCTTGTCTCATATTAATATACTGTAACCGTCACTGTTCCTGGGTCCCACTCACTACAAGTGGCCGAGAACAGAGCTAACTGCGGGGAGCTTGTCTCATATTCCTATACTGTAACCGTCACTGTTCCTGGGTCCCACTTGCTACAAGTGGCCGAGAACAGAGCTAACTGCGGGGAGCTTGTCTCATATTCCTATACTGTAACCGTCACTGTTCCTGGGTCCCACTCACTACAAGTGGCCGAGAACAGAGCTAACTGCGGGGAGCTTGTCTCATATTCCTATACTGTAACCGTCACTGTTCCTGGGTCCCACTTGCTACAAGTGGCCGAGAACAGAGCTAACTGCGGGGAGCTTGTCTCATATTCCTATACTGTAACCGTCACTGTTCCTGGGTCCCACTCACTACAAGTGGCCGAGAACAGAGCTAACTGCGGGGAGCTTGTCTCATATTCCTATACTGTAACCGTCACTGTTCCTGGGTCCCACTCAATACAAGTGGCCGAGAACGGAGATGACTGCGGGGAGCTTGTCTCATATTCCTATACTGTAACCGTCCCCGTTCCTGGGTCCCACTCCCTACAAGTGGCCGAGAACAGAGCTAACTGCGGGTAGCTTGTCTCATATTCCTATACTGTAACCGTCCCCGTTCCTAGGCCCCACTCCCTACAAGTGGCCGAGAACAGAGCTAACTGCGGGTAGCTTATCTCATATTCCTATACTGTAACCGTCCCCGTTCCTAGGCCCCACTCCCTACAAGTGGCCGAGAACAGAGCTAACTGCGGGTAGCTTGTCTCATATTCCTATACTGTAACCGTCCCCGTTCCTGGGTCCCACTCCCTACAAGTGGCCGAGAACAGAGCTAACTGCGGGTAGCTTGTCTCATATTCCTATACTGTAACCGTCCCCGTTCCTAGGCCCCACTCCCTACAAGTGGCCGAGAACAGAGCTAACTGCGGGTAGCTTGTCTCATATTCCTATACTGTAACCGTCCCCGTTCCTAGGCCCCACTCCCTACAAGTGGCCGAGAAAAGAGCTAACTGCGGGTAGCTTGTCTCATATTCCTATACTGTAACCGTCCCCGTTCCTGGGTCCCACTCCCTACAAGTGGCCGAGAACAAAGCTAACTGCGGGTAGCTTGTCTCATATTCCTATACTGTAACCGCCACTGTTCCTGGGTCCCACTCACTACAAGTGGCCGAGAACAGAGCTAACTGCGGGTAGCTTGTCTCATATTCCTATCCTGTAACCGTCCCCGTTCCTGGACAACACTCACTACAAGTGGCCGAGAACAGTGCTGACTGCGGGGAGTTAGTCTCATATTCCTATACTGTAACCGTCACTGTTCCTGGACCCCACTCCCTACAAGTGGCCGAGAACAGAGATGACTGCGGGGAGCTTGTCTCATATTTCTATACTGTGACCGTCCCCGTTCCTGGACCCCACTTCCTACAAGTGGCCGAGAACAGAGCTGACTGCGGGGAGCTTGTCTCATATTCCTATACTGTAACCGTCACTGTTCCTGGACCCCACTCCCTACAAGTGGCCGAGAACAGAGCTGACTGCGGGGAGCTTGTCTCATATTCCTATAATGTGACCGCCACTGTTCCTGGGTCCCACTCCTTACAAGTGGCCGAGAACAGAGCTAACTGCGGGGAGCTTGTCTCATATTCCTATAATGTGACCGTCACTGTTCCTGGGTCCCACTCACTACAAGTGGCCGAGAACAGAGCTGACTGCGGGGAGCTTGTCTCATATTCCTATACTGTAACCGTCACTGTTCCTGGACCCCACGCCCTACAAGTGGCCGAGAACAAAGCTGACTGCGGGGAGCTTGTCTCATATTCCTATACTGTGACCGTCCCCGTTCCTGGACCCCACTCCCTAAAAGTGGCCGAGAATAGAGTAATTGCGGGGAGCTTGTCTCATATTCCTATACTGTGACCGTCACTGTTCCTGGACCCCACTCACTACAAGTGGCCGAGAACAGAGCTGACTGCGGGGAGCTTGTCTCATATTCCTATACTGTGACCGTCACTGTTCCTGGGTCCCACTCACTACAAGTGGCCGAGATCAGAGTTGACTGCGGGGAGCTTGTCTCATATTCCTATACTGTGACCGTCACTGTTCCTGGGTCCCACTCACTACAAGTGGCCGAGAACAGAGCTGACTGCGGGGAGCTTGTCTCATATTCCTATACTGTGACCTTCACTGTTCCTGGACCCCACTCACTACAAGTGGCCGAGAACAGAGCTGACTGCGGGGAGCATGTCTCATATTCCTATACTGTGACCGTCCCCGTTCCTGGACCCCACTCCCTACAAGTGGCCGAGAACAGAGCTGACTGCGGGGAGCTTGTCTCATATTCCTATACTGTGACCGTCACTGTTCCTGGGTCCCATTCACTACAAGTGGCCGAGAACAGAGCTGACTGCGGGGAGCTTGTCTCATATTCCTATACTGTGACCGTCACTGTTCCTGGACCCCAATCCCTACAAGTGGCCGAGAACAGAGCTGACTGCGGGGAGCTTGTCACATATTCCTATACTGTGACCGTCCCCGTTCCTGGACCCCACTCCCTACAAGTGGCCGAGAACAGAGCTGACTGCGGGGAGCTTGTCTCATATTCCTATACTGTAACCGTCACTGTTCCTGGGTCCCACTCACTACAAGTGGCCGAGAACAGAGCTAACTGCGGGGAGCTTGTCTCATATTCCTATACTGTAACCGTCACTGTTCCTGGGTACCACTCACTACAAGTGGCCGAGAACGGAGATGACTGCGGGGAGCTTGTCTCATATTCCTATACTGTAACCGTCCCCGTTCCCGGGTCCCACTCCCTACAAGTGGCCGAGAACAGAGCTAACTGCGGGTAGCTTGTCTCATATTCCTATACTGTAACCGTCCCCGTTCCTAGGCCCCACTCCCTACAAGTGGCCGAGAACATAGCTAACTGCGGGTAGCTTGTCTCATATTCCTATACTGTAACCGTCCCCGTTCCTAGGCCCCACTCCCTACAAGTGGCCGAGAACAGAGCTAACTGCGGGTAGCTTGTCTCATATTCCTATACTGTAACCGTCCCCGTTCCTTTGTCCCACTCCCTACAAGTGGCCGAGAACAGAGCTAAATGCGGGTAGCTTGTCTCATATTCCTATACTGTAACCGTCCCCGTTCCTAGGCCCCACTCCCTACAAGTGGTCGAGAACAGAGCTAACTGCGGGTAGCTTGTCTCATATTCCTATACTGTAACTGTCCCCGTTCCTAGGCCCCACTCCCTACAAGTGGCCGAGAAAAGAGCTAACTGCGGGTAGCTTGTCTCATATTCCTATACTGTAACCGTCCCCGTTCCTGGGTCCCACTCCCTACAAGTGGCCGAGAACAGAGCAAACTGCGGGGAGCTTGTCTCATATTCCTATACTGTAACCATCCCCGTTCCTGGGTCCCACTCCCTACAAGTGGCCGAGAACATAGCTAACTGCGGGTAGCTTGTCTCATATTCCTATATTGTAATCGCCACTGTTCCTGGGTCCCACTCACTACAAGTGGCCGAGAACAGAGCTAACTGCGGGTAGCTTGTCTCATATTCTTATACTGTAACCGTCCCCGTTCCTGGACAACACTCACTACAAGTGGCCGAAAACAGTGCTGACTGCAGGGAGTTAGTCTCATATTCCTATACTGTAACCGTCACTGTTCCTGGACCCCACTCCCTACAAGTGGCCGAGAACAGAGCTGACTGCTGGGAGCTTGTCTCATATTCCTATACTGTGACCGTCCCCGTTCCTGGACCCCACTTCCTACAAGTGGCTGAGAACAGAGCTGACTGCGGGTAGCTTGTCTCATATTCCTATACTGTAACCGTCACTGTTCCTGGACCCCACTCACTACAAGTGGCCGAGAACAGAGCTGACTGCGGGGAGCTTGTCTCATATTCCTATACTGTGACCGTCACTGTTCCTGGGTCCCACTCCCTACAAGTGGCCGAGAACAGAGCTAACTGCGGGGAGCTTGTCTCATATTCCTATAATGTGACCGTCACTTTTCCTGGGTCCCACTCACTACAAGTGGCCGAGAACAGAGCTGACTGCGGGGAGCTTGTCTCATTTTCCTATACTGTAACCGTCACTGTTCCTGGACACTATTCTCCCTACAAGTGGCCGAGAACAGAGCTGACTGCGGAGAGCTTGTCTCATATTCCTATACTGTGACCGTCCCCGTTCCTGGACCCCACTTCCTACAAGTGGCCGAGAACAGAGTAATTGCGGGGAGCTTGTCTCATATTCCTATACTGTGACCGTCACTGTTCCTGGACCCCACTCACTACAAGTGGCCGAGAACAGAGCTGACTGCGGGGAGCTTGTCTCATATTCCTATACTGTGACCGTCACTGTTCCAGGGTCCCACTCACTACAAGTGGCCGAGATTAGAGTTGACTGCGGGGAGCTTGTCTCATATTCCTATACTGTAACCGCCACTGTTCCTGGACCCCATTCCCTACAAGTGGCCGAGAACAGAGCTGACTGCGGGGAGCTTGTCTCATATTCCTATACTGTGACCGTCACTGTTCCTGGACCCCACTCACTACAAGTGGCCGAGAACAGAGCTGACTTCGGGGAGCTTGTCTCATATTCCTATACTGTGACCGTCCCCGTTCCTGGACCCCACTCCCTACAAGTGGCCGAGAACAGAGCTGACTGCGGGGAGCTTGTCTCATATTCCTATACTGTGACCGTCCCCGTTCCTGGACCCCACTCCCTACAAGTGGCCGAGAACAGAGCTGACTGCGGGGAGCTTGTCTCATATTCCTAGACTGTGACCGTCACTGTTCCTGGGTCCCACTCACTACAAGTGGCCGAGAACAGAGCTGACTGCGGGGAGCTTGTCTCATATTCCTATACTGTGACCGTCACTGTTCCTGGACCCCACTCCCTACAAGTGGCCGAGAACAGAGCTGACTGCGGGGAGCTTGTCACATATTCCTATACTGTGACCGTCCCCGTTCCTGGACCCCACTCCCTACAAGTGGCCGAGAACAGAGCTGACTGCGGGGAGCTTGTTTCATATTCCTATACTGTGACCGTCCCCGTTCCTGGACCCCACTCCCTACAAGTGGCCGAGAACAGAGCTGACTGCGGGAAGCTTGTCTCATATTCCTATACTGTAACCGTCACTGTTCCTGGGTCCCACTCACTACAAGTGGCCGAGAACAGAGCTGACTGCGGGGAGCTTGTCTCATATTCCTATACTGTGACCGTCACTGTTCCAGGGTCCCACTCACTACAAGTGGCCGAGAACAGAGCTAACTGCGGGGAGCTTGTCTCATATTCCTATACTGTAACCGTCACTGTTCCTGGGTCCCACTCACTACAAGTGGCCGAGAACATAGCTGACTGCGGGGAGCTTGTCTCATATTCCTATACTGTAACCGCCACTGTTCCTGGGTCCCACTCACTACAAGTGGCCGAGAACAGAGCTAACTGCGGGGAGCTTGTCTCATATTCCTATACTGTAACCGTCACTGTTCCTGGACCCCACTCACTACAAGTGGCCGAGAACAGAGCTGACTGCGGGGAGCTTGTCTCATATTCCTATACTGTAACCGTCACTGTTCCTGGGTCCCACTCACTACAAGTGGCCGAGAACAGAGCTAACTGCGGGGAGCTTGTCTCATATTCCTATACTGTAACCGCCACTGTTCCTGGGTCCCACTCACTACAAGTGGCCGAGAACAGAGCTAACTGCGGGGAGCTTGTCTCATATTCCTATACTGTGACCGTCCCCGTTCCTGGACCCCACTCCCTACAAGTGGCCGAGAACAGAGCTGACTGCGGGGAGCTTGTCTCATATTCCTATACTGTGACCGTCACTGTTCCTGGGTCCCACTCACTACAAGTGGCCGAGAACAGAGCTGACTGCGGGGAGCTTGTCTCATATTCCTATACTGTAACCCTCAGTGTTCCTGGGTCCCACTCACTACAAGTGGCCGAGAACAGAGCTAACTGCGGGGAGCTTGTCTCATATTCCTATACTGTAACCGCCACTGTTCCTGGGTCCCACTTCCTACAAGTGGCCGAGAACAGAGCTGACTTCGGGGAGCTTGTCTCATATTCCTATACTGTAACCGCCACTGTTCCTGGGTCCCACTCCCTACAAGTGGCCGAGAACAGAGTTTACTGCTGGGAGTTTGTCTCATATTCCTATACTGTAACCGCCACTGTTCCTGGGTCCCACTCCCTACAAGTGGCCTAGAACAGAGCTTACTGCGGGGAGTTTGTCTCATATTCCTATACTGTAACCGCCACTGTTCCTGGGTCCCACTCACTACAAGTGGCCGAGAACAGTGCTGACTGCGGGGAGCTTGTCTCATATTCCTATACTGTAACCGCCACTGTTCCTGGGTTCCACTCACTACAAGTGGCCGAGAACAGTGCTGACTGCGGGGAGCTTGTCTCATATTCCTATACTGTAACCGCCACTGTTCCTGGGTCCCACTCACTACAAGTGGCCGAGAACAGTGCTGACTGCGGGGAGTTTGTCTCATATTCCTATACTGTAACCGCCACTGTTCCTGGGTCCCACTCACTAAAAGTGGCCGAGAACAGAGCTGACTGCGGGGAGCTTGTCTCATATTCCTATACTGTAACCGCCACTGTTCCTGGGTCCCACTCCCTACAAGTGGCCGAGAACAGAGCTGACTGCGGGGAGCTTGTCTCATATTCCTATACTGTGACCGTCACTGTTCCTGGGTCCCACTCACTACAACTGGCCTAGAACAGTGCTGACTGCGGGGAGCTTGTCTCATATTCCTATACTGTAACCGCCACTGTTCCTGGGTCCCACTCACTACAAGTGGCCGAGAACAGTGCTGACTGCGGGGAGCTTGTCTCATATTCCTATACTGTAACCGTCACTGTTCCTGGGTCCCACTCACTACAAGTGGCCTAGAACAGTGCTGACTGCGGGGAGCTTGTCTCATATTCCTATACTGTAACCGCCACTGTTCCTGGGTCCCACTCACTACAAGTGGCCGAGAACAGTGCTGACTGCGGGGAGTTTGTCTCATATTCCTATACTGTAACCGCCACTGTTCCTGGGTCCCACTCACTACAAGTGGCCGAGAACAGAGCTGACTGCGGGGAGCTTGTCTCATATTCCTATACTGTAACCGCCACTGTTCCTGGGTCCCACTCCCTACAAGTGGCCGAGAACAGAGCTGACTGCGGGGAGCTTGTCTCATATTCCTATACTGTGACCGTCACTGTTCCTGGGTCCCACTCACTACAACTGGCCTAGAACAGTGCTGACTGCGGGGAGCTTGTCTCATATTCCTATACTGTAACCGCCACTGTTCCTGGGTCCCACTCACTACAAGTGGCCGAGAACAGTGCTGACTGCGGGGAGCTTGTCTCATATTCCTATACTGTAACCGTCACTGTTCCTGGGTCCCACTCACTACAAGTGGCCTAGAACAGTGCTGACTGCGGGGAGCTTGTCTCATATTCCTATACTGTAACCGCCACTGTTCCTGGGTCCCACTCACTACAAGTGGCCGAGAACAGTGCTGACTGCGGGGAGCTTGTCTCATATTCCTATACTGTAACCGTCACTGTTCCGTGCAGGGACAGCCACTTCAGCTTACGGGATACTGATGACGCCCCTTTGTGGAACGGCGTGGAGGACTTTTTGGACTGGTGTGCGGGCTATTTGTTCCATCCCTACCTCGAGTGAGATTTAAAAAAAAAAAAAAAGCTCACCCAGGGGGTCCCGCAAGGGCCTGGTTCGCTACTCATACTTAGCCTATCTAGTTCCACCACTAGATGTTTCCACCGGATGCGCCATGCTGAGGCGATGGGTAGCTGGAATCCTCCGGAGACCTATTACCAGATATTTCAACTAGGACAATTGAAAATCAAAGCCATTTTCATGTTCCCAGAACTTTTTCGCTCATTGTACCGCTTACCAATGTATGTTACCGCTTACCAATATATGTTACCGCTTACCAATATGTGTTACTGCTTACCAACGTGTGTTACCGCTTACCAATGTATGTTACCGCTTACCAATGTGTTACCGCTTACCAATATATGTTACCGCTTACCAATGTATGTTCCCGCTTACCAATGTAAGTTACCGCTTACCAATGTAAGTTACCGCTTACCAATGCTAGTTACCGCTTACCCATGTATGTTCGTCGTAAGACATAGAATTTAAAGTTTTTCGCAATGCACGGACAATACAACATTTAAGAAATTTGTCTATGCAGATTCCAGCTGCTGTTGCATCTCCACAATAGAAACTTTGAACTATGAAAAGTTAAAAGGAGCGCTCAAGCTTTTGTTTAGAAATATCAACATCAAATGGTCAGTCTGTGCTCTCGCCAAAGTGGTTTCTGTCCTACAGATGGATAGACTAAACATTGGAATGATGAGTGAAAGAAATCTGTCCACTTCTGCGGACTTTAAACCAGAATGGTTTTTTTTTTTTTTTTTTTTACAAAATGTGAAATAATCGATAGTTTGAGGAAGACATAAAGTTTGACTCACATTCTTTACATACAAAGTTATTCTTAATGAAAAAAGACTTTAAGGAAAATAAATATTTAAGCTTTGTTAAAACACAAATACATTTTGTCTTAAAAGAATATTTCCACCACTCAGTATATAAACACATTTCCCCCTCACACAGACACACATACACACAAAGAGATTGATAAGTAGCAATGATAGTGAGTCTCTTTGATTCCTCGCAAGGACAAGACGAGCTCAGATTCCATTCATGTCCGTGACATCCACTTTCTTTGACAACAACAGAATAACAACAAACAAAAGAATGAGACGGTCTGATCATCACCCACCTGCAAGTCACTTTCTCAATTATCATCTGAATTAACTTCATCTGAGCTTCACGTACACATTCGCCTGTGCCTTTGTCCGTTTTTTTACCGTTGGGGCACCACTAAAGATCTGTTTACCGTCTTTCTCCATTCCTCTCTGTCTTTTGCCATGGATTTAATCTCTTTCAATGGCAGACCAGTTCATTCCTTCTTGTTGTCTACCCATCGCTTTCTCAATCTGCCTCCTCTTCATTTTCCGTACACTGTTCCCTGAAGGAAGGTTTTTGCGATTCTTGAGGACTTGAGTTATGGTTTTGAAAAGGAAGCTTGGCTTACTGATCACTTCCCTCCAGTGTATAGCATATCGGAAGCTGTAATCATAACTATGCTTTAACTTTGGCTATGTGATCGTGGTTACTGTGATAGTAAGTGTATGTGTTTTGAGTAGCTGGTAGTGCAGTGTGTGTGCCTGTGTGTGAAATGACCAGTGGGCCTTGAGTGTACATGGTTGAGTAAACAGCATTGTGTCAGGACGGTGTGTAAAAGGAGGTCAGTTTAGAGAATAAGTTGCTGGAGTAAAGAACATAAATAGAGACTAATAAAATCCTTGTGTTTATTGAAGCTCATGTTGTTCTAGTGTGTCTATTACAGTTACTGAGTGGTACAGCACTTTGCTTCTAAAAGAATCTAGAGGAAGTCTTTTAAATTTCGGGATTTTATAACGCATTTGAGTCCACCCAACCCCAATAAATACCTCATATTTGGTAAAGAAAGTTGATTGATCAGTGTGTTCACCATATGTCACCCTCGTTATTATTTAGCCTTAGAAACAAATAACTCTTACATCATCTGATTCATGCATCGCAATAAAAACAGTAAATCCTCCCTGCCATGCACACCTCAGATTACTGAAAGGAATTTTAAAAAAAGAAATAATTTAAAGAGGAAAAGGGGGCGCATATAAAACATAGGGAAAGCATACAAAAAAAACCTAGACACCGAGTGGTAAGGAAGGGAAAAAACCTCGACACCGAGTAGTAAAAAGGGGAAAAAAACCTAGACACCAAATAGTAAAAAGTGGAAAAACCTAGACACTGAGTAGTAAAAAGTGGAAAAACCTAGACACTGAGTAGTAAGAAGGGGAAAAAACTAGACACCGAGTAGTAAGAAGGGGGAAAAACCTAGATACCCAGTAGTATGAAGGGGAAAAACCCTAGACACGAGTAGTAAGAAGGGTGAAAAGACCTAGAAACCGAGTAGTAAGAAGGGAAAAAAAACATAGAAATGTAGATTCTTAGACTTCCTTTAAAAAAAAAAAAAACCTAGACGTAGAGTTGTGAGAGGGGGGAGAAAATGAACCCAAAAATATCTAGATGCTCAGACTAAGTGCTCTTTAATTTCAGACCTTGACAAAGTCCGTACTTACTGTCTGGCATGACGCCAAACTCAACAATTCATTGCATTACAAAAACAACAATACCAAAAAAAAACAAAAAAACATAGTGCAACTCATTTATTTTTTTAACAATTTATTGTGTTCAATGTCTCTTGCTTGGCTTGTATGTATTGATTCAGTAAATACTCAATAGAACGTGTACAAATACGAACACTATACATGTTTGGTAACACGTATATAATCTATGAGTGTTTAGCACACATTACATGTAACTGGGACTTAGATTTGTTCCCTAACTCTATTCTAAACTGTATCGCTAGAGATCTCTAGATATAGATCTAGTTGTTAAGTGCTGTGGAGAGGTGAGAGGCTGGATGTTTCCTTAATTGAAGATCACGGCATTCTGCGATTACATCCAGCGAACATCTAAAGTCCATTGATAGATGGGGAAACAGAGAAGTAAGGTGTTAGAGCAGCGGTTCTCAACCTTTTTAACTCGGCGACCCCTTCTTACAACCCCCCACTCTGCCGCGACCCCCGCCCCAATACACACATAGAGCAATAGAAGAGTAGGCAATAACAATCCATATTTTCGATGGTCTTAGGCGACACCTGGCAAATGGTCAATCGACCCCCAAGGGGGTCGCGACCCACAGGTTGAGAACCCCTGTGTTAGAGACAGAAATGAATAGAAAGCTTTGACGTTTGTGGTGTTTTTTTTTTAAATAAAACTTATATCAACTCACTCTGTCTGTCTGTCTGTCTGTCTGGTAAAAATTTTGAACATGTTTTTCTTCCATTTCCCATTTTCTGATCAAGTTAAAACTTTGCACAATTATTCACTAAACCTGACAAGACATTTGATTCAATCAAAATAACAATAACAGACAACGCTACTCTCCAATATAAAGGCATGACACTGTTAGACCACGATAAGCAGTTTTAATAGCGTCAGGGACTCATTGCGCCCTATACTTGACCATGTCTGCTTTGTACTTGTTTGTACTTGTTTGTATTTTGTCTCGATTTGGAGATTAAAGAACTTACGAGTATAAATATTTTCATACAAGCAAAACGTCCGCCCCCCCCCCCCGATCCATTTAAAATTCTTCTTTAAAAAAAAATTAGGGCATCGTCTGTTCCTTTTCTATTCATTTTCCGGCGTCTGGCAAATCGTGCGACTAAAGCTAGCAACAAATTCATGGCGCCAATAAAACAAATGTTCCAGATACAGTGATGGAGTGTGCTCGCGCTATCTTCATACCGTACAATGACTGAAACGAATACCAAGAAGACAAGAAACACGAAATTGTTTTCAGCTTGTCTCTGATACATAAGTACAAACTTACTTTCTACCTTCTCTTTTAGTGTTTTAGCTCTGATGGATTAGTTTTCTCCAAACATATCTTGGTGGTGTAGATGCATGTCACGTAGGACAGAATCAGTTTCTTTTGTAAAGTAACGTCTGTATTAAATAAGATAAGAAGATAAGTTTTTTTTTTTCAGTATATTCAATATACTTGCTGGTGTGATTTAAAACGATGAAAACATGGAAAATGTTTAGAGTGCTGGGACTAAATCCCCAAACAACCAGCGGACATATTGTGTGCCCTAAGCGGGCCTCCAGGTGGTGAAGGCTAGCAAGCAGGACAAGTCAGTATAGCACAGCGCACATATTGTGTGCCCTAACCGGGCCTCCAGGTGGTGAAGGCTAGCAAGCAGGACAAGTTAGTATAGCACAGCGCACATATTGTGTGCCCTAAGCGGGCCTCCAGGTGGTGAAGGCTAGCAAGCAGGACAAGTCAGTATAGCACAGCGCACATATTGTGTGCCCTAACCGGGCCTCCAGGTGGTGGAGGCTAGCAAGCAGGACAAGTTAGTATAGCACAGCGCACATATTGTGTGCCCTAACCGGGCCTCCAGGTGGTGAAGGCTAGCAAGCAGGACAAGTCAGTATAGCACAGCGCACATACTGTGTGCCCTAACCGGGCCTCCAGGTGGTGAAGGCTAGAAAGCAGGACAAGTTAGTATAGCACAGCGCACGATGTACCGTTCTCCTGTAGGCTCATACTTTGCGCTACACTTGCCGAACAGTGGCGTTGCTAGGAATTTGCCATCATTTGGGGACCCGAATGGGCTTGACCTCTTTGGATGCCCTGCATTTTGCATAATATTTAATGTAAAAAAAATCACTCAGTTGGGGAGATTTTCAGATTCTCCCCCCTCCCTGTGCCCACCCTAGCTGCCAAACAAAAACTTGAAGGGAAGAATACGAAACCGTGTATTATATCCTTTAAGCACTGTCTATGACTTGCGAAATTCAGTTTCAGCCTCATGCTCTTGATCTGTATTGTCCCTTAAGTGCAACGCGGATAACATCAGAGTTGTTGTCCAGGACCTTTTGGAGGAAGGATTTGAACCTCTCAAGATCTCACACATTTAGAGTTAAATAATGATTATGTTATACGCTAAACAAAAATATTTTAACCCTAACCATCCTACCTTAATGAAACTAAAAAAAAAAAGGGAGGTTTTAAAAAAAAATTATTTTCTCTAACGTTTCGCCTTGGTCATTCCAAAAAGGAAAAGCTTCTCTTTCACTTTGAGCATCTCGGGTTGAAACGAAAGCAATTTAAACGTCGTAGGCTATGTACTGACCGCAAAACAAATACTAATTATATCACATTTCAATTTTTAACGCCGCTATGGCAACCACTTAAATATCACTCGAGTTCATCTAAAACAAAGTTATAACTTTATCATGCGTCATTGTTTTCTGACATTTAAACTGTAATATCAACTAAATCAGTGGTACTCATCTATCTTCGTCTTGAGGGTAATATAATGTTTCCATACGTATTCAGGCCGCATTATAAAATACAAATTCGTTTAAAAAAAGGAAAGCTAAACTATACATCTCAATGATGTAGAATTTATTTCCATTTATTGACATCAAAAAAATAATTAATTTCTAATATTTAATTGACTAATAGGTTAATTTATTAATTGATTCCTATTTTGTAAGGTACAATAGATAATTGTGTAAAGTTTCAACTTGATCCGAGAATGGATGTCGGAGAAATAAACGTGTAAAAATATGTAAGAGAACAAAACATCACATATTTAGCCATAATTAGCCATTAATACTGAATGATTAATTTGCCTTTTCGATATTAATAAAAATGATTCATAGCCAGTAATTAATTGATTAATTGGTTAATATTTTTTTATTGATATAATAAATTATGTACAGTTTGAACTTGATCCGGGGAGGGGAGGTGGGAGAACTAACGTGTTCAAAATTTGTACCAGACAGACAGACAGGCAGACTGATAGAATGAGTTTATAGAAGCTTTGTAAAAAAAAAAAAAAAAAAGTGACGTCTAAATGAACCGAGCTTCCGCAGCTCCATCGTTTACCATGGGAGGGTTTTCGAAGAGCCGGATAACACTTTGTCACGACCCGGATGTGGCCTGTGGAGTTATAGTTGAGGAATCACTGAACAAAATGAATTTCGACCCGTTTGTCGAAAGGTGAGACTAGTCAGACGATTAATATCGGCGTTGAAACGAAGATACTGAATTTCTTGAATAAAATATTTGGAAATATTCAATGACGTATCCTTCGTAACTAAAGCTACTTTTGTATTTGTGCTGTCTGTTAATCCGTCTGTCACGTTACTATGTCAGCAACTGAAAACGCTATTGAAAACCATTTTTTAAAATCGCCTTTATCTGGAACGAAATAGACACAGCGTCACTACGTCTTTTGTTTTGAAACATTATCCTTTTGTAATTGTTGTTGTCTTATTAAATAAGTATTTTATGCACAATGGAATAAACCAGTTTAACAACAAAGTTCAATCAATTCATATCATGTTACGGTGATATTTAGGTTGCACACTGGAGACACAATGATAAAATATTCATTATTTACATTGTATTCAAATAGCTGCACAGACTATTTATATTCACATTTAAGCATGTTCCTTTGCACATACTAAATACTTCTTTAAACTTTAAGGCAGGATGAAATATATATATATATATATGGCTTTTTCCAATTTCTATAACACCTTCTTTTTCACTTTTTCTGTCTGGCGGAATTCTGAAAATGGCGGCTTGAATATTGAATCGTATAAACAGGCAAAAGTAATTCGATATTTGAACTAAACATTTTAAGTTTACAATTGTTTTAAAATTTTAAATAACCACTATGCATTTTAGAATGTTACCCATAAACACACACACAGACACATTACAGCAACACACAGTTATAAATCTGTGCACTTGATAACCGTGCTATGAAAACTTGTAAGGCATGGGTGTATGTTTGTAAAACACATGCCCAGGGCAGGGTCAGGAGATATATATATAGATATAGATATATCTATAGAGCAAGTAAAGGCATATAAATATCTAGGTGTTATCATCAACAACAAGCTTTCATGGGAAGACCACCTTGGAACTCTGGCAAAGAAGGCAGCCCAGCGACTCTTTTTTCTATACAAACTCAATAGCTTTAAATTAAGCAAGAAGATCCTTGAGACATTTTACCGCGCGACTATGCAGAGTCTGCTAACATACGGAATAACTTGTTGGCAAGGCAACGCCTCATCTAAACTGTTGCGACGTCTAGAAAAAATCATTAAAAAAGCATCTAAAATTACACTTACATCATTGCCACATTTAAAGGAGCTTTTTGAACAAAAGTGCCTAAGAAAAATCGAAAAAATCTTGGAAGACAACGGCCACCCGCTCCATCAGAACTACGACAGGTCGTCGCGAAGTGGGCGACTGCTGTCAATCAAAACAAGAACAGAGCGGTACAAAAACTCGTTCGTACCTCACTCGGTCAGACTCTATCACCGCCACTCATTGATCAGGGAACATGAAATGCACCAAGATACCTGTCTGTAGTCGCTGAATGAACTCTTTATGTTGTCTGTTGTATTTATGTGTATTTTTCTGTTGTGCTGTCTTTATATGAGAAAAGAGTCCTTGTAATCACAACAAATTTCCGTAAGGATCAATAAAGCAGTCTTAGTCTTAGTCTTAGTCTTAGTCTATATTATATATTAGCTGGATGTGACCCGCAGCCTGCCTGCAGACCTTAGTTTGGGTATTACTTATCTAGTGCAGATCTGTGCCAAGCATGGCGAATGTTCCCTTAACATTTGTAAAAAAAAATATCTTGCCTTGAAAATGAAAGTAGAGTGTGAAAATGGGTTTACCAGTTTAGCCGACATATTGATATGTAATACAAAATAATGTGAAAACGGGTTTACCCGATATATTAAAAGTTCTTTAAAAATGAAGTTTTTTTTATTTTATTTTATTTTAGGGCCTTCCGGTTGTGAGAGGAACATTTAAACACACACTACGGTCTCATTGTTACAGCCGGCGTTGTTATAGAACCTCTAGCCTAGCATGTTAAACATATTAAACGTATAGTAATTAGTACATTTAACTTTAACCTGATGAGTTGTTTATAATACTATATCCCTTAGCTGATCCTATATATATATATACATACATACTACCAAATAGACAATGTAATATTAAAGCATAAAACGACTCGTATCTTAGTACCACACAGTTAAGACCATGGACCATTGATGGTATTGTACGAAAAAAGAATCTTTTTGTCAGTCTGGTAGTGATAGCAAGTTTTTAGTACAGGATTTGTAATGACCATGAAACAATTCTTAATGCATGATATACATGTTATAGAGTTCTTGTAATTGGAGTCCTTTATCTCATATTTTCTTATATATTTATTATGCGTATTTCGTTAAAATAAAATGTGAAATCTTGAGACCCTCCTTTGAGGTTGAGGCCTTGAGCGGCTTTCAGAGTCTTACATTGTCGTAACTCTCTATAATAGTTAGTATCCCTCTGTGTGTGTGTGCATGTAATAATGTGTGCGTTTCCTTTTCGTGAGCTTGTTTGTATTGACAGCCTGCCAGTGAGCGTGTAACCACCTCCCAATATACGCCACCCTAGCGTGCTCGCGTCATTAGCTGGCTATCACAACACTGGCGCCCTACGCCAATCTATTCTATTAGTCTGTCGATTCCTGTTACACGTTCTGTGCGTTTCCTTCGAAGTTTCTGGTAGGACGTCTCTAACTTGGGGGGAGGGGGAGGGGTATTTTTAATCATGATTTTTTTTCTTCTATTATGAATAATAAATGTCTCCATCAAGAAAACGGACAGTTTATGATTTGTTTTTAAACAATGCAGATAGAGTTGGCGTCTACAATTTCATTCGACAAATTAGTCATTCACTCACTAAATGCTTGAATTGTGTGTGTGTGTGTGTGTATGCGACTGTGCGTATGTGTGTGTGTGTGAGAGAGAGAGAGAGAGAAAGAGTGTGCCGATATAAGGTAGTATAATCACTATATAGCCGAGACAAATTGTTACACCAGGCCTCAACACTGACCTGAGATGGGACAACCTGTAGGCAGTGTAGACAAAGAGCTCATTGCCAGGTTACGTAAATGTGGCAACAGGCTTTTTGGCTTTTGGCTAGCTTTGCTATTCTGTTACAGATGAGGGTATACAACAGAGAGGTGTGCATCCATTAGAAAAAAAAGAGCCTATGCAACAATTTGTCAATATCCTCACATTTCGGTAAAACAATATTTTTATTTAAGGTAATTATTGCAACAAATGATCTTTCCCTAAGCCCACTGGTTGGAACACACACTGAAACAAAAAAAACAAAAAAACTCTTGAAAAAAAAAAGGTAGAAATCACTCATTTTATTTTCCTTTTTTTTTTCTTTTTTTTTCCGAAAACAAGAGCCGCTCGAGAGCCTGGGGTAATATCAAACTTCCACTTAAGCCCACCTTGCAAAGCCTTACTAGATATGATAATGAGTATATGCTGGTGTGTCCACTATTTCAAAAAAAAAAATTACTTGAAGCCCTCAGTGCCGAATGCTAATCTTTCTATTGTTCACGTAAATTTCTAAACTATCTTTATGTCACGTTTATATCTGCGTGTAAGTCTTTTTTATTTACTACAAAGCTTAACTCAACTCAACTCTGTCTGTCTGTCTGGTAAAAAGTGAGTACACGTTATTCCTCCCACACACAAGTTTCGGATCAAGTTGAAACTTTGCACAATTATTCATCGGCATAGACAAGACATGAATCAATTATTAAATATCATTAACGAATTAATTATTGATAACTAATTATTTTGTTTGATATCAACAAGGGAATTAATTGCTCAGTATTCACATATTTTGCTTTATTAGTTGGTGTGGCCTAGTATTAGGATAGGTCATAAGACCAGTGACCTCTGCTGTACTGGCAAGTTAGTCCAGTGGTACTTTGTGGTCCCAAATTATATTATCTAGGCTATTAACTATAGCCTCTAGCTATACAAGATTACTAAGACAGACAAGTAATAATACTGAGATTTCAGTTGCAACAACAACAAAAGGAGTTTATTTAGAAAAGAAATGATCATGGAATGTATCAATGGAAATAAAGGCTAACCAAAGAAAATGAAATAATGAAACAAATCAAAATAGTAGGACAGGTTCAGTTCATAATAATCATAGAACCAGCATCACCGAGGCACCAATAGTGTCTCATCTCAAAAACCAAAACGATGGTTTACACTAATATAGTACAAGTCAGGACAATTAAATGACGTCCTCCATGAGACACACTGCTACAGTTTCGTATCAAAACAAAAGATGTCTGTTACAACTAAAATATCTAGGGGAGGATAAGAGACTAAGTAGACATGTACTATTTACACAAATATAATACATGTCATGACAATGAAATGACATCCTCCATGAGACACACTACAGTCTCGTATCAAAACAAAAGATGTCTTTTACAACAAAAATATATAGGGGAGGATAAAAGACTAAGTAGACTATACTATTTACACAAATATAATACATGTCAGGACAATTAAATGACATCCTCCATGAGACACACTACAGTCTCGTATCAAAACAAAAGATGTCTTTTACAACAAAAATATCTAGGGGAGGATAAGAGACTAAGTAGACTATACTATTTACACAAATATAATACATGTCAGGACAATTAAATGACATCCTCCATGAGACACACTACAGTCTCGTATCAAAACAAAAGATGTCTTTTACAACAAAAATATCTAGGGGAGGATAAGAGACTAAGCAGACATATAATATTTACATAAACCAACTTATTAATAACAAATAAATATAGTCTACTTTGCTCATTATCGAAACACTCTCCCCATGACAGTGGCACTCTCCTCTTGAGTAATACAGTTAGAGCACAACGACACAAGTATTAGTTAAACATACTGGAGACTTACCTCGAAATACACTGGTCAGCTCAAGGACTCTGGAGAGAGTGGCAATTGTAAACAGTTAACAAGGACTTAAATCAAGTACTAAAGGGGACTAACTCTTATTGAAAAAAAAAGGAGCTACCCTTATTGTCCCTCTTGTCACAGTTGGGTTTTGTTCCTTTGAATTATTGTTCATGTTATTTCTCCCAGACGTTTTATTGGATCAGGTTAATACTTTCAACAATTTGTTTCATTTTATTTTACCATACAAAAAATAAATCCAATAACAAACTAACCAATTAGTGAGTTAAGACTGGTAATTTTTTTTTATATCGCAAAAAGGAAATAACTTCTACATTTTTAGAGGTATAGTTATAAGGGCAGAGTTCCTTCCTTTAGATAAGTTTTGTTTTTAAAAAAAAGATTTTTAAAAATACTTTGATTGTTAACTCTTTCTCTCCGTAATTACTTACCACATTCTTGTGGAATCTTCTTCTTCTTATATAATACAGACGTTACTTCAAAAAAAGAAGATGATTACGTCCTACGCGTCATGCACGTTGGTATCGTCAGTTAGGAGAGAAAGAGTTAATATTTCTCCTTTTTTTTCCATTTTCCTCTCTCTCTCTCTCTCTCTCTCTATCATTATTGTTTCATTCTGTTGTTCAGTGTTTTCTTTAGCAGCGTATAAACTTTCTCACGTGTTTCTTCCCAATCATTCTTTATTGACCTTTTTTTTTCCTGCTTTGTCTTATTTCCTTGCTTTTAACTTCCACCACTAAGGATGTAGATCAGTGTGTTATTGTCTCTGTCTTTTCTTTTAAAAACATATACAATGATCAAGTTTACACGGCGAACTTCTAGGATGATGTCCTTTGAGGGATGGAGTCAGGAACACGAGAAACCTGAATAGTCTGAATACGGAAAAGATCTATGCCTCTTTAGTGTCGGAAAATTGCTCTATGCAGGACCGGCATTAGGCCACTGCAACGTATGCGGCCGCAGTGGGCCCCGCAAGTGTTAGGGCCGGCCAGACTCTATGGTAGATATTTTGTCTTTGTGTCTCCTATCCCTTAGTCTGTTGGACAGTTGGAGAACCTCTAAAGATGTAAAGACGGTTAACAGATCTGATGTGGTGCCCAACTGTCCAACAGCTAAGAGATCTAGGTGAAGGTTTAAAAATCATATTTTCTATCAACCTTATAATCATTGTCATTTTTTTTGTCGTTGTCGTTGTTGTTGGTGTTGGTGGTGGCGGTGTTGTTGTTGTTGTTGTTGTCGTCGTTGTATTTGTTTTGTTGTTTTTGTTTTTGTTGTTGTTGTTTCTAGTTGTTGTTTCTTGTTGTTATTGTTGTTGTTTTTGTTGTTGTTATTGTTGTTGTTGTTGTTTTTGTTGTTGTTGTTTCTAGTTGTTGTTTCTTGTTGTTGTTGTTGTTGTTTTTGTTGTTGTTGTTTCTAGTTGTTGTTTCTTGTTGTTGTTGTTGTTGTTTTTGTTGTTGTTATTGTTTTTGTTGTTGTTTTTGTTGTTGTTGTTTCTAGTTGTTGTTTCTTGTTGTTGTTTTTGTTGTTGTTGTTTCTAGTTGTTGTTTGTTGTTGTTGTTGTTGTTGTTTTGTTGTTGTTGTTTCTAGTTGTTGTTTCTTGTTGTTGTTGTTTTGTTGTTGTTTTTCTAGTTGTTGTTTCTTGTTGTTGTCGTCGTTGTTTTTGTTGTTGTTGTTGATGATGTGTGTGTGTGTGCGTGCAAACTTCAAACACGAGGCTAGGAAAATAGCAAACAATAAACAAACTAGATACATTCCCTCTAAAACAAATCATTAACTAACTAGACACATTCCCTCTAAAACAAATCATTAACAAACTAGACACATTCCCTCTAAAACAAATCATTAACAAACTAGACACATTCCCCTTAAAACAAATCATTAACAAACTAGACACATTTCCCCTAAAACAAACCATTAACAAACTAGACACATTCCCTCTAAAACAAACCATTAACAAACTAGACACATTCCCCCTAAAACAAATCATTAACAAACTAGACACATTCCCCCTAAAACAAACCATTAACAAACTAGACACATTCCCCCTAAAACAAACCATTAACAAACTAGACACATTCCCCCTAAAACAAACCATTAACAAACTAGACACATTCCCCCTAAAACAAACCATTAACAAACTAGACACATTCCCCCTAAAACAAACCATTAACAAACTAGACACATTCCCCCTAAAACAAATCATTAACAAACTAGACACATTCCCCCTAAAACAAATCATTAACAAACTAGACACATTCCCCCTAAAACAAATCATTAACAAACTAGACACATTCCCCCTAAAACAAATTATTAACAAACTAGACACATTCCCCCTAAAACAAATCATTAACAAACTAGACACATTCCCCCTAAAACAAATCATTAACAAACTAGACACCTTAACCCTAAAACAAATCATTAACAAACTAGACACATTCCCCCTAAAACAAATCATTA
Source organism: Biomphalaria sudanica (assembly GCA_036873155.1). Taxonomy (NCBI): domain Eukaryota; kingdom Metazoa; phylum Mollusca; class Gastropoda; family Planorbidae; genus Biomphalaria; species Biomphalaria sudanica. Next base: position 126,445 of record JAZGLO010005492.1, on the reverse strand, counting down.
ACAAACTAGACACATTCCCCTTCAAACAAATCATTAACAAACTAGACACATTCCCTCTAAAACAAATCATTAACAAACTAGACACATTCCCCTAAAACAAACCATTAACAAACTAGACACATTCCCCCTAAAACAAACCATTAACAAACTAGACACATTCCCCCTAAAACAAATCATTAACAAACTAGACACATTCCCCCTAAAACAAACCATTAACAAACTAGACACATTCCCCCTAAAACAAATCATTAACAAACTAGACACATTCCCCCTAAAACAAATCATTAACAAACTAGACACATTCCCCCTAAAACAAATCATTAACAAACTAGACACATTCCCCCTAAAACAAATCATTAACAAATTAGACACCTTCCCCCTAAAACAAATCATTAACAAACTAGACACATTCCCCCTAAAACAAATCATTAACAAACTAGACACATTCCCTCTAAAACAAATCATTAACAAACTAGACACATTCCCCCTAAAACAAACCATTAACACTTTACTTTCTACATTTTGAACCCAATTCCGAGATTCCTATTTTTTGTTTCCAAAGAAAAGGAACACAATTGTGATGATTGTAATAACGTGAGGGTTAGGGTTATATCCATGTGACGTGGTACAACCAGCCCATTAGCCCTATGCTACATCTAGTGTTACACTGGCCCTGAAATATGAGGAAACAATATCCTTTACAAAATGTTAACACAAATTTCTCTTTTTTAGTTTAATTGCTAAAACAAACAGGGGCAAAAAAGGGAGGGGGGGCGCTTCATCGTTTATTTTGTGAGAAGAATGTGTGTTTATCGTCGCATATGTTTTGTTTTTTTCTTATTTATTCCAATTTCACTTTGAATGTTTAGTTTTAGCTTACCGGCCCTGTTCATGTGAAGTCGCTTTTTCTGTGCTGTTCTTCTAGTATACAATTAAACAGATGATAAAGCTACAATAAGGGACAGACAAGGCTGCTTACATTTGGAAAGGGAGACAGGCTGCCTACAGTAGGCGAAAGACAAGACTGCCTACAGTAGGAGAAAGAAAGAACTGCCTACAGTAGGAGAAAGACAAGACTGCCTACAGTAGGAGAAAGACAAGACTGCCTACAGTAGGAGAAAGACAAGACTGCCTACAGTAGGAGAGAGAGAGAGAGAATGGTTCCAACAGTAGGAGAGAGAGAGCGAGAGAGAGAGAGAAAAAAGATTGCCTACAGTAGGAGAAATACAAGACTGCCTACAGTAGGAGAAAGACAAGATTGCCTACAGTAAGAGAGAGAGAGAGACAAGACTGCCTACAGAAGGAGAGAGAGAGAGAGAGAGAGAGAGAGAGAGAGAGAGAAGACTGCCTAGAGTAGGAGAAATACAAGTCTGCCATCAGTACGAGAAAGACAAGACTGCCTACAGTCGGAGAGAGAGAGAGAGAGACAAGGCTGCCTACAGTAGGAGAGAGATACAAGGGTGCCTACAGCAATAGAAAGACAAGACTGCCTACAGTAGGAGAGAGACACAAGGGTGCCTACAGTAGGAGAGAGACACAAGGGTGCCTACAGTAATAGAAAGACAAGACTGCCTACAGTAGGAGAGAGTGACAAGACTGCCTACAGTAGGAGAGAGACAAGGCTGCCTACACTAGAAGAGAGATTGACAAGGGTGCCTACAATAGGAGAGAGAGACAAGGGTGCCTACAGTAGGAGAGTGACACAAGGGTGCATACAGTAGGAGAGAGACACAAGGATGCCTACAGTAATAGAAAGAAAAGACTGCCTACAGTAGGAGAGAGAGAGAGAGAGAGTGACAAGACTGCCTACAGTAGGAGAGTGACAAGGCTGCCTACAGTAGGAGAGAGAGAAAGACAAGACTGCCTACAGTATGAGAAACACAAGACTGCCTACAGTAGGAGAGAGAGAGAGAGAGAGAGACAATGGTTCCAACAGTAGGAGAGAGAGAGAGAGAGAGAGAGAGAGAGAGAGAGAGAGAAAAGATTGCCTACAGTAGGAGAAATACAAGACTGCCTACAGTAAGAGAAAGACAAGATTGCCTACAGTAGGAGAGAGTGTGACAAGGCTGCCTACAGTAGGAGAGAGAGAGAGAGAGTGATAAGGGTGCCTACAGTAGGAGAGAGAGTGACAAGGGTGCCTACAGTAAGAGATTGAGAGAGAGAGTGACAAGGGTGCCTACAGTAGGAGAGAGAGAGTGACAAGGGTGTCTACAGTAGGAGAGAGAGTGACAAGGGTGCCTACAGTAGGAGAGAGAGGGATAAGGGTGACTACAGTAGGAGAGAGAGTAATAAGGATGCCTACAGTAGGAGAGAGAAAGAGAGACAAGACTGCCTACAGTAGGAGAGAGACAAGACTGCCTACAGTAGGAGAGAGAGTGACATGACTGCCTATAGTAGGAGAGAGAGTGACAAGGGTGCCTACAGTAGGAGAGAGAGTGTTAAGGGGGCCTACAGTAGGAGAGAGAGTGTGATAAGGGTGCCTACAGTAGGAGAGAGCGTGACAAGGGTGCCTACAGTAGGAGAGAGAGAGTGATAAGGGTGCCTACAGTAGGAGAGAGAGTGATAAGGGTGCCTACAGTAGGAGATAGACAAGACTGCCTACAGTAGGAGAGAGAGAGAGAGTGACATGACTGCCTACAGTTGGAGAGAGAGAGTGGCAAGACTGCCTACAGTGAGAGAGAGAGAGAGAGAGAGAGAGAGAGAGACAAGGCTGCCTACAGTAGGAGAAAGAGACAAGACTGCCTACAGTAGGAGAGAGACACAAGGGTGCCTACAGTAGGAGAGAGACACAAGAATGCCTACAGTAATAGAAAGACAAGACTGCCTACAGTAGGAGAGAGAGTGACAAGACTGCCTACAGTAGGAGAGTGACAAGACTGCCTACAGTAGGAGAGAGAGAAAGAGAAGACTGCCTACAGTAGGAGAGAGAGTGACAAGGCTGCCTACAGTAGGAGAGAGAGTGATAAGGGTGCCTACAGTAGGAGAGAGAGAGAGTGATAAGGGTGCCTACAGTAGGAGAGAGAGAGAGTGATAAGGGTGCCTACAGTAGGAGAGAGAAAGAGAGACAAGACATCCTACATTAGGAGTGAGACAAGACTGCCTACAGTAGGAGAGAGAGTGACAGGAATGCCTACAGTAGGAGAGAAAGTGGCAAGACTGCCTACAGTAGGAGAGAGAGAGAGAGAGAGACAAGGCTGCCTACAGTAGGAGAGAGAGACAAGACTGCCTACAGTAGGAAAGAGAGTGACCAGACTGCCTACAGTAGGAGAGAGAGAGAGAGACAAGGCTGCCTACAGTAGGAGAAAGAGACAAGGCTGCAAACAGTAGGAGAGAGAGTGACAAGGCTGCCTACAGTAGGAGAGAGAGAGAGAGAGAGAGAGAGACATGGCTGCCTACAGTAGGAGAAAGAGACAAGGGGGCCTACAGTAGGAGAAAGAGACAAGGCTGCCTACAGTAGGAGAGAGAGACAAGGCTGCCTACAGTAGGAGAGAGACAATTTTTGGATCAAGTTGAAATTTTGCTTAATTATTCATAATCGATGACAATACACGATTCAGTGAAAACTTAACCAATTGGTCAATCAATGGACCTCATTCACCAATCGTAAACAAACAACATTTAGCCACGTGGTTCTCTATCTCTTCTACACAAACTACGCAATCTATAAAGGCTGTCACGTGCTACGTTTTTTTTCATTGTTTTATCAATATTATCACGTGGCTAAATGTTGTTTGTTTACGATTGGTGAATGAGGTCCATTAGTAGCAATTATTAATTGATTTTGTTGTATACAGAAAGCGGAGCTTACCCAACAATATTGAGATATATGAGAGTGATTTTTTTTTTCTTTTTTTTTTTTCATATATATATTTATTTCTCTACTTGTCACGTCATTAAAGAACCAAATTAATATCTGACCTATTTAAAGAGTTCTCTGGTAATGACAAAAAAAAGCTAAAGCAAGCAGAAAGAAAAACTGCTAGACATTAACGAGGTTCGCCATTATCAGCCAACGGTCAATCTGCCAACGATGACCACGTGACCTGGTTCGCCGCAGCCAGTCCAGTAAACATGACGGTGTGGTCAAAAGCTAAATTGGGGTTGAAGGTCAGACAAAATCAATCAATTCACGATAGCGCGCCGGGCACTGGCTTTACCTCTCCTATATCTCCCTGACAAGTGGAAAGAACATCTTTTGGTGAGAGACCGATACAAAGACTGAAGAACGAGGCGCCAGAGAATAAAAAGAAGTAGGAGTAGGGTGCTTTGGTACCATCTTGACAGATCATTTGGAATAAAACAAAAACAAAAAACACAAGAAGGAGGGTGGGGACTCGTCGTGAACGACCGCTCTCAAAGACGACAACACACAATAAGTCCGATAACTCAAGCCATTACATTACGCCGCTGGCTGTACCAATCACAATTACAAGACGCAATGGTCTGTTTTATGTCACACCGTTACCAGCAAGGGTATTACTTGAGCGAGTCATACAAAATGGACGTTCTGTGGTGTGCTGCTAACTTAGCATATTTTCGGCCACACAGGAAGAAGTATGTTTAAAAATTTAGTGTCCATATATCTATCCGTCCATTAAGGGACGCCTTCCCAGCACTTTAGCTGTCTGCATCTTTTCACTGGTACTGTTTTCAGCTGGAAGGTCTTTGTCAACCCCTTATGACTTGTGCCACACGGTTTAAGTTTTCGTTTCTGGACAGTGGTCAACAGGTCATTGTGTTCCCAGCAAATATTAAACAATCAAAATATAAAAACAAGGTTATCAAAAAGGGGATAACTCCTATGCTTAAAATTATATCTACTAATAATGTACAAGTTATTTCCCTTATTCGATATCCAACAACATAATTTATTACCAATAATTAATTGATTAATTGAGTATTTTTGTTTATTGATTAATGTTTTGTTAGGTCCAATAAATAATCGAGTGAGGGAGAAATAGCGTTAACAATCATTTACGGGGACTAAACCAAACAAATTTAGCCATTTCTGTGAATGCTGAAGTATTAGTTTCCCTTGTTGCTATTAAACAAAATAATCAAATACCAGTAATCTATTATCTCATTGGTTAGTTGTTTTTTTTTTTAATTGATTCATGTCTCGTCTATGTCAATGTATAATTGTGTGAAGTTTCAGCTTGATCAGAGAATGGGTGTACAACGCGTACATTTGTTTAACAGACAGATAGACAGAGTGAGTAGATATACGCTTTGTAAAAATACTTAATACAAATGAAAGCTTCTTTCACCGTGTAGAAACGTATCATGTAACTCATACAATCATATAGTAAATTGCTTTTTTTTTTAAACAAAAAAAAATCTTTTAAACAGCCTACATTTTGAATAAGGCCAATACATCCATCTAGAATATAAAAGTATATGATTATTATGACTTATGTACAAACTGGATACTTCAATTTATGTTTTATACTTGTGAAAAACTAAAATCTACTTCAGTGTACACTACGTCTGGATTTAAAATAGAGAGAAAGGAACTGAGAGAGGGAGAGAGAGGGGGATAGAGAGAGAGGGGGATAGAGAGAGAGAGAGAGAGAGAGAAAGAAAAGAGAAAAAGAAAGAGAGAAAGTAAGAGAAATTATTTGTGAAAGAGAAAGCGGTAGAGAGAGACAAATAGACAGACAGAAAAAGAGAGATAGAGATTAAAAAGAATGGGAGAGAGAAAGAGAGAAGTTGAGATAGAGATAGAAAAAAAGAAAAGAGAAGGTGAGACAGACAGACAAAGAGAACATTCAGGAGAGAAAAGAAAAGAGAAGGTGAGAGAGACAAAGAGAACATTCAGGAGAGAGAAGAAAAGAGAAGGTGAGACAGACAGACAAAGAGAACATTCAGGAGACAAAAAAACAACGGAAGAAAGAGCTGCGTACATTTTTTTCAGGGAGTCGTGAGCCAAGTTTTTAGCTCTGATCGTTAGTGTAAAGATTATTTTTTTCGACTAGTCACAAAACACTATAGTCTTAAAGGTATTTTGAAGAAAAAATGTTGGTAACTAGACAAAATACAAACATTTTAGAGAAAGCTGCCAAAACTTAGTCGATAGGATTCATTAACTATATTCTTAGAGTTCAAATTTTTAACCAAAAAATTATAATAAAGAAAGAACTATATATATATATTTAAAATTGATATAGAAAATCGGTATAGAAAATCAATATAGATTATCAAAATAGATAGATAGATAGATAGATAGATAGATAGATAGATAGATAGATAGATAGATAGATAGATAGATAGATAGACAGACGGACAGATTAATTGATTGATTTTACTTAGATTTAGGACAGAACAGAATTTTTAAAATACTCAAAAAAAAGAGAGAGAGGGAGAGAGAGAGAATTTAAAATACATAGCAGAAGTCATGTTGAAAGGAGCATGTGACACCAGCTAAGTAAATAACTTGGTTAACTCCTCCACACCAAGCACAGAATCCATTAAACTCCATCGAGTGTCACACAGTGATATAATCCACCAATTGTGTCACCAGGCACTACCATAAGTTTCCCTCGTTCTATTCACATCGACTTTGTGTCAAAATCTCGCGGTCAATGTTTACCCCCCAAAAAAAGTTTCAATCGACCGGTGACAAAATCAAAGCGACACCGGAAACGTCTTTGAAATGGCTGTTTGATGATACTTCCGATTCCCGAGCTGTCAGAGACAAGTGAATGACGTCAGTTTTATTTCCTAAGACGTCAATGTCACAACTGTCCAACACACTACGACCTCCTAATACTGCAAGATTTATTTTTAAAAAAAACACAAAATTAACAATGACCTTTTTTTTACATCTCAGGACAATCTAAAAAAAAAAGTATGACTTAGTAATGAATTAAAGCTGAGCTGGGTTGGTCATTGTAAGAGATGAATCACTATCAACAGTCATCCTTTAAAGTACGGTGGAGGGCGCATGAAGAAAGTATCGTCCAAAGCAAAGCTGGCTGGATAACAGAACAGAATAGACCGGCCTCTCTCCTGATATCCTGCTAACACCAGCTGCTGACTGGAGCAAGGAAAGTTATGCGAACCGTTACAACACCCCTTCGACGAAAATCAAGGGACAGATAATGATAATGATGATGAATGAATGAATTTAATACTGCGAAGTTGATCATAATTGTCAATTAAAAGAAAAGATTAAAAGCATCACTGATTGTCATAATCATTGACACAACTCCGAGTTTACAAAACCCTAAACCTTGCCCCCCCCCCCTTTACACTAGATCGACACTGTCATCATTGCATCAGTCAATATTGGTCAGGACTACATAGCCCTTTTATCTATGCATTGGATACTTGGTTACATAGGTGTGACTGGCAAAACCATTACAGAGGGGTAAGACTATCCAAGAAAAAAGCTTGAGAGTTTTCTTCACACACTACAGTTAATAGAACAGCAAAATGGCTGGAGTTTAAGATAAATACCAAAAAAGATCGTCCAGAAACATTTTTGCCACAAAAAAAAAAAGAGATCTACAATAAAAAAATATGTCTTTAACTGTCCTCCTGTCATTGTCAAACTGTAAGGCTAGTGGCCATGGAGTCATATAGCGTTTTAGATTAGTGTTTCAACCAGCCATGGAGTATTGTAGCGTTTTAGGCTAGTGTTTCACCCAGCCATGGAGTTATGTAGCGTTTTAGGCTGGTGTTTCACCCAGCCATGGAGTTATGTAGCGTTTTAGGCTAGTGTTTCAACCTGCAATGGATTCATGTAGCGATGTTCTTTACCCAATTTGAGTTTTTTTTTAAGTAGCAACAATATAAGGACATTTATGGTGGTAGAGCGGTAAAGCGCTTAGCTTCTGAACCGGAGGTCCCGGGTTCGAATCGTGGTGAAGACTGGGATTTTTATTTCGGGATCCTTGGGCGCCTCTGAGTCTACTCAGCTCTAATGGGTACCTGACATCAGTTGGGGAAAAGTAAAGGCGGTTTGTCGTTGTGCTGGCAACATGACACCTTCGTTAACCGTAGGCCACAGAATCAAATGACCTTTACATCATCTGCCCTATAGACCACAGGGTCTGAAAGGGGTAACTTTCTTTTTTTTTATGGTAACAACTTTTACGGTAAAGTAAGAATTTCGGTGATAACCTAAAGTAAATTTAGGTGGTTTACAAGGCAGATTTGGAGCGCTTTTCTTCATGTCTGCTCTGGCAATACTTTTTTTTCAACCAATTTGCGGGACAACCGATCTTCATCTGTTGAAACTGAGACATCCTGGAGGGCTGTTTGAATAACCACAGAAATCATAGTCGTTATGGAGAAAATTCTCTTCACCTTCATCTAACACTAAATCTGTTGGACCGCTGGTGCACCACATCAGATTTGTCGACCGTCTTTCTTCATGCTTCTCTGTCTTTTGCCATGGATAGAGCCTCTTGCAATGAAAGGTCCGTCCATTATTTTATGTTTGCCTTGGATAGAGCCTCTTTTAATGAAAGGTCCGTCCATTATTTTATGTTTGCCATGGATAGAGCCTCTTTTAATGAAAGGTTTGTCCATTATTTTATGTTTGCCTTGGATAGAGCCTCTTTCAATGAAAGGTCCGTCCATTATTTTATGTTTGCCTTGGATAGAGCCTCTTTCAATGAAAGGTCCGTCCATTATTTCATGTTTGCCTTGGATAGAGCCTCTTTTAATGAAAGGTTTGTCCATTATTTTATGTTTGCCTTGGATAGAGCCTCTTTCAATGAAAGGTCCGTCCATTATTTTATGTTTGCCTTGGATAGAGCCTCTTTCAATGAAAGGTCCGTCCATTATTTCATGTTTGCCTTGGATAGAGCCTCTTTCAATGAAAGGTCCTTCCATTATTTTATGTTTGCCATGGATAGAGCCTCTTTTAATGAAAGGTTTGTCCATTATTTTATGTTTGCCTTGGATAGAGCCTCTTTCAATGAAAGGTCCGTCCATTATTTTATGTTTGCCTTGGATAGAGCCTCTTTCAATGAAAGGTCCGTCCATTATTTCATGTTTGCCTTGGATAGAGCCTCTTTCAATGAAAGGTCCTTCCATTATTTAATTTTTGCCTTGTATAGAACCTCTTCCAATGAAATGTCCTTCCATTATTTAATGTTTGTGTCATATACCAGTTTTAGAACCCTTGCAACATTTGGTGACTAGTAATCACTTAACTATTCCGTGCAGTTTGTACGAGATTTTTCCTGGTTGGGGACTGACCACGAGGTGGACACCTCGGTTGATCTTAGACTCTTGTAGAGAGAGGAGTGTTATGGATATTTTTGACAGCAGAGTTATGTATAAGTATTGTAGTTATTATAATTGATTTGTGTTCAGAACACATTTCCTTGGATGTAATTTGTGATGGCTGAAGTCGCCAATATCTTTTGTGATTTATTTTATATGTAATAAAAACCATGTCTGCTACCAGTGAGTCTATTAATAATTTTAAATGTTGTGGTTGGAGAGTTCAGTATGTTAGTGTTCTCACGGACCTGCAAATCTAGTGCGTGTGAGAAAGTATTTAGTTCAGAAAAACATTATAGTAGTACCAGAAGAGGTATCTACAACACACAGAGACATTCGCATCATCAGGCCTACAACAAGAACCAGGCCGTGACAGTTTGCCTTGTATAAAACCTCTTTCAATGAAAGGTGCTTCCATTATTTAATGTTTGCCTTGTATAGAACCTTTTTCAATGAAAGGTCCTTCCATTATTTAATGTTTGCCTTGGATAGAACCTCTTTCAATGAAAGGTCCTTCCATTATTTAATGTTGTCTTTCCATCGCTTTCTCTGGTCACAGATATGTACGACATGGCAACGTGCTATTGGTCTAAACTGCCCACAGGTTGTGACGTTGCAGGTCAGTGTTGAAGCCTTCAATAACGAATGGTCTTGACTGGAATCGTGTTCGATAACAACAATTTAGTATAGTCAAGTGACAATAGTGTACGATGTGCAAGTCCATACTTTTCTCAAACTTACAGCTCTCTTCATTATAGGCAACTAATAATTGTTTGTTATATATCACCATACGTTGTGCATCTTTATTAGTTTTATATGTACACTGTTATGGCACGATTAGGAATTAGTTATTTGTCTCCTAGAAAGGGAAAATTTTGATTTACATTCAATGACGCGACAACTAAAAACAAATCTAGAATTTTAGGAAGAATAGCGAACAGACTACTTTTGATGACAATGGCACTACCGAGAGGCAGTTGTTATGAACTTAAGAGATTTAGCTTGACGTTATCAATAAACTTTATGTTCGACATTCGCTATGGGCGTCGACTAACTTATATTGTTGGCCTTAGCGACTGTATTATTCGAGTGTTACCTCCATTATACTTAACTGCATAAAACGCAGCGCGGAAGCACCTAACAATACGTATATTGATTGAAATGTATGGAGATTGTATAATTTGTTTTCAACCTCTTACCCACTAGGTACAATACCTACTGTGTGTTCCGAAAATAATAAACTAAACATTTAGATTTTAGTTGTCATGGATAAAACAGTTCGGTCAATATCGGAATCAAACACACTACATTCGCTTTATTAGCGCCACGCTCTAGCAACTTATCTTATAGATATCTTATAGTCTTCAAATGCAAAAACACAATTTAATTAAAAAATACTCAGAAAGACACAAAGATAAAAGCAGATTTCTCGTTCCATATGCTAGGACAAATTTGTACAAATGCTCCTTCTTCCCTAGTGCTATTAGAGCATGGTTTGGGCTGCCTGAGCTAGCCAGGAAAACCAGTGACTTGGCAGAATTTAGTTCATTGGACTAAATGCATGAGACGTAGGACGTTATCATCTTCTTTTTTTAAGTAACGTCTGTATTTTACAAGGTAAGATAAGATTTAAATTGAGATCGAGATATAATGTAGATTGGATTTAGAGAGCTCGAAATTTCAAAAAGATAGGACTAGATCTATAAGTTCTAAGCGGAAACAACATTAATTAATCTACATAATCATCTAGACATTTCTCGATCTAGAAATTGTGAGATCTACTGGGGTATTTGGAACATTTTATTATTTTTATTTCATTAATGCTATACAACAAATATTATCTAGCTGTGAAAATATTACACCGACACCAAAATTATCTTTTTATGTCAATGGGAAAGACGTTTGGGCATTTTTATGTGTATGGAAAGAGGTAGTTCCGAATCTCTGACCTACTTTAGAAAAAGTCACGTGACTGTTGTCTTATACATGACAATAATGGCAATATCTTCCTATGATAAGATGTAGATCTAGATTTAGTGCTAGCCTAGATCTAGTAGACCTACTAAATAAAAATTAGTGAATTATTGTAACATACTTTTTATTACTTAAAGATGTATAGATCTAGAGTAATCTTGATTATTTTCATGTTTAAATTACAATGAGGTCATAAGTGTAAACAACACACCCACGTGACTGAGAAGAGATCCGGAACTACCCCATTGGACTACAGAAAATGCGAAAAACTGTTACCGAAAAATGAATTCGCGTGTTGCTAACTCGTTACTTTTGAAACCATGATAGATAGCAGCTTGAACTTTGAAACAGTTATTGTACTTCCTTGGGTGTTTGTCCCAATTCATTGCTTTATCTTTTATGCAAACAAACTTTTGGTAGCATAAAACAATGTAAAGAATGAGAATATTAGATTTCGTGAAAATACGAAATAAAAATCAATAATTATAAATTGAGTTGTGTGATCGAATATATTTTTTTGAAAGTCCATTTTGTATGGCTCAACTTTCATTCTTATGCTTGCTCAGTGTACTAAACTACAGTATATTAAGCGAAATAGTCTGTGACAGATACGTATTTGTGAGGTTTCTGTGACATTTTGAGGTGTTCCTTTTAAGCAGCTCTGCATTCAAGAGGGCTCTATTTCAAATCCTTATTCCAGAAGAGTTAGAAGAGTCTTATAATTGATGATGGGCTGTCCTGTTTCTTCTTTAGGGAAAAAATAACGCCTATTAATTTTTTTGAAATGTTATTACTTTAAACGATCAAAACAAGCCCATAACTTGAATATTCCTGGTCCATGGGCCTATTCGAGAGGGGCCGCCTCTGATAAAGTCTCAAGCGTATTGTAGTTTCATTCCTTATTTTGTACTCCGTCATATCACTATTGATTGTCCCTGATTCTGAAAACGTTTGTTCATTTCAATACCTAAGAACAAGGCAGCCGTCCTCGTCATTTAATTATTATGGCCATGTGAACTCAACATAAAAATAAGGATTATACAATGCGAACTAATAAATGTCTTTCTGGTTTCAAAAAACTGCATAATTATTCTGATTGGTTGGAGAGATTTATGACCGTTTGCGCCTGTTGTTATTAATTGTTATGTAAACAGCTGAATAAAAGAACGTGAGAATGACTTTGGTGGCTCCACAGATTCATGCACACAGCTGGTGTTCAATAATTCAATTCCTTTGTTTAAAGCTTATATCAACTCACTCTCTCTCTGATTAAAAGTTTGTACACGTTATTCCTCCCAGGTCCATTCTCCGATCAAGTTAAACTTTGCACAGTTATTTATTACATAAATCAGTTTAAAAAATGACCAATTAGTCAATTTGTTACTGATAGTTAATTCTTTTGTTTGATACCAACAAGGGAAATAAATCCTTCAGTATTCACATATAAGGCTAAATATGTAGGGTTATGACCCCTTCAAAAATTGTACAGTTATTTCTCATACACCCATTTTCGGATCAAGTGGAAACTTTAAACAATCATTATTGTTCCTAACAAAAAATGAATTAAATTTTTAAAACATTAACCGATTGGTCAATTAATTATTTGCAATTTAACTATTATGTTTGATATCTTCGAATATGTTTCTGATCACCATCCAGTCTTATCTTATAAAAAAAAAAGACGCTACTTCAAAAAGAAGATAAGTACGTCCTACGCGTCATGCATCTAGTTATGCATGTCAACCAATGACTTAAATTCTGCCAAGTCATTGGTTTTCCTGGCTGGCTCAGACAATTCATTCCATGCTCTAATAGCTATAGGGAAGAAGGAGCTTTTGTACAAATTTGTCCTAGCATATGGAACAAGAAATGTGACTTTATCTTTCTGAGTATTTTATAAGATTTTGTTTTTGTATTTGAAGATTATGGTTCAGTGTTTTATGTATAATTGCTACTTTACTTTTGAGTCGTCTCTCCTGAAGGCTTTCTAAATTTAGTGATTTTACTAAAGGTGTTACTCTAGTCAAATGGGAATAGGCGTTAAGAATGTCTTCTGCGGGAGGTTTGCACTAGGAAGTAAAGTATCTTCAACTCCGAAGGAACATCAGAAACATGTCAGACATTTTTTTTTTAAATACTATGTTGAGGTAACATTTGACTTTCACTCCACGATTTTAAAAGCATTTAACTAACAAGAAGCAACAGGGAGATTTGATACGAAGATAGTTCTACTCTGTGAGATATTGTTGAACTTTTCGCTTGGTTCTACTTTTATTATTTGGTAACAGTGAAGTCCAGTTAAGCGTCCTTGACATTGTTTAGTTGATCGTGAACATCTCCACTAGCTCTATGTATGTCTAGTAAACTCAAATAGGTCTGGAAACTAAAAAGGCCGCAAAAAGAAAAAAAGGTTTTCAAATATATAAATCACTTCTTACTACCACTACAATGACGTTTGTTTCCCGGCATTCCTTTCTCCAACTTGACTGTTTTTCTTACTTCCTTTTGTTGTTTTTTTCCCGATGATTTCCAAATCTCTTGGCGCCAATTTTGTCAGCAGACGACTTCAAGCCCATGACAGAGCCTCCCCTCCCGTGGTTCACGGCGTAATTGTTAGCATCGATTCGTCATGCCGTGTCCACTAGAACTCATTAGTTGACTTTCTCTGAGAAGACTTTTGCTCTTTTGTAGAGATAGTTGAAGAGATAGTTGAAGAGATAGTTGAAGAGATAGTTGAAGAGATAGTTGAAGAGATAGTTGAAGAGATAGTTGAAGAGATAGTTGAAGAGATAGTTGAAAAGATAGTTGAAGAGAGGGATGAAAAAAAATAGTTGAAGAGATAGTTGAAGAAATAGCTTAAGAGACAGGTGAAAAAAGAGATAGCTAAAGAAATATCGGAAGAGATATAGTTGAAGAAATAGCTTAAGAGACAGGTGAAAAAAGAGATAGCTAAAGAAATATCGGAAGAGATATAGTTGAAGAAATAGCTTAAGAGACAGGTGAAAAAAGAGATAGCTAAAGAAATATCGGAAGAGATATAGTTAAAGAAATAGCTTAAGAGACAGGTGAAAAAAGAGATAGCTAAAGAAATATCGGAAGAGATATAGTTGAAGAAATAGCTTAAGAGACAGGTGAAAAAAGAGATAGCTAAAGAAATATCGGAAGAGATATAGTTAAAGAAATAGCTTAAGAGACAGGTGAAAAAAGAGATAGCTAAAGAAATAACGGAAGAGATATAGTTGAAGAAATAACTCAAGAGATGGTTGAAAAAAAGAAATAGCTAAAGAAAAAGCTGAAGACAGGTAAAACGAGATAGTTGAATAGATATGTAAAAAAAAAAAGGAATTGCTGAAGAGAGTAGAGAAAAAAGAGCTAGTTGAAGAAATAGTTAAGATAGTTGAAGAAATAGTTAAGATAGTTGAAGAAATAGTTAAGATAGTTGAAGAAATAGTTAAGATAGTTGAAGAAATAGTTAAGATAGTTGAAGAAATAGTTAAGATAGTTGAAGAAATAGTTAAGATAGTTGAAGAAATAGTTAAGATAGTTGAAGAAATAGTTAAGATAGTTGAAGAAATAGTTAAGATAGTTGAAGACAGCTGAAGAGGTGTCCATTGTTATTGTTTGCTGCGTTATATATTTATACAAAAGGAAACAATGATCGAGCCAGGAAAGAAAGGAAAGAGAGCCAGACGAAAGAAAAACTAGGAAATCACAACAGTATTGATGACAGACCTACAGGTTTGTGTATAATGTGTGGCCTTAGTGACATGTAGGGGAGCCATTCATGACCAACAGGAATGATACAGTTATCAGCGTGGTCGAGAAGATAAGTGCGCTTCAACTTGGCTACCTAGAAGGGGCTCGAGGTTCGATACCCGACTCGGGCAGAGTTGTGTTTACTGAGCGCCTAAAGGCTGCATGGAAAAACCTTCTTCTAGATACCCCCCGCCCACCACTGGCCCACAAATGAGATTGGACCAAAGCGCTCTGAGCATGTATAAGCCATAATTTTTTTTATTTTTTTTTATTGATAGCATGGTTTGTTAGGTCTGATTGTTTATATTCAAATGAGTCATATGTTAGGAACATGAAGACTTAGGATTAATCTAAAGGCTTTAGTTTTATTGATGTAGTTGTTTTTTAGTGACTTCAAAATGTA
Source organism: Biomphalaria sudanica (assembly GCA_036873155.1). NCBI lineage: Eukaryota > Metazoa > Mollusca > Gastropoda > Planorbidae > Biomphalaria > Biomphalaria sudanica. The sequence goes on along the minus strand of JAZGLO010005492.1, from coordinate 111,075 downwards.
TTGAGTTTCTTTGTTGAGTTGATGGCTGGTGAGAGAACGAATGAAAGAAACAGCATGCAGACCTAACGTTAAAGAATATCAAGGTAATGGACTGGCCTTGCATTGGGAGAAACAAGCTCAGGATGTCACTAAATATCGAGGACCTGGGGTGGCTGGTCGCATGATCTTTTTGGGTGTATTAACTGACCCACAGTCTTCAGAGAGGCGCGGCGTCTGAGTGGTAAAGCGCTGGCCTTCCGAACCGAGAGGTCACGGGTTCGAGTCCTTCTGAAGACTGTGAAAATTTTTAATTTCGGGAATAAGGGCGCCTCTAAGCCCACCCAGCTCTTATGCATACCTGTCATTAGTTCTGGCTACGTGACACCCTCGTAAACCGTGGGCCACAGAATCAAATGACCCTTACATCCCCTACTCTATAGATCACAACCTCTGAAACGGGACATTTTTTTTAGTCTTTTCGACAGGTCAAGATGAAAAAAAATTCAAAAGAACGTTCGTGGATTCTAAGAAAAATTTTAAAACTGTTTATTAGGATTTCCACAGGCAGGGTTGTCTCAAAGGGTCCCCACAGCTCAAGTAGAAAGTAGCTAAAGAAAACTGTTTATTAGGATTTCCACAGGAAGGGTTGTCTCACAGGGTCCCCACAGCTCAAGTAGAAAGTAGCTAAAGAAAACTGTTTATTAGGATTTCCACATTCAGGGTTGTCTCACAGGGTCCCCCACACCTCAAGAAGAAAGTAGCTAAAGAAAAATGAATAAACACATTGACGGTCGAAATGGAGAAGTGTCAGGCCTGACCTAGGTAAACTAGGCCCAATGTGGCTGCCAAGTTTGGCAATACCTTAGGCCGTCCCTGTATTTATGTTTAGAGTGGAATGAAGTGCCTTTGAGCAAAATACCAGAGCTCCTTCCTGTATATTTCTTTATGTAGGCCTATTTGAATATTTGCATGTTGATTACTATATAAACATGTGTTGAAATGCATAAATCAGTGTAAAAAATATGTTCGTGATTATGTGTACTTGTGCCTTTAATTTATATATTTATTACTAATTCAGTGCATTAGCAATTCAATAAATCATCACTAATAATACAATGCATGTTTATAGAGAGAAATCCTGTGCTATATTCAGCATATCAAATACACTTATGGAAATTCGTTTATAGCGGTTGAGTGATATTATTTTGTTGTATTGATCTTACTTGATGAAGGTGTAAGTTCTATTTTTTGTACGTGCCCAGTAATGTTTGGCATGTCTCTGAGACCTCATATAATTGTTCATCTTTCTAATGGACGTTACCGTCATGCAAGAAACCCGGGTGTCAATAGACTGGATGAATAAATGGCTGCGGATCTGAATAGAACTATTTTTTTTTTAAAAGCTAGGTTTCCGTTTGATAAAAATGAAGAGAAAGAAAGAGAGGCAGGTTGACAGACAGATGGGTGGAAAGAAGGAATGACATACTGAAAGAGGGAGAGAAAGAGAGATAGAGTGGAGGAGAATGAAAGAGTATGACTCAAGAGAAAATTAAACTTGAAAGCTGGAGAGAAATAAAGGTGATAACTATTATAGAACGAAGAGAAAGAAAGTGAGGGTGATGTGGGGGGGGGGGGGTAGACGAAAGTAAAGTAAAGAAAGAATGAAAGAGGAAGAGAAACAAAAAAAAAAAAGAAGGAAAGAGAACATTAGAGCTGGAGGAACAGTCATAGGTGAAGAAGGAGAATGAAGAAAAGATTTTTTTTTTTAAATGGAAAAGAAAAGAAGTGAAGAAAGAGAGAGAGAGAGAGAGAGAGAGAGAGAGAGAGAGAGAGAGCGGACAAAAAAAGAGTTGCAATACAAAATAATACAACACGCTTTTTTTTATATATATAAAGGTTGTATAGCTCGCGATAGGTATTGATTTATATTTCAAAAGTCCAGGTTGTTGCAAATTGGTTCAGAACGTCAATTTTGATTATACATTTTTTTGTTCCGCCTCATCACGCACGCACGCGAATCTAGTATAAACAAGGTTACAAAGACAGTTTGTGTGGAAACACAAACTCATAATCGGCCCCCGAAGTGGTCCACCCAGTCAGGCTTCAATATTTTCAGAAAGAACATCCAAATGAAATTATATCAAAGACAAATGAGAGATAAGAATGGAGAAAGAAGGTTGACAGATCTTGTGTAGTGCCCCAACGATCCAGCAGATCAAAGGATAAGTCCAAGTGAATGCAAAGTTAGATGTGAACCTGGCCTAACTAGTTCCCCTTTCAGACCTTGTGGTCTATAGGGTAGATGATGTAAAGTTCATCTGTTTTTGTGGCCTACGGTTAACGAGGGTGTCATGTAGCCAGAACAACGACCAACCGCCTTTACTTTTCCCCAACTAATATCAGGTACCCATTAGGTAGACTCAGAGGCGCCCAAGGATTCCGAAGTTGAAAATCCCAGTCTTCACCAGGATTCGAACCTGGGAACCAAGCGCTTTACCGCTCAGCTACCGCGCCTCTCCAGGCCTTACTGAAGTCTTACAAATTATGTAATAGTTGAAAAGGCTCAATCTCTTAATCGAATGCTCAAAAAAAAAACATTTCTGCTATAAAAAATAGTTCAGGAAAATAAAGTTTATAACATTACTATTCGTTTTAAATTAGGTCTAACTTATAATAAATACTAATTAGCTTTTTCTCTTTAAAAAAAACTGCTTGCATAACTGATTTTAAAAATTAAATTTTTCGCTTTCAGTAAAAAAAAAAGTAGCCGTTGCATCAGAACTTTGAATGGTCTAAAATATTGTGATGTCGGATTTTCAATATCTTTTCTAGTTTACGAGATCTAAACGGGACGGACGGACAGTTGATTAGTACCAAATATTGAAAACAAAAAGATGTAACATTTTAACAAGAAAAACATTTTAAAAAATACATTATGAAACCAAAAAAAATATAAATAATTATTTTTTTATGGTCAAGCCGGTTGAGGATTCGTACTTCGGCATGAACGGGATGAACCTAGCTCTCTATCGATTAGGGCAGAGCTACTTTCAACTATTTGAACTATTGTAAAGCTCATCTGTTTTAATTGTAATTTTTTAAATTATTTATTGGCACTTTCCTGATATTGACATCTAGAACTAGGTCTAGACTGCTAATTTAGGTCTAGATCTAGAATCTAGATGCAGTCTATAATTAGATTTACCTTAAAAATATTAGCAAAGCTTTGATATGTTTTTAGATCGACTTAGAAGATGATGCGAAAAATTTTCATTTATCATATACTCTTGAATCAATAATGCCTTGCGTCATTTCTTGAACGCGATAGTCTTTTCGAAACCAATAATGGATCTAGGTCTATATTTCGTTCTCCAGCCAAATTAACATTTATTTATTTTTTTTACTTAGAAAAATTTAAACGGTCAGACTAGAGTTTCCTCCGTGTGGCCAACGAGCTAGTAATTCTTTTCTCAGCGATGTACATCAACTGTTAAATGTAATGGAGAATCGTTAGAGATGTTTTTGAGATATTCAGGTTCCTCCGCCCACCCTCTACCTTCCATGAAGTTCTGACGTGAATAGAGCTATAGTAAAAACGACAAAAAGGGACCTGACTTTTTCACTTCACACTTCCTAAGTCCCCACTGCGGCCCTACGCTCCATAGACTTCCAGCTGAGCCGCGTTTCTTACATCAAATCATAAGGCTCAACAGTCTTATCAACACAGGGACCAAAGGTTTGAGGTCGCTCCCTAATGAGCTCAGACAAAGCTCAGGTTTGACTACATTGGAGAAGACAGAGCCATCCCTATCCAAAACTTATTTAGCTTTGCCTTTTAACTCGGTTTTTTTTTCTTACAATTCCTCTTTATTATTTCGCAAACTCTTCATAAGTTTCAAGGGTAAAAAAAAAAGTAGAAGTGGTACACTGGGTGGACGTTTGTGGCCAATTAGCTAGTGACTTTTTCCCCGAAGATCTAAATAAAATGTTAAATTTCTAGAAAATCGTTTTTGGCCTTTTTTTTTTAATGCACGAATTTGTTTCCTCCACCCCCCCCCCCCTTTTTTTTTCCAATTTCTTTTTCCTTCCACCCATAAAGAGAGTTCGAGCTTATATAAGAAACAAAAATGTATAGTGATAAGCTTGAAAGAACAAAAAAAAAAAGAAAGGAAAATGGAACTCCATTGGCTTCTTCCCATGAATGTCAGGTTTGGTCTCCTGCTGTTCGGAATTCAGAAAAACGTATTGACAATTCATTGTTCAAGCCTCTTAGACGTCTGGTTACCTTCGTCTAGTCATTGTTAGACTGCTGGGAGTTTTAGTGTGTAATCATTGGAGATCAATGCAAAGTACCTGGACTCCGAGCCTCCATTCAGGTTGATATTGAACACAGGTAGATCGAGTCAGACGTAACAATGGGCGGTGATAGATCTTGAGTGAAAGATTTTTTCTTACAATGACAAAATTGTCTCTATAAAAAGGTGAACGTCAGTAAAGTAAAGTTCCCCTTTCAGACTGTGTGACTTCTATGGCAGACTATGTGACTTCTATGGCAGGCTATGTGACTTCTATGGCAGACTATGTGACTTCTATGGCAGACTATGTGACTACTATGGCAGACTATGTGACTTCTATGGCAGACTATGTGACTTCTATGGCAGACTATGTGACTTATATGGCAGACTATGTGACTTATATGGCAGATGATGTAGAGGTGTCTAGGATTTAATAAGCATGACATTTATTTGTAGGATGCTACGAGACATAGCATTTATACGCATTATACAGTCCGAAAACTGGACAACCACAATCCCAGGAACTCAAGACGTGACACAGGACTTAAATGTTGTAGTGATTCAATAGGCTGGCATGTAGAAGCAAGACCAATTGTCATAGAAGGCCTGAACACAGACCTGCAACGTTGCAACATGTGGGCATTTTAGACCAATGCCTCTTGGCCACGTCACAGTCTGTAAGTCTAAACTTAGAGATGTCTCAAGCTGCAACACTTGCTCAGCAGCAGGTACCCGGTTGTGTGTCGGACTGAAACAAAGCTGTTACGTTGTATCTTGCGTGATTGAGTATATCTGTGATTGATTTCTTGATTGGGTATATCTGTGATTGGTTTCTTGATTGAGAATATCTGTGATTGGTTTCTTGATTGAGTATATCTGTGATTGGTTTCTTGATTGAGTATATCAGTGATTGGTATCTTGATTGAGTATATCTGTGATTGGTTTCTTGATTGAGTATATCTACGCTTGCTCTAATATATTTTATCGGATCCTTGTTCGCCAAATCATTTTAAAACAAAGAAACCCAGATATGATTAAAGTAAAAGAAAAAAAATTAATTAACAGAAATTCCACGTCAGTTAATAAATAAACCCAACAACAATATTGTATCAGAATCAGAGCGATGAAATCACACAGCTTGGCTAAGTCGGAGCTATTAGCCCGAACTAAACCAACAGACTGTTTCGACTGCTTCCTTTACTAGATCTTTGCTGCAAATAGTTTATCCTGCCAACATACATTGGCCATTCTGTCAGTAAAGTACAATTCCCATTTTAGACATTGTGTTAAATAGCGAAGATGATGTAAAGGTCATCTGTTTCTGTGTTCAGCGGCTAACGATGGTGTCATGTGACCAGCACAACGACCAACCGCTTTTACTTTCCCCCCAACTAATGTCAGGTACCCATTAGAGCTGGGTGGACATAGAGGCGCCCGAAGATCCCGGATCCCAGAATTCGAACTCCGGTTCAAAAGCCAAACGCTTTACCACTCATCCACCGCGCCTCCTCTGGTCATTCTAGATAGATCTAAATCTCGAATAGAAACTTCCTGTCTGTTTCTAATGTGTTTTCTAATCAAATGAAACAAATACTGGACTTCATAATTACATGACGTCATTACTCTTTGATCGTTCATACTGTTGCACGGTCAGTAGTACAATAAGCCCCCCCTTTCCTTTTGTGGTGTCTGTACGAGATGCATTACAGCTTTAGCTGTTGTCGAACAAATTTATTAACGAAAACCCGTTTTTTGTGTCAAAATATTTATTTTCATTTCAGAAAATTTTAAACTTTTGGTCAACAACGAAACAATAAGGCGCAATATTTAAATCAATGACTTTCTAACTCTAGTTACCTGCTCCTGAAATACTTTCTCCCCAAGCGTGCCACCCACACCATCCGGCCTCGTTTTCGAACTACTGTGGTGTGACCTTCAACGAAGACGGATGTAGTCGCGAGCACCGTGAACCGGAAACGATTCAGAGAAAAGCAGCTCAATCGCTGGAGACGAAAAGGTTTTTGGATTTCAATGCACGCGATCTTCCTCGTGGGCGTTTGAGCTCATCATATTTATCTGCTCAGCCAAGTTTTAACTCAAAAAAAACTTTTTTTTTAACATAAATTGTTTCTATGTACGTAGGCATTTTTTTTCTATACATATGTGCAGAGCCGGCCCTAACTATTGCGGGCCGTAAGCGAAACGGATTGCATGGGCTCCAGCCTGGTTAGTGATAAGGATAATTTCAAAATTTAGATTCTGTATTAGAAAATATATTTGTCTTTGCAATAATTTTTTATTAAATGAAATCTGACAACGCCGATTTTTTTTTTATCGCACGTACGATTGGCACCCAACCAAAATGACAATTTTGTCTATTTTTCAGAAGAGTTTTATGAGTTTCCAGGATATATTTTTAAAATTTCATGAGATTTCCAGCAATTTTGTGTGTATATTTCGCAATTTCAGGAGATTCCCATGAGGCCCTGGAAACTTAGAAGGCCGCGGAAACTCTGTTATTATAGAAGTGATAATGGTTTAATTTAATAATTTACACCTAGAATTAGTGCAGTGTATATGAAAGTGTGGGGCCACTTCTGCTTTTTTTAGGATTTTATGAATAAGTTTTACAAAAGTTAGGGCCAAAAATAAAAACACACAAAAAATCACACAATACATAGACCACGTTCGGCCTACAACCGAAACAGCCCGGGAATAGTTATAGGTGCCTAGCAAGAGTGCACTAAATATGTGTATTGAAGTTTGAATCAGAATATGTTTCATGTATAAATATGTGTGTGCTAATATGTGCGTATGACAAGTGAATCTCGTGACAAGTGCATTTTTAAATAGGCAAGAAAAAAAAAAACGCCACGAAACAATTCTTATCCATGATTTGTTTCGTATACAGAAGCGAATACAAAATTAGACGTATGCACGAATACTCCATGTTTTTTTTTTTAAGAAGCTTTATATATTTTTCCAACCAATAGCTTGATTTAATGTGACAATTACATTTTTTTTTTTTATTCCAGCAGAGTTTTGCACGTTTGCTGTCATCATCATCATCATCATCATACTTCATTTCAGTGAGACTCAAATCCTCTCTTGCAAAAGCCTGGACAGAAACCCTACTGTTTTGCGTAGTGCATTTATGTCACCATACAGGTCGATAATTTTTGCAGTCAATGTTTTTTTTTTGTTTTGTTTTTTTAGATCCATTAGCCTCGTTCTGATACAAGCCCGTTTTTATGATAGTAATAGACGTACTGAAGTGATACCACAGGACATTCATATGTAGTGATATAATTTTATAGTTTTATTTGTGACCTTTTTTGTAGTTTATAATGCCTTTTTTTTTTGGTTTAATGTTTTTCAATACTTAGAATAAAGAAAAAAAGTAAAATTGCTCTTTCAGATCGTAAGGTCTATAGGGCAGATGATATAATTGTTATCTGTTTCTTAGAATACCCGACAATATTTTGGTAAGATTTGGTGTATCGATCTGCTGGATGTGCAGCTGATTGGAATAAACCGCTTGGCTACCTAACACAAGGGCTCGATTTTGAATCACCCGATGTAGACCGGGAATTTTAAATTGGTATTTGACTCGAGCTGAGTTAAAACGCATTGCACATACCAGGGCCGGCCTTAGGTAATTAGAAACTCTAGAGTCTAGAACAGGGGTTCTCAACCTGTGGGTCGCGACCCCCTTGAGGGTCGATTGACGATTTGCCAGGGGTCGCCTAAGACCATCAAAGACCATCAAAAATAAGGATTGTTATTGTCTATTCTTCTATTGCTGTATGTGTGTGTATGGGGGGGGGGGGGTCGAGGCAGAGTGGGATATTGTATAAAGGGGTCGCCGAGCTTAAAAGATTGAGAACCGCTGGTCTAGACGAAGTGGATAGAATGGAACCAAATGAAATAAAAAAACGAAAACATTAAAACTGAAAAATATGCAATGAATTCAAAACCTTCCTAATATCTATTTTTACATTAACAAATAAGTAATTAAACATTATTAAACAAGGGCACGTAGAGGTGAGCACATTTATAAAGATAAAGAATACAATGATACATGATACATGATGATATAGAGTATGATAATGATAAATAGTAAGCAAGGAAACAAGGGTACGTGTGGATAGATAAGTAAGTAAGGATACAGTGGTACATAAGGATAGATTGTAAATAAGAATACAAAAGTACATAAGGAGAGATAATACATAAGGATGCATTGGTACATAAGAATAGCTAGTATGCAAGATACACAGGTAGATAAGGATAGATGGGTATATAAGAATACAAACATACTTAAGGATACTTGATTACGCAAGGATAGCAGATTCCCCCCTGTAGAGATTTAAGTCGTAACCATCCAGAGTACTGTCAATTTTGAGGAAAGCTAAAAACTCTTTCTGAAAATTTCTGGCGATTTTCTATGAAAACCGCCAAGCACCTCTAAGTGTAAAGAGCTTCTGCAGTCTTTCTTGAAATAAACAGCTTTATCGACGTAACTCCAGTTTGAGGATATGGGATGCAGCCAAGCAAGGGAATCGCCAATGCCAACAAAATACTAAGTGACCTTTTTGAACTAAAAAAAAAATGTCTCGCACCCCCGTATTTTGTAGTCACTAATTACCCACCCCGTAAACCGCTTAGTACTTTTTATCTTTTAAATTGATTGCGCCTTTTCAACTTGCGCCCCTCAAATTCCTCCCCCTCCATCCCATTCTCATGTTCACTCTCGACAAATTGTGTCCCTTCATCTCCGCTTCTGTGTGTTCCGGCCCCCCCTTTTACCCTCCCCCCCCCCCAAAAAAAAAAACAACTCCCTACGTTCCCATCGTGCTTCCGTGGCCCAGAGATAATACAATCTACTCACTAGTGATCAGGTATACGAATAAATTCATTACTCACAGTTTGACAGCCCAAGATAGAAGAGAACTGTCTCTGAGGTTCGTCAATTTACTGGATATATCTTGGCCCAGTTCACCCCACCCCACCCCACCCCAAACCCAGAAGGAAAGAGCAGATGAGAGCTGAAAACATAAGTGTAGTGTATTTACAAAAGTACTTCAAGTACTTAGTGGATTAATATTTACACTTTTTGTTTGTCTACAACAATGTCAACATTAATCGAAAGAAGTGAAGAAATTCCCCAAGAGAAATGTGTAAATCCTTGTTAGACCACCACCAAGCCTGCATACACATTCACAAGATTTTAAAATATGTGACCCATGTTCTTTATCATAAGCTTTTCTATATGGATATTTTGTAGGCCTATATTTTTTTTATCAAATTACCGTAAAAAGGAATAGAACATAGCAACGAAAAACATAAATTTAGCAAAATCTGACTCTGCTATATCGAGTCCACCTAACTCTAGAATATCAGCAATAGAATTATCATTTGAAATTGCCGTCGTTAAGTTGCCGCGATTATAACATAAGGTAGATAACTAGCTTGTATAAGACACTTTGCCTAGTGTTTATGTGACCCCTGGAAGATAAGGCTGGTAGTCTTGGGTTGGATGAGGCAAGATATGCAGTTTATTACTACTAAATTCTTCTTTATACTTCTGACTTTAAGATCAGACTTGAATATAAATTCATTATAAATTGTAACTTTTCCCCACGCGTAATGAAGCAAGACGATTTGATGCCAGAATAGCCGATACTAACAAAGGAGTAAGTAATTTTTGAAAGACGCATACCTTAGGGCAACACGAAAAGACAACACTAGAGCAGTGTTTCCCAAACTGTGTTCTGTGGAGTCCTAGTGCTCCGCGAGGCCTGACTAGGTGTTCCACGAACTACTGGAATAATTAACTACTAGGCCATCACGTGAATTAATCTCTCTTTAAAAAAAAGCTAAGTGTTCCGTTTAATACTCAGAATGTGCGAAGTGTTCCGTTAAATACTCAGAATGTGCGAAGTGTTCCGTTAAATACTCGGAATGTGCGAAGTGTTCCGTTAAATACTCAGAATGTGCGAAATGTTCCCTGAAAAACGGAAAACGTTTAGGAAACACTGCACTAGAGAGACTCGGGCGTTGGGTAAAAAAAAAAGAGTCGGAAAAATGGCCACTATAAAGTCTGGGCTACTGAATGATAATGGCCACTATAAAGTCTGGGGTACAGAATGATAATGGCCACTATAAAGTCTGGGGTACTGAATGATAATGGCCATTATAAAGTCTGGGGTACTGAATGATAATGGCCATTATAAAGTCTGGGGTACTGAATGATAATGGCCACTATAAAGTCTGGGGTATGGAATGATAATGCCACGATTACAGCGAAATAGAATTTAATTGCAAAGATTTTATAACTGCTTTTGAATTTTAAAAAAATGTTTTTAGGATTTCATAAATCTAAAATCATTTTTTAGATGAAAAAAAAACCCAATAGATTTCACATACTCTTGAACTAGCGTATTGTTTTATTTTTAGCATATTTAGATGATCGAACAGACATCGTCTCGTTTTGCAGTCTGAATATTTCTATGTTATTGATTTGGTTTTGATAGAACTTTATAGCTAAAACAAAACCACAGAGATGACAAATCAGAAAAGAAATTAGAATATGCTAATGTACATAAAATCTCAAGGTTCCTGTCATAACATGTGTGCTTAAAGAATTCCAAACATAAAAAACTAAGAAGAAATAATATCAATGCACTAATAATTAATTAGAAATTATAAAAATAAAGCATCTTTGTAATTATAAATTTGTAACAGAAATACAATGAATAGATGAGAACAAACAAATCTTAAAGAGAAAGTCAAATATTAAAAAATTATTTTTATGACAGATTTGGCTTTAAGGTTGGGAAGATATTATTAAACAAAAAATTGTGTGTGTGATTTATATGTTTATAATTCTATGTACGTGTGTATGCATCTAATTATATAATCATGAGTTCTATTTACCAATCTGTACTTGACATCAAAACAAAGGGGAGTGCTTGGTGTAGAGTTGTTTGAATATGGATTTGAATTGCTTTGTTTGGTTCTTATTATAAAAATTGCTGTTTCTTTGGCATGTGTTTGAAGGAAAATGTCACGTGGCTAAAATAACGGGATTTTTTTAAAAAATCCAATAGAGGATGTTGGTCGTCGTGGCGTTGTAGCTTCAGTCAGCTAGTCCAACTAACTCTCGTAGGTGTATGACTTAGATTGACAGGCTTTGTAGCTTCAGGCAGCTAGTCCAACTAACTCTCGTAGGTGTATGACTTAGATTGACAGGCGTTGTAGCTTCAGTCAGCTAGTCCAACTAACTCTCGTAGGTGTATGACTTAGATTGACAGGCGTTGTAGCTTCAGTCAGCTAGTCCAACTAACTCTCGTAGGTGTATGACTTAGATTGACAGGCGTTGTAGCTTCAGGCAGCTAGTTCAACTAACTCTTGTAGGTGTATGACTTAGATTGACAGGCGTTGTAGCTTCAGTCAGCTAGTCCAACTAACTCTCGTAGGTGTATGACTTAGATTGACAGGCGTTGTAGCTTCAGTCAGCTAGTCCAACTAACTCTCGTAGGTGTATGACTTAGATTGACAGGCGTTGTAGCTTCAGGCAGCTAGTTCAACTAACTCTTGTAGGTGTATGACTTAGATTGACAGGCTTTGTAGCTTCAGGCAGCTAGTCCAACTAACTCTCGTAGGTGTATGACTTAGATTGACAGGCGTTATAGCTTCAGTCAGCTAGTCCAACTAACTCTCGTAGGTGTATGACTTAGATTGACAGGCGTTGTAGCTTCAGGCAGCTAGTTCAACTAACTCTCGTAGGTGTATGACTTAGATTGACAGGCGTTGTAGCTTCAGTCAGCTAGTCCAACTAACTCTCGTAGGTGTATGACTTAGATTGACAGGCGTTGTAGCTTCAGTCAGCTAGTCCAACTAACTCTCGTAGGTGTATGACTTAGATTGACAGGCGTTGTAGCTTCAGTCAGCTAGTCCAACTAACTCTTATAGGTGTATGACTTAGATTGACAGGCGTTGTAGCTTCAGGCAGCTAGTCCAACTAACTCTTATAGGTGTATGACTTAGATTGACAGAAAAGAAAAACTTACATAAAGCTCAGAGAACTTCTTGTTTTAAACAAAATATTTTTTTTTATTTTACAGATTATTAAAACTTTTTATTTCAACGTAGAAATGTATTTAAAAAAAAAAAATACGAATGAATTGACATGATGTCAAAAGATTTAAAAATTACTTCAATGAAATTCAAAACTTTTTAAAATTTTTATCAGTGGCGTAGCATTGTAAGGGCGCTGGCTCGAGAAAACGAATCTGGGCCCCTTGGGGTAAATTGAATGTGACTGCACACAAATTGAGTCTTACTGTATCTACTATGAGAGTACATTTTCAAGATGACTAGACATAGGACAGACAACGTACAGAGTTCACGTTTATCATGGGGTTAAACGAGAACGAGGTTCTTTAACTTCCGGGGAATTAGAAAAGTCAATGTCATTTAGTCAAACATGTAACTTGCTAGGATTCCGAGCCACGTACATAATCTTCAGATATTCTGAAGAATTGCCAGAGCGCAACAGTCCTAACTGAATGTCTTACATAAACTTCATAGGAGCCTGAAGACTTCCCACAAAGCAATAGTCCTGACTGAATGTTTTACATCCATTTCATTTTAGACAAACGTTTTTGAGGCAGCTTTAAAATCGTTGTTTATCTACTCTGTAGAAAATCAATCACAATCTCCAGTTTAGTTTCTTAGGACCAATATTTTTCGATTACTTTAAATGAATTCGATCATTGCTAATAGTAGGTGAAGTACAGTTTGAATTCGTTGATAATGAGGTCAAGACTATGCTTATATATTAATTATTACACAAAAGAAATAATTTCACTGTCTAGTCATATTACAAATTCATGTATTTGAAATAGTACATGCGTACAGCAATATTGAAGAAAGTAATCAAATTTTTTAAAAGCAACATAATTTTATCTAATAGAGGACTTTCACATTGTTTACAAATGACTATAACTTTTGTTATTAATATTATTATTATTTAAAAATCTACACATTATAATGTAATGCAACGCTGTACGGACAATTCAAGTGCTACCTTCCATTAGTATAGTTCAAACTCCATTAATACGGTTTACCTAGGACATCAGGCAAGTAGTGAAAGAACGTTAAGTAGTCAATGATTTAAGTAAAATATCATAAAAATTTGAAACAGTTATATTCTTATAGCTAACAGATTTTTTCTCTTACAAGAGCCCTTTGGGGCCCTATTGGCCGTGGGCCCAGGAGCACTTTGCCCCTTCAGTGCTTTTCATACAATTAATACACGTGGTTTTCTTTTCCATTATCTCCACTATAAGCTCTAATTATTTGTAGCACAAGCTCCCTTTATTTATTTATTTTTAAATACGCTTGAGCTTTATAATGTTGTTAATTATATCTACCTGTTTTTAAACACCTCATGCTTGATGTTAAAACTAGGATGCGCTAGCCCCTAGACACTCAAATCAGACTGATGCTCTCCCTGGTCATGGGCACATTCTTACATGCTGTGAATCTTGGACGCTGACTGCAGAACTAGAGAGGAGGATCCTAGCAATGGAGTTGAGATGCTACAGAAAGATCCTAGGTATCACATACAAAGACCGCATCGCAATCGAAGACAGGATTAGGACAGCGACTGGACCCCACGATGACCTGCTAACTACTGTCAAAAAACTCAAAGTAAAACTCTATGGCCATAAATAACAAGGTCCTCATGCCTCTCAAAGACCTTCCTTCAGGGAAAATTACCAGGAAAAAAGAAGAAGAGGCAGACAGAGAAAGCGATGGGAAGACAACATAAAAGAATGGACGGGCCTGCCATTGCAAGAGATTCTATCCAAGGCAAAGATCAGAGATGAATGGAGAAAGACGGTCAACATACAACGAACAAACGAATGAAAATCCCTCTCTACCCAGAAGAAATGATGAATATAATAGAGTGTAGCATGAATGAGAATTGGACCAGCTCACATCATAAATACAAGAAAGAGGACGACTATTATAAGCTATCTCGACATGACCAACGCATAATTTTTCGACTCACAACCGGACACAGCAGAATGAGACAACTTATGTTCCGGAAGCTAAAGTTGGGACTAGCGAAACCTGCTCTTGTGGAGCATCACCAGAGAATGCTGACCATCTTTTTCAAAGCTACATACTACATCAAGAGGCCCGAACAAGACTCTGGCCCCAAAACCCTCCTATAGTAAAAAAAAACCTATACGGATGACTGCCTGATCTTGAGACCACTGGGCAGTTCATCTCATACTGATCTGAATCCTCCAACATGTCAAATGAGAACAAAGAAGAAGGTCAACAGATCTTGTGTGGTGCCCCAACGACCAACAGACTAAGATATAAGTGAAGGTGAAGATCCGCCGGTCTAGATAATTATTGGTAAATAATTACTTTGTTTAGTATCGAATAAAAGGAATAAATGCTACTTATTGAGAGACGTGGAGTTATTTCCCTTACTACGTTATTACACACACCCTATTTCTATCCTATAATCAATACGTCTCATTTTTCGAGGATTACAAAGGCAATTAGACTGTGCTGAATAACTAATATGTAGGTCTAACCACGTGAACTATTTATCTTTAATTTACCGACACCAAAACTATGTTTTGTTATAAATTGTAATGAGAAGCTTTTGAATGGCACCTTTCATAAACGGCTAATAGTTTTCACGCATATAATAATTTATTTTTTACTATTACACCTCGACATTCTGGCTGGATAAAAAGGAAGGAGTCCTCAATACTGTGAGTAGACGAGAGCTGAGCTGGCTCTGTTATACTGTAAGACATGACTCACTGTCAAAAGTCATCCATCAAGGTACAGTAGAGGAAGCACAAAGAAAGGGTCGTCCAAGGAAACGCGAGTTGGACAACATACAAGAATGAACCGGCTTCTCTCTCTCTCTCTTGGTGTTTGTAAAATGTTTGACATGTTTCGGCTGTTCCTTCAGAGATAAAAGATAATTTACTTCCTAGTCCAAACCTCCCGCAGGACGACGGTGGATGGAAGCGTGCAGGGTATGAACCCAGGACCATCGAGACAACCGAACGACAGTATAAGGGATTAAAATGAGGAATTATAACCGACAAAACATGGTGAATGGTGAAGGTATTTGGGGTTGTTTGTATTTAATTTTTAAGAATCGGTTTACATTTTTTAAACCTTATAATACAGAGACACGGATACCGGACAGAAAATGTTACGGTGATAACTAGAGGCGATGCAGAGAAACCTTGAGAAAATAAAAACAGGAAGATGTATGTGATTTTGAAATAATCTAATCATATTGAAAGGTCACTGTTGTCAACTCAAAAATAAGAATTAGTTCGTGTTAGAAACGAGAGAGCTTAGACATTGGATTTCAAGTTTCTCAAGAATGCACAAAAATCCGTCGCAAAATCTTACGATTATCAACCCTTAATAGATTATGTACACCGGATACAACAAAATAAAATGCTATTTATAGATATCCGCCATATAGGTAGACTGTATAAGTTTATTTTTTCTTCAATGACGCCTGTTTTAAAGTGACTAAAAGCTTGTGGGCTGATTGGTCAGAGAATTAGTACCTGAAGACACCCAGTATTACAAGATCCGTGTGGTCGACAGCGAGGTTCAGAATTATCTCCTCACGTCATGAGACAGAATCGTGGAGTAACTCCAGTCTGTCGAATTTAAAATCTTAGCAAGAGTATTGTCCCTTAGAGTGGTGATGGTTGATGAATCTAGAAAAGGCGGGGGAAGCTGAATAGACATTATTTTAATTACCTTTTTTGTAGGCAATATCATAGAACGGAGTCAGTCGGTTGTAGCTGCGGACTTGAACAAAGACAGTAAACTTGTTTCATTAAATTGTTTCAGAATTAAAGTTTTGTATTTCTTGTTAAGGATCTCCATTATTTTGAATATTTAATAGTTTACATTGGAATCTCTACTAAATTACAACACCAGAAACACAATGATCAACAAAATTTCATCAAAATATCAAGACATCATCACATCTTAGCACTCGAATATAAATGACCGTCACACGTTACATCAAGGTTTTAATAAATATATGTGTCAAGTCAGTATATACAGGATGATCTATGAAACAACGGTTCAACAACCAGATAGACCAGTTAACTACCTCGCCCTAAGTTCAATGCTAGTCAACAATCACAAAGAGGAGTGTCTCAACCAATAAGCTTCAGGAAACACAGGCAGAGCTATGTACAAAGAAATTACCACGCCAAACAAACTGGACAGTATTAACTTTCTCCCCCGAAAAGAGCAATCTACAATCTTTTAACAAAGAACAGGACACGCACCTCTGTTAAATTACCATCTTAATAAAATAAATCCCTTTTGTAGGCACTGCGGTACCGTAACCAGTATCTTCTTTGATTGAACCTTCCTAATCCACCTTAGGCAGACCCTACTACCACTCCAGCTCAACATAACCTACACTCTCTACGGCAGTGCTGAACAACTGAAGAGAAAAGCACACTATTTTTCCTTGGCACAGCCTGCAAAAAAGCTCACAGCTCAGCAGCAAAAAGCTGGCTAGAAGAAGCATATATGGTTGCAGGGAAAAAGAGATGAACTCTCTGGAGCTGTATCTCAACAGACTCCACAGATAGACACTTGTAATGAGAAACTCTTTCTAAACCCATACAACGTATTTTATATATCAAATAACTTTTTTGTTTCCTTGAAACAAATAAAACCATTAACCTTATATTTAAATCAGCTTTCTGGCTTACGTAATAGTGGTAAGTAATTTATACGATTTTTAGGGATATTAATAAAATATCAGCCCAAATATTATCACTTTCTCGCTTATTCCCATACCCCCATTTCATCTCCTCTTCAGAATGCACATTAAAAAAAAATGGCGTCATGTCCCTGTCTTGTTCATTGTAAAATAAGAGCAGTAAAATCTCTCGGCGTTCATTATTTTCAGACAAGAATTTGGAAGTTTTTTCAAATTCAATTACTTTCTCTCCTCGCCTTCATTAAAGAGTAAACATTTTTTTTCAAAGTGATGTGATCAAGTTATGTTGTTAATGGGGTAATGGGGGACGCGCTACTCTGAGTAAAGACGACATTAGGCTATTTCAGGATTAAGACTTATGTTGGCAATTAACTCGCAGACGGTACTTCCGACTTTGAAAGTAAGACGAATGTCATTACGACTTAAAAGAGAATAGCTCAGAGACATTTTATTGTCTTCTAACTTCTCTTCATTTCTCTTTTCTTTTGATGTTAGGGTTTAAAGAAGGAAGCTTTGACCATAATATGAAGAAAATTGTCCCAAGATCCGCTAAAACATTGTGGTATAAATATTTTGGAAGACACTCTCACCAGTCTATATATATTGTTGATATATTAATATTTATATGGGGATTGAAGTACACACGTTTTTTTTTTATTTTACAAGCTCTAATTAACTTCAAGGGGCTCAGTAGCAGAGTGTTTAGGGTCTTGGTTTCCGAAATTGGAGTCCTGGGTTCGAATCTCTGTGAAGACTGGAATTTTGAATTTCTGGATTTCTAGAGCTCCCCCTGTGTCCACCCAACTCTAATGGGTACCTGACCTTAGTTGAGTAAAGTGAAGGTGGTTAGTCGTTTTGCCGGCCAGATGACACTCTGCTCGTTAACCGTTCAATTATGGCTTTTATATAGCGATACTTTCATGCTTATGGTCCAAGCTCATTTGTGGACCAGTGGGATGGTGTAACTGTGAGTAGGTTTTCCATGCTGCCTTTAGGTGCTCAGTAAAGACAATTCTGCTTGAGTCCCCTTCATAGGTAGCCAAGCCAAGCCAAGTTCAAGCTTACTTGGCCTCTCGACAACGCTTCCCGTTAGCACAAGAAACAGATGACCTTAACATCACCTGCCCTATAGATTGCAAGGTTTTACAAATTGACGTCAGATCCGTCTTTCTAAATTCCGAAATGAACAATACATTTTTGTGAGTGGGAAAAAAAGCGACTACTACAAAACTGTCTAGACGTTTGACTTGTGTTCCGGTTCTTTCAAAAATAAAAGATAATTACGTTCTACGCTTATGTTAATCTAGCATGCATGTAAGGTTGTCATTGTAGGAGGTGGTAGTGGAAATAGGCACTCCACTACCTATAAAATAAGTATCAAATAGTCTCTGACAACCAATCCAGCTCCTAGGATTTAAGTGTGGCTCAGATATGTAGTCCTGCGGAACTGGTATCACTGACAGTAGAAGGGGCAAAGGTGAGTAACTTGTGCCTAAACCAGTAAGCTTTGTGCAACAGAAATAATGTGTCAACAAATCTTTAATGCATGAATAACAGTAGGATAATAGTAGTTGATTATAGTGATAAGTGTGTGTACTAATTTTGAGTTGATAATAAAATATGGTAGTCTTGAGTGTATGGTACTCTATAACACTGGGAAGTAACACTGGTACGAATCAGACAATGTTACACCCATCACATCCTTCTGCCAACGTGATAAAACGTCAGAAACATCTCAAGAATCAACACACATGTTACAGCAGTGCAATAATGAATGAATGTTGGTAGTTAATTTTTGTAAAAAAAAATAATAATAAACCAATGATAATTTCATTAGGAAATTTTCCTTTCGCATGGGGTGATTGGAGGTTTGGGTGACACCATTAGCTAATCTCCGAACCTGCTTTGTAGTACTCTGTGTATGATAAACTATTGTATCTTCACTATCTGTATTTCACATTTTTAGTACTCAGAAGTCTAAAAAAATGCTTGTCATCTTAAAGGTGTTATTCTTTAGCTTTAAATTATTGTTTCAAAACAGACAAAAGTATTTTCCAATTTTGACTTGACCAGAATGGTGGTAAATTTTTATTGATTCAGAATAATTGTTTGATTTCAGTGTGTTGTTTTTGCCAACTCTTTCTGTCTTATCTTTTTGTATGCTCCTTCAGAATTCAATATTTTCGAATCTTATTCCAACCCTTCAGAAGAATGTTGCTGCTGGTTCCAACAACACGACCAGTCAACCATCCAATCATTTTCGAATGTTCGATTGTTAGCATCATCAGTTCAATACTAGTACATTATTTTTAGACTCTTAACCAAATATCTTAATTCAGTTATCCGACTTTACAAATGCCTAGTGGTTGGCTTGTAGTTAACAAATGAAACTAAATAAATTTATACATAAAAATCATGCAATACTGTTATGGAAACCACTTACCTTATGAACTATCCAGTAAATCTATTGCAGTGGGTATATATTTGTGTTGTTCAGTTTCTTTGTTGTTTTCTCTTGTTCCACAAAACGTTTCTTTATTCAGTCTCCTATTGTCTGAATCTATCACCGAAATGTATGTCCCCAAAATAAAAGGTAGAATTAACTGAATTATTTCAAGGCCATTGTTAATCCAGCTAAGGTCTGAACTATTAACTTTACGAAACACGTTTATCCAATCACGAGGAATTACGGAATACTTCAAGGTAATACAAATTTTATGTACGTTTTGTTTTGTTCGAAGCAACCAGGAAAAGAATTATCTACCACATTAGGACAATTTCTCAGCCAAACCACATTTCAATTCTATTTAAGCTTTCATGCATTAAATTTAAAGCGTCTGTTTTCAAATGTTATTCCACATAATGGTTTAACAGGTGTATTTATTATCCATATCATTGATTGATTCAAGATTTACTAATTAGAAGAAGCGACACAACAGAATGGATTATAAACTCTGGTACCCGCTAACAGAGAGTCAAGGAACGATTACAGTAAGGCAACAAGGCGGGACAACTCGTGCGCTACCGAAGGCTTAAATGCAGGGGGTAAAAAAATGCAAATTGACAACAGTTACTCCTCGCGCTTGCGCGTGCCTCGCGCGCGCCCTGGTGAGAAGTCACGTGGTGTTTTTTTTTTTCTTCTTGTCACCCGTCCCTTAATTTTTTATCAACCTTTTTTTTTTAAGTTCAGAACTCTGATGCAGTTGGCAGAGCCTAGCGATGGGGCGCAGGCATATAAGTATCCGTTAAATTTATGCGGCTTCATTAGAATCCCTACCTTGACAAGGCCGAGTACCGTAACAAAAATTATGTATTAGTCTCGTCTGTATTTTAAGTTCTATTCGTATTTATTTTTTTCAGCAACGATTAATTCTATATTGTTACGAGTCTCACTATCCAGGCTCTCTGCAAACTGCACCATACACCACCAACGTAAAGAACTTGACAACTCAGGGCTCCAAAGTAACGTAACACTTTAATAGTTGAATAAATAACAGCCAATACTGTACAATTGGCAACAGGTACACTGTACAAATATCTCTCCGATAACACCGCACCGCCGTATCAAGTCTTGCACTGGCCTCTCAGTCTCGTTCCGGGCTTGCACTGGGTTCAACAGTTCAGGAATGACACATTAGGTTCGTTGTGTCGGACTCGATCGCAGACCAAGATCAAGACGCCAGTCGTCTCAAATATACTTGACAGTACTCCGCACTGAACCGTCGTAGTGCTCCGTACAGAACCACGCCGTTGAACTGTGCTATAGTTGACCGTGTTCTGAGCCCCTGTCGTGAACCTTCTGTCGTGAACCGTGCTGTATTGAGCCCCTTTCCTAAACCGTCTTGACTGCGACACCTCCGCTCTTATATAGGGTCCCTACTGGCCTTCTCGAACCGGACAGAACGCCGCTCGACGTTTCTAGGTGGTCAGATGACTACAACTCTCGTGACGCCCCTGAGCTCTGTTCACGACGTCGATCCTTCTCGAACCGTCATGTTGACACTCGTCTCGGCTGACCGTCGTAACTCGTCGCGGTTGACCGCTCGTCTAGCGCTGGACTGGGGCGATTTGCGTCGGCTGACTACACTCACACCACTACCCCCATCTGTGCCACCACCAGGTTTATAACAATATTATTTTTTACTCGAGTTAAAAATAAATACATTTCCACTTAGCTAGACAGTTTCTGAGTCAGAATATTTCCCATCAATTTGGCTTGATCAATCTCTTTCGCAGACTCTAATGTAAATATATTTCTTTCTAGATCCATTTGTTATCTGCCCTTGACATTTTTTTTTCTGCATTGGCTGCTGTCCCTTAATAGAAGAAAATTGATGATGGTACATTTCGAAAGTTATGTCTATATGCTGCGCCACTTACCTTTTTTGTCGTAACAAGCAATGGTCCTTCAATTTTATTATTAGGAAATTGTCGAGTTTCTTATTGTATTTTAAGCAGCAAAGAAAATTCAAACTCGTTTCGACGACTTTATTTTTAGCGTCACCAGACCAAGACATGATGTCTGTTAAATGTTTTACATGTTTCGGGTGTTCTATCGAGGTGAAGATACTGTAATATCTAGTCCAAACCTCCTGCAGAATGACGGGGGATGGGAGCGGGCAGGGTCTGAACACAGGACCATTGAGACGACCAGGCAGCCAACAATACATTTCTTCTATACCTACTAAACTTCTCTGTCTCTCTCTCTCTCTCTCTCTCCAAATCTGAAATCATTAACGCTATTATAAAGTATAAGTTTTTAATATAAATCTAACTATTACTAGTTGCCCATTCAAATCACTACAACCTGACACTAAATCATGCTTACAATAACTCTGTTAGTCCAGCCAGTCAGCAGGTCAACACAGGGACTAAACTTACTGGTTACAAGTCATCATCACACACGCACACACACAACTTTTGAGTCTGGCCACATTGAGTTTTACTCTCATTTGCTTCGACACTTACCACAGAGAGATTTATTCAAACTTCTGCAACCCATTTTGTATCGTAGACAAAGAGTCTATGTAGTCTTACTTAAATTTGTAAATAATGCACTATATGAACACTCAAAATTCTCCCGACTTCATCCAACTCTAAAGGGTACCTGAAATTAGTTGTGGAAACTAAAAATGGTTGGTCTTTGTGCTTACCACTTGACACACTCGTTAATCTCTTTACATGAGCATTATATCATTTTCATTATTGATCGCAATGTCCGAAAGTTCTTACGTTACTAGACTATGTTCGGTTTAAGAAGGCAGGTTCTAAATATAAAGTCAATTATAACTTTGATGGCAGTGGATGAATGATTTCCCTTGATTTGCAGATCCCATAATCGACCACGAACTTCTTAGCTAACATTCGAAACATTGAGAATCCTTGCCTTGCATAGTGTAGAGTTACTGCCCCTGATTTCTCCTCAAAATCGTGTTTTAATTTGAAGTCCGGGCCCATTTTTCTCACTGCGCATGTCTCATTCTGTACCGAGTCTTGTGATTTATTCACGGTTGGGCTTTAAGATTTAGTGTGTGTGTGGGTGAGTATGTGTTTTAATGTGGGCGTGTGTGTGTGTGATTGTGTGTGTGTGTGAGTGTATCTGGGTGTGTTTGTTAGAGACTTTTTTGGACGTCCATTTTAGTCTCCCCCTTTCCTAGCTGGCTAGGTCTGGAAGGGAATTAACTGTGCTGCTAATCCTTTTATCATTGAATAGAGCGTTACAAACTTTCAGATCACATCAGAGACATGGTCAGAGGCGGAGCCTAAGTGTCTATCTGGGGAGATAAAAAAGAGAAAATGTTATGGAACGATTAGGAATTTAGCGCGAAAAGTTATCTGGCTCATAGAAAGAGAAAGTTTTGCTTAAAGACTGTGACGTGAATATTACAAACAAAACAAGGATTTTGTAAGTGTAGCGAAAAGTAAGCAGAGGACTTTTGGCAGCTCTATAGTAAGGTCGGCTTTAGTTTGTGAACTAGATATTTAGAAAATACGACATTCGACGGTTCCCTTTTCTACATAATAAACTTCGTGTTCGACATTGTCTATCAGCGTCGACCATCTTTAAATTGTTGGCCTGTCGCCTGGGGTATTTCATTATTTGAGTGTTACTTTCTTTTAGATCTATCTGCACAAGTCACAACGCGAAGCGCGCCAAACAACAACTATAAAACATAAACATTATCAATTTATTTTACGGCGAATAAGTGGGTAAGGTTGAAACTGTAGTGGTGCAGGAATTTACTTACCAAAGATCAACTCCTAACTCTATCACAAGCAATATAAATGCAAACACTGGACACCTTCAAAAAGCTAGCCATTTCTGGATTTGCCACCAAAAATGAAATTTTCATATGGAGTCATTAACATTATTTTGAATATTTATTTTCGAATCTAATCAAATCTTACAATTTTCCTTTTTTTTCTTACTGTTCGATTTATGTTGCCTCCACACTTCTACGAATGGCTTTCTCTTCTTTTTCTATCTTAATTCGTACAGTCTTGTATAGCTGAAAGAAAAAACAACGGAACTTTAAATATAAAGAAAAACACGATTACAGTGTTTATTTTTCTTTGGTCCCAATCAAAGAATCGTCGTCTCTCTATCAATAGTTCAATAAGAAACAGGGTCATCCTCCGCCTTTTTGTAAATTGAATACTATACTTTATAGCCTTTGAATACTATACCTTATAGCCTTTGAATACTATACCTTATAGCCTTTGATTACTATACCTTATAGCCTTTGAATACTATACCTTATAGCCTTTGAATACTATACCTTATAGCCTTTGAATACTATACTTTATAGCCTTTGAATACTATACCTTATAGCCTTTGAATACTATACTTTATAGCCTTTGAATACTATACCTTATAGCCTTTGAATACTATACTTTATAGCCTTTGAATACTATACCTTGTAGCCTTTGAATACTATACCTTATAGCCTTTGAATACTATACCTTATAGCCTTTGAATACTATACCTTATAGCCTTTGAATACTATACCTTGTAGCCTTTGAATACTATACCTTATAGCCTTTGAATACTATACCTTATAGCCTTTGAATACTATACCTTATACCATTTGAATGTCAATTAAACAAAGTAACAAAAAAAAAACATTTTATATCATATAGTAGTGCGTAAATGTCATAGGTTCATGTATCAGATATTGATATAGTTTCACCATCAATGTCGGTGCTCATGTTTCTACTCAGGAGATTAATTTGAAACATTGGAGACAAACACAAAAATCTAAGAACGATTTTATTTCTTTATTATGTAGATCAACATTTTTAAGGTTATCAAAAATTTATATTTCGACATTTCAGTTCTGATTTCGTTTTATATTATTTTGTTTTTGGTTCATTGATGTGTTAGCGGTTTATCGAAAGTGAAGCTTTTGTTTTTTTACTTAAGTAGCTAGATGTAGAGTGGGCTGAGTGGTAAAGCGCTTGTGTACATTGGTTGGGGGGAGGGGGGGACGAGTTTGGTCGTTGTGCTGACCACATGACACCCTCGTTTATCAGATGACCTTTACTTTATCTACCCTATAGATCTTTAAGTCTGAAAAGGATACGCACTAGCTACATCTAGGGATCTATTTTAGCCAAAACCCTCTTTAGTATTAGTGATTTTTTTACACTAAGAATTAATCACTGGAATCTGCACATTATTGTCTTTATTTACTTGACATCGGCTGCTAATACTATAAGATGTGTTTAAAAAAATGTATTCATTATCTTTCAATACAGTATTTCCTTTTTTAAATAAATAGGAAAAAAAAGCCCTAATTTATTTATTTATTTGTTTTTTGATTTTATCATATTTTGTTAGGGACATCGAATAATTGTGCCAAGTTTTAACTTGATCATAAAATGGAAAGTCGGAGAAATAATGTGTACAAAATTTGTACCAGACAGAGTTGAAATAAGTTTTGTAATAATGAAAAGGCTTGGTCAACTTGAGGACGTAGTTTGACACTCAATGAAGGCTGATCCAGAAATTGACAACTGTGCCTGCGACAAGACGTCTGCAGGAACTGAATTAGGATTTGCACAGTGAGAGTTTATCGCAGTAATCTGCTCTTTGTTTTACGCGTTGATTTTTTGAGATCCTATTTCAGTTCATTAGGCAATAAAATTCATTAAGAGAGAAAAAAAAAGAGTAAGCTATGTGGAGAAATGTGATGACGATATAACGGAATCTGAATAAACACGAAAAAAAAGTGGAAGATTTTTAGAGGAATTGAAGCGAATAGAGCAAATAAACAACGTCATGGACGCCATATTAAAAAATCACTGTTGCCAACTAAAAAATAAATATTATTTTGAGCTACAAGAGAAGCAGATTGGAAATTTGATTCTACAGCGATGACAAGTGAAAAAAAAATATAATAGTTATTTTTTAAAATACTATTTTAAAATACTATTCTGTACACCGGATACACCAAATGGCTTGCCATTTAAAATCACACACAAGCAAACTCGAGAACGGCCTTTTCGTGGCCAATCGTACTTATTTATTGCGTCACTTAGGCCCACTTGGTTTAGTTATGCAATACTGGGGCCTTTCATCTCGTTTAAAAACTGGTTCATATATATTTCCTTAAAATAGACATATATATTCACTTGTGATATTGAAGGAGCTAAGTTGTGGAATAACTGAGAAAAACAATCGGTAGATCCAAGTCGTACTTCACTAAACGATGGAGAAATCGCACGCACAAAAAGAACGCTTTAAACTTTTTGAGATATTCATGGAATAAGTCGATCAGGTATATTTTGAACTAGAGACTTTTTAAAAGGCATGCATTGTTCCATAGCAATAAAGTTACAAAATAAAAAGAAGAAGAAAATAAGAATTCAAAGATATTTCTATCAGAAATAGTTTCTGTAACCACAACTCCTATTATTATATTGGCCAAAAGATATCCTCTCCAAAATATAAATATCTACAGAGTAAATTTTTATGGTATGTTCTTTCTTCCCCGACCTCCACATATTATTTCGTAAGACCCTTTTAGCCATTCTGCATCCACATCCATGGAACAAGACAAGATTAAATC
Source organism: Biomphalaria sudanica (assembly GCA_036873155.1). NCBI lineage: Eukaryota > Metazoa > Mollusca > Gastropoda > Planorbidae > Biomphalaria > Biomphalaria sudanica. The sequence continues at coordinate 84,913 of JAZGLO010005492.1, read as the reverse complement.
AACATCTTCTGGCCTGACAATCCCTTAGATTTATTTATCTTTCCCCTATTGCGATTCTCCTAAAAGACACGCAAAAAAAAATAAAAAATTTCTTTGCTTTTTTGTTTCGGTGGGGATTGGGAGATGGGGTTGAGACCAAAAGGATAGGAAGTGTTTAAGCGGGTATATGCGTCCTTTATCTAGTTCAAAGATTTTTATTTAAATCTAGTACACTGTTGAAAACTGTTGAATGGGAGTGGGCAGGGTTTGAACCCGGGACCATCAATAAGTCCTAACCACAGTCCAGCCCGCAAACCGCACGACCAGGTATCGGAGTATAACGTTTACAAACTTTTTTCCAGACAGACAGTGAGTGAGTTGATATAAGCTTTGTAAACACACACAGGCGAAAAACTTTGAATCACTTAGTTTGACCACTTTTCGTTAGTCTATGGGAAAATAAACGTATAAACCCAGACCACGTAGTAATACATTTTATTCAAAATTCCGAGACCTGTATTAATCACTTTGCCAATCGAATTTTTTTACGTTATGTGATCTTCGAAAGTTCGGAAGCATAAAATGGAGGCTTTTTATGTTCACTTTATTTAGAATGATTTAGAATATTTATAAATATAGATCTATGTATTTATACATGACCTTAAGTAGATGCGAAGAAGTCGTACAGTAATGCAGTAGTCATGTCAGACAGTCAGACGCATAGCACATGAAATCAAATTCACACTATAACACTGTTACTTCAGATCTCTTGAATATATCGATTATTCCCCTGGCTCATGATTATATTGTGTTGTGAAATGTAAGTCCCGGGTTCGAATCCTGGTGAAGACTGGGATTTTTAATTTCGGGATCTTTGGGCGCCTCTGTGTCTACCCAGCTCTAATGGGTACCTGACATGAGTTGGGGAAAAATAAAGGCGGTGGTGCAGGCCACATCACACCCTCGTGCACCGTAGGCCACAGAAATAGATGGCCTTTATATCGTCTACCCTATAGACCACAAGGGTTGAAAGGGGAGCTTTACTTTTGTTAAAACTGCGTTCGAGCCAGCTTGGTACAGTTTTAGTATGCTGTCATGTGTTACATTAAGTGGTAATGGCGATGGACACATTTCATACTTAAAGAACATTTACCTACGACATAGTGCATTTCAGAAACATCAAATAAGCTAAATTTAAAAAAAAAACTGATAAATTTCAATAAGCAAAGTATAATAAAAATATTTATTAAAGGAAAGAACTGTACCTTTACAGCCACATATCTCAATACTGTAAGATTTAATTCCCTTTTTCTGTGTCAAACAAAATTTATTTAATCACCACAAATTAATTAATTAATTGACTGATTTTCTGATAGATGCATGTCTAGTTGAGGACAACGAATAATTGTGCCAAGTTTCAGCATCACACGGAACGGAAAGTTGTAGAAATAGCGTGTATCAATTTTGTGCCCAACAGACTGACAGGAGGAGTGAGCTGATATAAGCTTTGTAAAAAATCAAATAAGAACATAAAACTAAAATGTTATTTAACCTTGGTTAGGCCAATAATAGAATATGCATACCCTCAATTCAAGAAAACATTAAGACACTGGAACAGACACAAAATAGAGCAGTGAGATTCATAACAAACGAATATTCACATTTGACTAGAGTAACACCTTTAGTAAAATCACTAAATTTAGAAAGCCTTCAGGACAGAAGACTCAAAAGTAAAGTAGCAATTATACATAAAACTTAAAACACTGAACCATAATCTTCAAATACAAAAACAAAATGTAATAAAATACTCTGAAAGACACAAAGATAAAGGCATATTCCTCGTCCCATATGCTAGGACAAATTTGTACAAATACTCCTTCTTCCCTAGTGCTATTAGAGCATGGAATGGGTTGCCTGAGCTAGCCAGGAAAACCAGTGACTTGGCAGAATTTGAGTCATTGGTTAATATGCATGACTAAATGCATGACGCGTAGGACGTAATCATCTTCTTTTATTATATAAGATAAAGATAAATAAAACATTAAAAAAACAACAGTTAGTTTGAGTGGATTTAACTTTTATTATAGCATTCAGTGGAAGTCTTAATTTGTATTTCCAATAATGCGGTCAGCCCGTGGTTGTGATTATATTACCTCCTGCTAACTAAACTTGGAACATATATTGATCGTACTCTAGACCTATAATACGATAAAGACATCTCATGAAATATCTAGAATTCGATTATTTGGCACGCACGATTTAAGAATCTCGAGCACACACAAAAAAACATTAATAAAAACGTCGGCATTAAAATTGTATAGGTCAGTTGGATCAGCTTTCATTCATTTTTGTTAGCTGTAATTGTATCGTTATTACGTTAAGTAAAAAAAAAAAAAAAAATAACTCTAAATGTTAGCATTGATTCATTTGACCAATGCTTTGCGCACATTGTCACGTGATAAAACGTATCTATAAAATAACAAACGGAAGTGGTTTTGTTGAAGAGTTGTCTAGAATTCACTTCAACCATAGACTTATATATTATATTATATCTAGACTGGACATGGAGATCTTTAAAAACTACAAAAAATATGAAAATTTTTTTAGAAAGTTGGATCAAGGCGTTGTTTTGTAAGGCAGTTATGAGAAGTTAAGTTGTTGTTTTTTCAACCCTAACCTATGTAACATATAATTTAATTTTTAGATACATTATCTTGAAAGATCTAGGTAATCAATCTATTTAAATGTACATAAGATGATTAAAATCAACAGACATGAATTATTGCGATCTAGGATTTTTGAAGCATTATCTCAATGGAAACTAACAGGAAATGGCTTTGTTTCATATATTTGCGTGAATACATAGTTCTGTGATTAATAGCCCATTCTAAAGAAAATCCGAGAGATGATTTTGCATTATTTCGAAAAATCTTAAAAACTAAAGATCATTACTTTTCTAAGACAGAAACGATTGATTGGGGTGACTTCCCTTACAGCATGAAAAAGTGTTACGTACATAAAAATCTCTATATATTGGTCTGTGAATCGATCAATCGCGGATAAGAATTTGTTCTAGATATAATATAGATATATATAGGTCTATGACTAAACATTATAGTTGGGGTTAGGGTTAGGGTTAGGGTTAAGCTCACTAAGTCCAAAGCACCTAAATTAGATTTTGTTTTGCTCAATCTGGATAATCCTAAATCTAACCTGAAATCGCTAAGCAAAAACAAGTACAATCTAAAAGGAAAATACTTAAAAAAAAAAAAAAAGCTTAGATCTATAATGAATGATCACGACCAATAGAGTAAGTATTTACATATGTTAAACTCTTGTGTAATTTTACTTAGCTACCTTTGTAATTTTTTTAAACTAAAATATCTCTCTGAGTAACAAGACAACTAGACAAGCGAAAGTAAACAATAGATGTGAAACCTATCACTGTACTATGTGGTGTTTGGAGGAGCTGCATAAACCGCTTGGCTACCTATCACGGAACTCGAGTTCGTGTTGTGTTTACTGAGCGCAAAAAGGACAGCATGGAAACCTTCTCCCAGATACCTCCTCCCCCCCCCCTCCCAACTGATCCTCAAACGAGATTGGTCCGTAGCGCACTGAGTATGCTATAAGCATGAAAGCTGAGCTACACCAAAGAAATGTTAAAAGCATGAAATATGTTAAGGAATGTAATCCTAAAATTGTCAATTGTTTCACTAAACAATAACATGTTCGATTTTTTTTTAATAAAAAGGAGAAAAGAAAAAAAATCTATTTGGAAGAACAGACACACAGTTTTGATGGAACTCAGCAGGATAAAATGTTGCTGTTTTTAGAGGTGTGTTATTTCTTTCTAGAAAATTACGGTATGTGTTTACTTGTTAAGATTCATGAAGTGATAGTATGAGTCGCTATAAAATTAAGAGTCATCTTGCATTATTTATCCCTGGGTAAGAAATTAAGCCTCGATGACAACAGATTGTTGGTTGTCTCGATGTCTCCTAGAAAACAAATAAAAATCCTCTTCTGCTTGCTTTAACACTTTCATAAACCGACATGCGTGGATCAGGTGAGAAGCGTTGTCGAAAGGCTTGAATTTGTCTTGTCTTGGCTACCTAGAAAGGGGACTCGAGATTCGACACCCGACTCGAGGAAAGTTGTGTTTACTGAACGTCTAAAGGCAGCACAGAAAACTTTCTCCCAGATACCCCCACCCCCACTAGATAACAAATGAGATTGGACCAAAAGCGCTCTGAGCATGCTAAAAGTATGAAAGCAGCGCTATATAAAGGCTATAATTATTATTAGTAAAATTATAGACCAACATGCCATGCCTGCATTAGCACTTACATTGACCGAAATGCTTGGATTAGCAACTATATAGCCCAACATGCTTGAATTAGCACCTATATAAACCAACATGCCTGCATTAGCACTTACGTAGACCAATATTCTTGGATTAGCACTTACATAGACCGATATACCTGCATTAGCACTTGCATAGACCAACATGCCACAGAAACCTGAATACGAGTCCAACGACACTGAAAAAAAAGTAACTTTCCTTTCAGACCTTGCGATCTATGGAGCAGATGATGTTACTTCACCAGTTTCTTTTGCCAACTTTCCCCAACTTTAGTTAGGCGCCCATTAGAGTTGGGTGGACTCAGGGCAGCCCTAATAATCCCGAAATTCACAATATCCCAGTCTTCACCGACATTCGAACCCAAGACCCCAGGTTCGGAAGCCAAGCGCTTAATTACTCAGCCACCGCGCCCCCAATGACGCTGGTAAGCTCCATTATAAATGATTGCTCACAGAAGTGTCCAGCGTCGTCACTAGACAACCCCATGACGGTGTTCAATATTAGGCACGTACGTCGTCACTAGACAACCCCATGACGGTGCTCAACATTAGGCACGTACGTCGTCACTAGACAACCCCATGACGGTGCTCAACATTAGGCACGTACGTCGTCACTAGACAACCCCATGACGGTGTTCAATATTAGGCACGTACGTCGTCACTAGACAACCCCATGACGGTGCTCAATATTAGGCACGTACGTCGTCACTAGACAACCCCATAACGGTGCTCAACATTAGGCACGTACGTCGTCACTAGACAACCCCATGACGGTGCTCAACATTAGGCACGTACGTCGTCACTAGACAACCCCATGACGGTGCTCAACATTAGGCACGTGCGTAGACGGCTGGGTGAGATTCACGGGGAATAGCGTGTCCTATTGACTTCTGCCCAATAAATGGAACATGGCAATACTGACTTTAATGAGCTATCGTCTGACAACATCATGAATGTCAGCTGAACTAAAGTTTGTTGGGTTTGTTTTTTTTGGACTAACGTGTTTTAGACTTGAGAATTTCGGACAGAAGTGTTTTGGACTAAAGTGTTTGTTTTACATGTTTTCGGTATCTTTTCAGAATTAATTTTTACACCCTATCCCAAACACCACGCGGGGGTGGGGGGTGGAGGGGGCTAGGGATGGGAAGGGCAACGGCGGGCATGGTTCGAACCCGGAACCATGGAGACGACAGTCTAGAGCGCATACCACACGACCAGGCAGCTATCAATTGCGATGTTCTAATATGGACTATCATATTAATTTTCTCTGCTATGTGTTACAGTAATGTAGAGCTAATTCGATCCAGTGTTTCGCTGGACAAGAGTGCGGAGACTTGGAAAACACTTTGATAAGCAAATATCACTAATTTCTGTGAAAAGAGAACGCACTTATTTGTTTACAATATCTCTTCCAGGTGTTATTAACGTTTCGATTGACCAAACGCCACAAAATATCACCCATATCTTTATCAGGCTCTAGTCGTTCTAAGCCGCTATGTGCAGTCGAGCGCGACACTCGCCTTTACAGGAGAGGAGGGTAGTAGCTCTGGGTACCTTCATATTCTTGAACCCCTCGTCCCACTGGTACCTTGCCATGCCCCTGACATCGTCATTGGTAATTAAAAAACATGACATAGTTTCTGGCGTTCTCAATTTGCAGGCTTCAAGTACTCTAATTGTTGTAATTGTTTTAGTCAATTAATGATCACTTCCACGCATATTGATTTAGTCAGAATTGAGACATAAAGTTAACGTTTAGACAGACTGATATACAAAGCACACACATTCACGCACAAACACTCAACTCACACAATCACGCATTCCTTCATAGCAGCTTCCCATTGATTGATTGGCGTCAGGATATAAATAATTTATAGCAAAACCACGCAACCATAGCGTCCACAGCGCGCTAATGGTGCGTAAAAAGGGTTCATTGAGACAGCCCCAAAGGAGAGAAATTATTTCATTCATGAAAACATGGAGGCCTAGCATGTTATTGTGTTATTGGTTCGGGGACCTTGCGGATAAAGGCATGTACTGTTTGAACAGATAATAAGGCATTGTCTTATTCTAGACCGAAGGTTAAAGAAGTTTTCGGAAGATGACGACGCTGCTACAACTAAACTACAAATTCTGAAACGTCTGATACATCTACTTATCTTATAAGTTACAGACGTCTCTTCAAAAGAGGAGATAATTACTTGCTACGCGTATCCCTTCGAGAACAACGTCTGACCTGTAACGTGGGTCTAAACTTCCCACAGGTCGCAGGGTCAGTGTTCAGGCTTGCTTTAACGACTGGTATCGATCCATGCGTCAATCTGGTCATGCACTGTAAATCAGTGACTTAAACATTGGTAAGACAATGTTTTTTTTACCTGATTCAGGCAACCCATTTCATGCTCTAATGACACGATTAAAAAAGAAGCACTTATCTGAGAGGTGTCCTAGCATATGGAATAAGAAATGTGCCTTTATATGTATGTCTTTCTGTGTATTTTATTAGGTTTTGCTTCTGTATTTGTAAATTAATGGTTCAGTGCTTTTTTTATTATTGTTACTTTACTTTTTAGTCTTATGTCCTGAATCAATGGAATTGAGAATCCTTGGTATCACATCTAAGGACCGCATCACAGATGAAGAGATTAAGACAGGTTTACTACAGCGATTGGACCACCCAATAACCTGCTAACTGGTGTAAAAAAAAAAGCTAACTAACACTCAATGGCCATATTACAAAGACTTCGAGGTTTGCAAAGACCTTCTTTCAAGCAGCAGTACCAGAAAAATAAAAGAAGAAAAGGCAGGCAGTGAAAGCGATGGGAAGACAACAGAAATGAATGGACAGGGCCTGCCATTAAGAGGTTCTATCCAAGACAAAAGAAAGAGAGGAATTAGGAACGACGATCAGATGGTCAGATGGGAAAGAGGGTGTCTATTAGTGAGCCTTAAGATCAGATGGTCAGATGGGAAAGAGGTGTCTATTAGTGAGCCTTAAGATCAGATGGTCAGATGGGAAAGTGGTGTCTATTAGTGAGCCTTAAGATCAGATGGTCAGATGGGAAAGAGGTGTCTATTAGTGAGCCTTAAGATCAGATGGTCAGATGGGAAAGAGGGTGTCTATTAGTGAGCCTTAAGATCAGATGGTCAGATGGGAAAGAGGTGTCTATTAGTGAGCCTTAAGATCAGATGGTCAGATGGGAAAGAGGTGTCTATTAGTGAGCCTTAAGATCAGATGGTCAGATGGGAAAGAGGTGTCTATTAGTGAGCCTTAAGATCAGATGGTCAGATGGGAAAGAGGTGTCTATTAGTGAGCCTTAAGATCAGATGGTCAGATGGGAAAGAGGTGTCTATTAGTGAGCCTTAAGATCAGATGGTCAGATGGGAAAGAGGTGTCTATTAGTGAGCCTTAAGATCAGATGGTCAGATGGGAAAGAGGTGTCTATTAGTGAGCCTTAAGATCAGATGGTCAGATGGGGAAGAGGTGTCTATTAGTGAGCCTTAAGATCAGATGGTCAGATGGGAAAGAGGTGTCTATTAGTGAGCCTTAAGATCAGATGGTCAGATGGGAAAGAGGTGTCTATTAGTGAGCCTTAAGATTCTGTACACGTGGTAAACACTTTTGATTTTCTTTTAGTCTCAAAGTTATGAACCGAGATATTGGTGTGACTTCTCTGCGAATTATTGACCAGAATTGTGATGGAACCGTTAACTAGAATTGTATGTCTTATGTTTTAATTACATTCTATAACCCTGCTGATAGAGCTGGAGGCCCCTACACATTTTCGAAAGTTTTAATAAAAATAGACATATTAATAATTAATATAAAAGGGCATTTTATAAAAGAAAGAGAGTACGTGTAAATTAAATTAAATTTTCGTTCGTTTAAAATTTTTAAAATAAAAAATGACTTTTTAGTAACAAAAAAAAATAAAAAATAACTAAGATTTAAATTACTGTCGGTAAAAATGCGAAAAACATAAATGTGATATTTAAAAAACGTTAAACTTCTGACCCGTCAAAATATGGATTTTTTCTCGGGGGGGGGGGGGGGGCGGTCTTTTTGTGGAGTCTCCTGGGCCCGGCTCCCCTCCATTCAATCCGGACTCCGGCTCCCCTCCATTCAATCCGGACTCCGGCTCCCCTCCATTCAATCCGGACTCCGGCTCCCCTCCATTCAATCCGGACTCCGGCTCCCCTCCATTCAATCCGGACTCCGGCTCCCCTCCATTCAATCCGGACTCCGGCTCCCCTCCATTCAATCCGGACTCCGGCTCCCCTCCATTCAATCCGGACTCCGGCTCCCCTCCATTCAATCCGGACTCCGGCTCCCCTCCATTCAATCCGGACTCCGGCTCCCCTCCATTCAATCCGGACTCCACTGTGGGAGCCTACAGCACTCCTCCAAGGGGGAGATGTGAACGATATTTTTTCCATAGGGGGGACGGAGCGATTCCGGTAAAAATGTGAGAAACAAATCGGTTAGATATACCATCTATACATACAAATTAAAACCAATCGGTTAGATATACATCTCTACATACAAATAGAAACAAATCGGTTAGATATACATCTCTACATACAAATTGAAACCAATCGGTTAGATATACATCTCTACATACAAATAGAAACAAATCGGTTAGATATACATCTCTACATACAAATTAAAACCAATCGGTTAGATATACATCTCTACATACAAATAGAAACAAATCGGTTAGATATACATCTCTACATACAAATAGAAACCAATCGGTTAGATATACATCTCTACATACAAATTAAAACCAATCGGTTAGATATACATCTCTACATACAAATAGAAACAAATCGGTTAGATATACATCTCTACATGCAAATTGAAACCAATCGGTTAGATATACATTTATACATACAAATTGAAACCAATCGGTTAGATATACCATCTCTACATACAAATTGAAACCAATCGGTTAGATATACAATCTATACATACAAATTGAAACCAATCGGTTAGATATACAATCTATACATACAAATAGAAACAAATCGGTTAGATATACATCTCTACACACAAATTGAAACCAATCGGTTAGATATACATTTATACATACAAATTGAAACCAATCGGTTAGATATACCATCTATACATACAAATTGAAACCAATCGGTTAGATATACCATCTATACATACAAATTGAAACCAATCGGTTAGATATACAATCTATACATACAAATTGAAACCAATCGGTTAGATATACCATCTATACATACAAATTGAAACCAATCGGTTAGATATACCATCTATACATACAAATTGAAACCAATCGGTTAGATATACAATCTATACATACAAATTGAAACATATCGGTTAGATATACCATCTATACATACAAATTGAAACCAATCGGTTAGATATACCATCTATACATACAAATAGAAGAATAGTCAGATATTATATTGAGGACTTTTTATTTCTAATGGATAGGCAATGCATACTAGATTTTGTAAGCCAAAAGTATGTAAATTATTTGTATTTTATCTCTTTTTATGTAGAGGTCCAAGTTCATGTGTTTTAATTAATAAATTGCATGGAACATTATTACCTTATTTCGTAACATCAAATGGATTGTAACCCGAGCTCGCACTTTTATTGTATGTTGGTGCAAGTATGTTTTATATTGTACAATAGATTCGATTCCCATCTCTAGTATGAATCGAGTCTCGAAAGCATTATGTGATCGAGGCATCTCAAAATATTTAAAAAAAAACGATTATATACTTGTAAATTGGAACACAAATCAACAGCCGTAGCCGTTGGATAGACTCATCAATGATTATATATACAATAAGTTTTATTTATTAGTCTTTTTTTTCTTCTTTATGATACAATGGTGTATGTATAGCTTGTCATGTGAAAAAGGATGTCTCTCCTAATTCTATTTTCAGAAACAATGGCATAAAAATAAGAAAGGATTGGCTTTTTGTAACGTGAAATACACATGATTCTTGGCTACAATCACGAACTGTTACTTAAGAAAATAAATTAACCAAATGCCTCACCAGAGTGTTATTTTTGGCTTTAACGGTCTGGAAGTCTGTTAATAGAAGCCTGTGCTGTCGTTATAACTTGTGGAACATAGATCTACGAGAAGCTTTTCCATTTATTCTCGATCAACCATCAAAGCACATGATTATTACGATATTTTTTTATTAAGCAATGAACACACACAAAACTGACAGTAATGATATCATAACTGTTTTGAAGGTTCGGTTAGCAGCAAAGTTTTAGTCAACCTTTACTCTGACTAGGATCAAATACATTTTCCTTTCGTGTGTAATGAGCCACATCATCGTAAACCAAAAAAATATAGAAAATATTGGAGGTTTTTTTAAAGGATAATACCTCCTTTATACAACTTATAGGCCTAGATATATTCTTTTGCTCTTAATAACTAATGAATGCTATGTTTAAAAATATTTTTAAAAAATTACTGCACCCCCCTCCCCGATAAAAAAAACCATGTTTAAGCGAGTGTATAAATCTACTAGTATTCTATTGATAGGTATTTAGACGTAGACTTAGAAAACAGTGCGCACAATATTCCTGAGCATTAATTTATTATTAAATTATTATATGAATAGGTCTACTTGCGGAAATACCAGAAGACGCAGAGTCAGTGCAAGATAAAAGATGTTCTAGTCCTCTAACCAAATTTAAATAGTTTTTACTTAACTTTAAAGAGTTATAAAACTTATAAATGGTATGTTTTTAACAAACCCTAATATAAAATGGATTCAGTATATATGAAATAAACTTTCCACTAAAGATCAGATGGTTTCGAGCATTACATTTTGAGTTATAGAAATAAAATGTAATCATTTTAGTATCCCATATTACGAGCCATCAACTGTTCGATTTCTAGAAAAATCGTTATAACCGTTATTTTTTTTAAAATCTAACATTTATTAGTTATGGAGAATACTTGTTACTCTTAACATTGCAACAAGAAGGTATTGCCTTTTTAACAACAGTATTTTGAATGTACGTTCCCGTGTAATTATGTTGTAATGGAATCACTTTTGTATAGTGCATATTGCATGCTTTATGTATGCTCAATGCGCTTTAATTCAAATATTTTTTGTGTACCTGTAGGGAAAGGGTCTCTTCCATGCTGCCTATGGTCGCTCATCAAATACAACTCAGCTTCGAACTCGACATTGTGTCCCTTATCACACGCAAGACGATCCATTCATGTAACAATCTCATTAATAAATAAATAATCTCCTCCTGGTGTTTTGAAATGTTTCTCCCCATCGTTTGACTTAGTGACCTTGTTTCGTTTAGAGATTATGTTAGTTTTAAAAATAAATATATTGTGCAGTGTTGTTAGCGACGGTAAAAGTAGTGACGTAGACAGACGAATGACGTTTGCAGAATGCGGGTACATGGAGAACAAGATGGCTAGGGCTTAGATAAAAAAGGATATCGATAGTGTAAACAACGGATAGTGAGACCAGACGAGCAGTCCCATATGTCAATAAATACCGGTTGAGATCTAGATCTACATCATTCTTGATTAAGTCTATCATTGTTAATTGTAATGTCCCTTGGCTAGTTTAGACTAGTTAAGTGAAGCATTGTAAGATTTACACAACACTTAAAATCGTAGCCAGGACATTATTAGTGTTGTTCTGCGCACGCGTGGGCATGTTTATGATCACCATTGAAAAGTAAACTATTCATTCTCACCTACCTAGCTAATAATGTACGTATAAAGACTTCAATATCTCATGCTGATTATTTAGATTTTATTACCTTTTGTTGTTTTTTTTATATCCTATTATATATCGCTTTTTTTTCTTTTACTAAATCTAATTTTATTGCTTAAAACTGAAAGAAAAATACTTTTCTAAAAAAAAAAACAAAGTGTATATTAAGTGTATCAATTAGTTTGGATGTCATGTAATTAGATTTGTAATAAGCCTCAGACGACAATCAATAAAGGACACTCATTCAGCTTATACCACCACTTCAGACAATTACTATTTCTTTCTCTTGTTTGAGATATCAAACAAATTAATTTATTGTCAATAGTTCATTAATCAATTAGTTAATTGTTTTTTCTTGTTTCTTGTGTTGTCAGGTAAAAGAAAAAATTTTGAAAAACTTCAGCTTGATCAGAGATTGGGTGTCGGAGACATAAGGTGTACAAACTGTTGCCCAGACAGACAGAGCTGATTTAAGCTTTGTAAAAAAAAAAAAAAACACGATTTAAAAATTCAGTGTAATTAAAGAGCAGATTGCTATGATGAACTTTTAGTTTGAGAATCCCTAATATCTGTAATATAATCATACAAACTTGAGCTAGACTTTCAAATATGGGCTGACAAATGTGTCCACCGGCTCGTCATTTAATAGCACTCCCAGTCTGCAATCGTTCTTTTCTATTTGTTTCTATTTTGATGCAACTCATCAAGACTCAAACAGGGAAGAGGCTCTGTGAAATTGATTGCATGCTGCTGGGAAATGAATCAAATAAAAATTTTAAAACACAACTTCCTGCTACATTGGCTTCGTTGAAATGTTTAAATTAACCTCCCATTCAGATGGAATGAAAAAAACAAGGGAGAGAACTTTCTAGAAATTCATTGCAATAAAAATGATATAACGCAAAAAGAAAAAAAAAATTACATTGATTTTGTAACATTTTAATTGAAATTATGTAAAAAAATTCAACTAGTACAAAATTTTTTTTAAAGATTTTCTTAAGGCCAAATAATTAATGAAATAAGGCTCAACGGTGAATAAAAAAAAAAAAAATGAACTACCAGATTATATTCCTTTAGTAAATTATCCATTAATAGATTTGCCAACAACTTTTATACACCCATAGCATTACAATGTAAAACCACGGAAATTGAAAGCATGGACTGAAAATGCAAAAGCATTTATATAGTAGATAGCTTTCAATGTTGTTTGTGTTTGATATTATTCTTTTAAGGCTGATTATTTATTATATTTAATATTATCTATATGCTTTTGAACTACGAAAGGACATCGAGAATAAAGGAGTTTGTGTTTCTACATAAACTTATAGTGAAGCCGACAGCTTATGGCTTATAGCATTCACAACAGTTATAAATCAGTTTACTTTCTCTATGCCCTGGCTTATAGTATACTTTATCTACTGCATGGTGGACGAGTGGTAAGGCGCTGGGTTACCCAACCGTGTGTGTGTGTGTGACTCAATTTCAAATCTCGATGAAGACTGGGATTTTAAGGACGCCCCCGAGTCCACCCACCTGACTTAAGTTGGGGAAAGTAAAAAGGTTTGTCGTTGTGCTGGCCACATGACACACTCGTTAACCATCGTATAGATCGCAAGGTCTGAAAGGGGAACTTTACTTTTTTGTTTACTTTCTCTATGGAAAAAGAAGACTCAATGTTCATAACTTTTATGATTTATGAATCTGATGTGCAACTTATAATTATATCCAATGTAGGGTAAACTTGTTTGAAAAAATAGTTTATATGTATGTGTATATTTATTAATATTTAATTACTTCAAATACCAGGTTACGCCTTTCGGGGGGGGGGGACAATAAGGAACCTTGATCTATTTTTAGCGCGATGATGAAGATGAATTTTCAATAACGCTTTAACTTCAGATTTGAACTCGACAAACAGACAATATAAACAGAATAGGGGATTTTCAATAAGAGCTGCTGAAAATGTTACGTTGCTTTGAATAACAGACAAAATGAATCATCCTAACATCCCAGAGAGGGCAGCTGAAGACGGGCACCAGCAAACAGACAACCAAGTAAATAACAACAAAGCCTGTTTTTTTTGTTTTGTTTTTCCGCTGGATTCCACTGACTTGTTTTAATCTCATCACTTCTGAATAAAAACAAAAAATGCACTAGCACTGACATATCAATAATAAGAATGTAATCGTGGCGAAATATAAGAATGATATTAATAGTTCTGTGGTAATGACGAAACAAAAAAAGGAGGGGGGGGGGATAACAAACAACATACTGATGACAATAGTCAAGACCAAATTAACACTAACACGTGTACAGGATGGTAAATCTTACTTTGTAATTACAGGGTGATTCTAGGGCGAGAAGGGGAGGGGGGTGTGTGGGGTAACAAGGTGGTGAGGGTAAGAGTTGGCCTTGTAATACTGTAAACATCTTGAAAATTACAACACGTTTATTACAGGAATTATGTACACATTTTGGTTTAAAAATAACAAAACACACGTACATCTCCATACCTCAATTGAATACAAAAAAATCATTTGATTGCGTATTAATAATTATGATGGGAAAAAAAAAAGCTTTCTTCCTTTTCCTCACAAAAAGAAAAAAACGCCACATGTTAAGTTTCCAGAGGAACATGGATAATGTTGAGAGCAAAGGGAAATAATTCAAGAATAGCAATAAGAACTACGAGAAGAAAGAATAAAAACTAAACGGAACACACAAAAATATTTAGAGGGAGAGAATCAGACATCACACAACAGCATTTGTGTAGAGAAAAATAAAAATGTGTTTAAAGCCGCTAGCGCTAACAAAGCTAAACATAAAAATGAGGGAAGAATTCTAAGAAACTCAGAAAACCGAGATTGCGTATGTGCCTTATTGCACAAGATGGTGTGAATGGACTGACAAAGGACTCTGCTTCACAATGAGATTGCAATGGTACCACCAGTAAGGATATATGTAGAATATGACTAGGGTAAGACTCATCCATGTATCCCGACGAGCACTCAATGGGATTACAAGATAGAAGATAAAGCGAAGATGTATAAAACACCAATGAACAAAAAATGCTTGAAGGTTTTCTAGAACTTGGAAAGACTAAACAGAAATCACATGAAGGTTTTCTAGAACTTGGAAAGACTAAACAGAAATCACATGAAGGTTTTCTAGAACTTGGAAAGACTAAACAGAAATCACATGAAGGTTTTCTAGAACTTGGAAAGACTAAACAGAAATCACATGAAGGTTTTTTTAAGACTAGAAAAGACTAAACAGAAATCACATGAAGGTTTTCTAAGACTAGAAAAGACTAAACAAAAATTGCAAGAAGGTTTTCTAGGAATAGAAAAAATGAACAGACATTGCTTGAAGGTTTTATGGGACAACAAAGAATAAACAGAAATTGCTTGAAGGTTTTATGGGTCCAAGAAAGAAAGAAAGAAAGAACAGAAATTGCTTGAAGGTTTTCTAAAACTAGGAAAGACTAAACAAAAAATTGCATGATGGTTTTCAAGAACTAGAAAGAATGAACAGAATGGTAGTTATTTTCTAAAATTCTCAAAGAAAAAGCTGGAACATAGTGAAATTTATAAACCAGACTATTTCAAAACTTTATTTTCATTTCTCTTTAAGTTTATTTTTCAACTAGAC
Organism: Biomphalaria sudanica; assembly: GCA_036873155.1. Taxonomy (NCBI): domain Eukaryota; kingdom Metazoa; phylum Mollusca; class Gastropoda; family Planorbidae; genus Biomphalaria; species Biomphalaria sudanica. The sequence continues at coordinate 69,166 of JAZGLO010005492.1, read as the reverse complement.
TTGTTTAAAGACAAGTGGAACTAGCTTGCACCAGATCTAACTTATGAAAGATAAAGTATGACAACCAAACAAGTTCTATACAATAAATTATAATTAAATTCCAATTAAAAAAAATGACATAATGAAATAAGATAAGCTATACAAATAATGAGTCAAGTTAAATATGAATGCTTTAACAATTCACTATGTCAAAGTGTTCAAAGTATGGGTTTCAAGTGAACATATATATATATATAAAACATATATATATATATAAATAGGTTTGTACAAAGCTATCATACTGTGAATATCACTGGAGGGAGGTAATTAAATATAAAAACAGTAAGTAACTATGGATTGAGACAGTTATTGCACCTTGTTATACAAATCAATTAGATTAAAAAATGGTAAATAAATATGCTCGAAGAGTACAAAGTTATTTTTACAATACATACAGGCTACAAAAAGAGTAATAAAAAAAGTAAACTGTTTTTTTTTATAACTAAAAAACATCATAAGTTTAAAAAAACAGAAATGAGACATTTCATCCATTTTTTTTTGTATAACAAAAGTAACAAATTGTATTAAAAAAAAAGTTATTTTCTTATAAAAGGTCTTAAAAGTAAAAAAAAGAGGATTGAAGTTTTCCTTTTCTTTCTAAACTATCTGACAAATGCTCAAGTCAAACAACAACACAGGCGACTGAACAAAATTATCTTTGATTAATTAAGTCCACATAGTCAATACAAAAAATGCACAGCTAATAACATATACCAAAAATGTCAAATGAAATAATATTTATCCAATGAAGCTTTTCACCAAAAATTTACACACAAAAAAATTACAATGATTAAAACTCTGTAGTTTTGCTATATAATGATAAAACTTTATTATGTTTAGGGTTTTTATTGCGTGTGTATAAGGACGCTTGAAACATGTTAAGATTTAAAAATAAAGGAAATATCTTTACAAGATATTTAATTCTAAATGTACCAATGTTTCCAATTTAAAAGACTACAATTTTTTTTATGGTTAAGAGCATAAACAAAAAAAAGCAACAAAAAAATGTTTTTAAATATTTCTTTATGATAAATAACAGAACATTGAAACTGATAGTAACAAAATGAGGTAATGCTACTTTAAATCAAGAAACATTGCTGCTTTATAAACTTAACAAAAACTCAACTCACCATCAAACAAAAGAAAATAAAAACAACATAAAGAAAAAGGGGGCACGATGGCTGAGTGGTTACGTGCTCGGCTTCTGAACCTGGGGTCCTGGGTTCGAATCTTGGTGAAGACTGGGATTTTGAATTTCGGGATTTTTAGGGCGCCCCTGAGTCCACCCAACTAACCTAACTTTAGCTAGATAAAGTAAAGGCAGTTGGTCCTTGTGCTGGTCACTTAACACCCCGCTTGTTAACCATTAGCCATAGAAACAGATGACCTTAACATCATCTGCCCCAAAGATCGCAAGATCTGAAAGGGAAACACTAGAAAGAAAAAAAGCTAAAATGTTTTAACAAGTAATCAACATCTACATTAACAGCTTGTCTCTACTCATATATTAGTCCATCCTATTTATGTAAGACATGATTGATTGGGACAATCCCTTTTTTTTTAATTTTAATTTAATACCATAAACTATTTTATGTAAAATTTTGTATCAGAGCAAAAATGAAATATATTATATAAAATACTATTAATATGATATTCTAAATAAAATTCTGAATGTAATTTGATAGTATTAATGTGAATATATCAATGGGCTTTTTACTAAACATCAAAGTCATTTAAACAATTTAAATTTGAAATAAAAAATATCCACAAGCAATGTTGTATGCTTTTTTTCTATAGACTTTTCTGCATTGAGTATCATAAATGGGATGTGATGCAGAGTAGAAAAAACTGCATCTTTCAAAGGGAACTTTAGTTCGAATCCTGACTCGAACTGAGCCCTCTTTGCTAAGCCTCTAAAGGCAGCATGTAAACCTTCTCCCAGTTACCCCCTACATCCACTGATTCACAAAAAGAGATTGGACATTAGGGCTATGAGCATGCTATAGAATAAATGTTGCAATATACAAAAGCAATCTAAAATAAAACCCAGCACAAACTCTGTGAAGATTTCAATGTTTTTTTTTGTGTTTTTTTTTTAATAAAATATTTTTTGATTGATTTAATTTAATTAAAAAAAAAAAATGGACAAAAAAAAAAGATTATCAGTGTCTTAGAATTTGACACTCAGATAATGAAGATAACTCTATGTGTAGCTCATAACTTCCTACTCACCATAAATGATATATAAAGTGTAAAAATTCAAGATTATGTTTTTAAAAATGTGTATGTAAAGGTATGGATAATTTTTTTTAAAATCTAAAAATGGAAAATAAAAAATTGCATTGTTTCAAAAGTTCAAGTTTACTAAGAAACAAATAAATGTATTTGTATAAATACATAGAAATAGCAAAATATATACAGATTTGATCAAATGCACATCATATATGATAACAGTCAGATACTATCATTTCTTTAATTCACATTCTTAGCTTTGTTTTTATATCATTGATTGTAGTATTGTAACATTTGAATAACCTAAAATATTAACATACCACAATCTATACCCTTAATAATTATGAAATGATTCTTTTGATAGTATAAGAGACATTGTGACAAGAGCTTTGATAAGAACTTAAAATGTGCTAATATGTTTATATATTATGCCATTATTTGTTTTGAATGCTTTTGTGAAAAGTACTTGAAAGGATTGACGAAATAAAATGATGGCTTTCAATGTCTACATTTATCAACACGCAGTCTTTTGTCTACAGTAATGTATTTGTCGTTAAAAAGGTGACTGTAACTTAACTCTTTATCTCCGTAATTATTTTTCCACGTTTTGACAGAATTGTTCACTTCTCACATGTGTACATTCTACCCTGTTATGATTAAACTTCAATAACACTTTTGTTTGTAATCAGAAAACGTTACTTTTGGTATAGAATTATAGGAGAATGCATGCTCTTTTTATGCAACACAAATTATAGTTTATAACCCCCCCCCCGCCCAAATAATTTAATTGGGTCATATCAACGATGTTATCCTTAATTAGGAGAGAAAGAGTTAACATACTAAATAGCTTAGACTGGCGCACAAAGAAAGTCTAATTATACAAACTTTAAAATATCTATAAACAAAATATTTACTAAACCCTCATTGCTAGAGATGTTGAATATAAATCATGCGATAACATTATATGTTAACAAATGTTCTGTTTTGACTTTGAAATGTAAAAATATGTACAAAGAAATATCACAAACAAATGTCTAAACCATCAACAGCGAAATGATACCTAAAACTTTTGGCAACACCATACATACATAACAATTTACTCAACAACTAATTTAACTATGTATGTAAAAGATGATTGTCACATGTGTAAATTAAATCAATGTCAATAAGTCACAATTGGAAAAAAAAATGCATTTTCTAACTCAACACTTTTCTGATAACTGAATTCATAGTGTATAAGAACCTTTTATAATGTTTGTTGATATTCTGTTTCCAAATAAATTTTAACTTATACAGACAGTGTATACTACTTGCATTAAACAATGCCACTTAAAAGAAAAAAATTAAGCAGTCGTATACTACTTGCATTAAACAATGCCATTCTTCACCCAAAAGAAATCAATTAAGGCCATTAAGAAGAACACTGGGATGTAGATAGTTGCTTAGCTGCTGATAGAACATCTTAAACTTACATGTAGTTTTATACTCTGTTATAGCTAACAACCCTGAATTACAAGCTAACAAAAGCACAGCCACTTTGGTCCATATTACTATGCTACTAAGAATAAAAAGATTTTGTGTTTTTAGTGTTTTCTGAAAGATATTATAGTTGTGATCATGTCAGTGTTTTTGTGAAGAATTTTATTAATTTGGAGGTAAAAAGTTAAATTAATAAATATGCCAAAACTTTGAATACGTATCCCATCAAGTAATAAAAGCTATCTACTAGAGTAAGTACATTACTTGAAAAATATGAAATATTCGTAATATCAAAATTTCAAATCTTTCTTAGCTCAAAAACTACCAAAATTCTTTCATTTATTTTGATTTTAGTGAGGCATGAGTTTTGCAGTCTTCTGTACCATAAGTCAAACTATAACCATATGAGAAATAAAAACAAGGATTAATTTTTTTAAAGTTTCATATAGATGTACAATTAGTTTCAGATTTAGAAAAAAAATGTCAAAGAATAGATATTAATTTCTGAACCAACTTGTTTTAAAATCAAAAGTTTTAAGTTTATAAAAAGTAGTTTAAAGCATAAAAGTCTAACTATACATGTACAAGTCATTTACAGCATTAAAAATATGCAACATAAGTTTTAGAATAAAATACAAACAAAAACAGTTGATGACAGAAGCTATGTCAAAACAACATCTGAAGATGACAAGAATCTGAATGGTGCTATAAATTATGACAGTAGAAGGCAACCAAACTAACCAATAGATTGGCACACAGAAACGTGGCAGTGTTAAGGTTAGCTGTGACTACAGAGCACTGACTTAGAAACCGACCAACATGTTTCAAACATAACAAATAATACAAATAAAACATGCACAGAAAGATCACGTTTTTTAAAGCTAACAGCATCTCACACACACATTGATTTAAACTTATAAAATCCAAACAAACTACACACTAATCAATTGTTTATAAAACTAAAGCTAATCCTAAGCACGAGTTCACTCTAGTGTACTAACTAATATTTCAACATATATAATAAATAAGTAAAAGGAATTTGATCACTTTACAAGATGAATAGCATGGTCACAACAACCTTTCAACCCAAAGACAATACATTCTTAGTAGTGCTTAAACTCTAGATACAACTGTCCATAAGTGCACTTGAAATAAAACATTTGTTTTCAACCTAAAAGATACCTTTTCTAATTAAAAAAAAAAAAAGAATCACAATTATTAAAATAACAAAAAATCAAGGCAACATTCTCAAAGCAAAGTGAAATGTTGGGCGTGTATGTGTGTGCACAGGCAAAGAGTGTGGATGGGGTGACATATTTTTTGGATTAAGCAAAGCTTGAAATAATACCTACAATTTTTTTTTTATAAGAAGTCAAAATCTCATTTTGTAATATAAATAAAGCCTAGCAACTTATGGTTAAAACAAAGTCCTCTAAATAAAGCATGATAAACCGTTAAAAAAATGACTTAACATGAAACTAACATGCATCTAAATTATCTCAGAGATTTATTGTTTAACGTTGGTTATATATTTTAGTAAAGATATAAATGACATGTGTTGTTGCTGTTTGTCCGATACACCAAACTTCAACATAAATAAACAAAAAATACTTTTTTAAAAGAAACCTATTATGTTGGAATTGAATGAAATGTGCATACTAAGGCCCTTGGAATATCATTAAAAAAAATGCAACAACTATAAATCCAACACACCTGGAATGGCTAGGAAAAGCTTTGTGTGTTTTCTCACTGAAATACAATGAATCAATGTTGAAGCATTTCAACCATTTAAAAAAAGCATGAATCTCCTGTAAAAAATTAATTTGCGGAACACCTACAGATATTTAGTTGTAAATACATGTAAACATATAATTTCAATTGCTAATACCATTTAGAAATCTGACCAACAGATGTCACTTATATCACTTAGGTTGAAGATTTACTATGTGTGCATGGAATTTAATCCTAATTTTGTTTGTTTACTTTTCCTGAAAAGGTAAAAATCATATTTCTAATCTTTTTTGAACAAAGAGGCAATGCTCATTCCCTCGATGCCCAACACAAGAGAAGATCAGGTTATTAAGAGTCAATTCCTTTACAGACATCAACAGATATAAAAATTATAATAAGATGAAAAAACTTCACTCTATAATTTGATATCCTAAACATTTCACACATAATATAGATCAGAATTCACTGTACTATGACACTCATTTACAGGGTAAAGGGTCACATGCATATAACCTTGACATTCATCTAATAACTGATTGTTTTTCATAAAAATCCTTTGTTTATATTTGAACTTAATTGCTATTAGAACAAAATGTCTCTAATGCAAGAATTTCAACCTACATCTCATCATCACCATCTGTCGCTTCACTTTTGTTGTAGGAGTGCTGTGACAGTTCCTTGTAACCAATCCCTTCCCTTTTGTTGTAGGAGTGCTGTGACAGTTCCTTGTAACCAATCCCTTCACTTTTGTTGTTGGAGTGCTGTGACAGTTCCTTGTAACCAATCCCTTCACTTTTGTTGTAGGAGTGCTGTTACAGTTTCTTGTAACCAATCCCTTCCCTTTTGTTGTTGGAGTGCTGTGACAGTTCCTTGTAACCAATCCCTTCACTTTTGTTGTAGGAGTGCTGTGACAGTTTCTTGTAACCAATCCCTTCCCTTTTGTTGTTGGAGTGCTGTGACAGTTCCTTGTAACCAATCCCTTCACTTTTGTTGTAGGAGTGCTGTGACAGTTCCTTGTTACCAATCCCTTCACTTTTGTTGTAGGAGTGCTGTGACAGTTCCTTGTAACCAATCCCTTCACTTTTGTTGTAGGAGTGCTGTGACAGTTCCTTGTAACCAATCCCTTCACTTTTGTTGTAGGAGTGCTGTGACAGTTCCTTGTAACCAATCCCTTCACTTTTGTTGTAGGAGTGCTGTGACAGTTCCTTGTAACCAATCCCTTCACTTTTGTTGAAGGAGTGCTGTGACAGTTCCTTGTAAAAAAAACCACTCCCTTTTGTTGTAGGAGTGCTGTGACAGTTCCTTGTAACCAATCCCTTCACTTTTGTTGTAGGAGTGCTGTGACAGTTCCTTGTAACCAATCCATTCACTTTTGTTGTAGGAGTGCTGTGACAGTTCCTTGTAACCAATCCCTTCACTTTTGTTGTAGGAGTGCTGTGACAGTTCCTTGTAACCAATCCCTTCACTTTTGTTGAAGGAGTGCTGTGACAGTTCCTTGTAACCAATCCCTTCCTTTTTGTTATTGGAGTGCTGTGACAGTTCCTTGTAACCAATCCCTTCACTTTTGTTGTAGGAGTGCTGTGACAGTTCCTTGTAACCAATCCCTTCCCTTTTGTTGAAGGAGTGCTGTGACAGTTCCTTGTAACCAATCCCTTCCCTTTTGTTGTAGGAGTGTTGTGACAGTTCCTTGTAACCAATCCCTTCACTTTTGTTGAAGGAGTGCTGTGACAGTTCCTTGTAACCAATCCCTTCCCTTTTGTTGAAGGAGTGCTGTGGCAGTTCCTTGTAACCAATCCCTTCCCTTTTGTTGTAGGAGTGCTGTGACAGTTCCTTGTAACCAATCCCTTCCCTTTTGTTGTTGGAGTGCTGTGACAGTTCCTTGTAACCAATCCCTTCACTTTTGTTGTAGGAGTGCTGTGACAGTTTCTTGTAACCAATCCCTTCCCTTTTGTTGTTGGAGTGCTGTGACAGTTCCTTGTAACCAATCCCTTCACTTTTGTTGTAGGAGTGCTGTGACAGTTCCTTGTAACCAATCCCTTCCCTTTTGTTGAAGGAGTGCTGTGACAGTTCCTTGTAACCAATCCCTTCACTTTTGTTGTAGGAGTGCTGTGACAGTTCCTTGTAACCAATCCCTTCACTTTTGTTGTAGGAGTGCTGTGACAGTTCCTTGTAACCAATCCCTTCACTTTTGTTGTAGGAGTGCTGTGACAGTTCCTTGTAACCAATCCCTTCACTTTTGTTGAAGGAGTGCTGTGACAGTTCCTTGTAACCAATCCCTTCCCTTTTGTTGTAGGAGTGCTGTGACAGTTCCTTGTAACCAATCCCTTCACTTTTGTTGTTGGAGTGCTGTGACAGTTCCTTGTAACCAATCCCTTCACTTTTGTTGTAGGAGTGCTGTGACAGTTCCTTGTAACCAATCCCTTCCCTTTTGTTGAAGGAGTGCTGTGACAGTTCCTTGTAACCAATCCCTTCACTTTTGTTGTAGGAGTGCTGTGACAGTTCCTTGTAACCAATCCCTTCACTTTTGTTGTAGGAGTGCTGTGACAGTTCCTTGTAACCAATCCCTTCCCTTTTGTTGAAGGAGTGCTGTGACAGTTCCTTGTAACCAATCCCTTCACTTTTGTTGTAGGAGTGCTGTGACAGTTCCTTGTAACCAATCCCTTCACTTTTGTTGTAGAAGTGCTGTGACAGTTCCTTGTAACCAATCCCTTCACTTTTGTTGAAGGAGTGCTGTGACAGTTCCTTGTAACCAATCCCTTCCCTTTTGTTGTAGGAGTGCTGTGGCAGTTCCTTGTAACCAATCCCTTCACTTTTGTTGTTGGAGTGCTGTGACAGTTCCTTGTAACCAATCCCTTCACTTTTGTTGAAGGAGTGCTGTGACAGTTCCTTGTAACCAATCCCTTCACTTTTGTTGTAGGAGTGCTGTGACAGTTCCTTGTAACCAATCCCTTCCCTTTTCCTGGTCAGCAGCTGTTCTTAGCATGAGTTCAATAGAGAGGCAGGTCCATTCTTTATGTTATCCAGGCAGCTTTTCTTTGGATGACTCTTCATGTTCCCTCCACTGTACCTTGAAGAATGATCTACATCTAAATATATATATAATGTTTTCAAAAGAAAATATTTTTTCATTTAATGACTTTGTTTGTTTTTTTTAAATGTTACAACCAAATGTTAAAATAAGTATAATTATTTAAATATACAAAGTCTCAATTTAGATGTGGTTACAAAATCAACAAATATTTTAAAATAATAAAGAACAATTTTTTTTGTAACAAATAATTTTTTGAAAGTACATTGACCATATTTTTCATTACAACGAAGAACAATAGCTCATTAAGAAATCTAACAACAAATTTTTAAATAAGTAAATTAGAGACAATTGTTTTTAAAAAGTTCAAATAGAAGCTAGCGTGTTGTTTTGATTAATTTCTTTGGTGCACTAACAATAAAATATTGAATTATGGGTAACAAATGCGTAGATGTGAGGGGGGAAACAAATGTTGCACAACCTGAGTCATACTAGCAGTAACAATAAGGCAACAGGGTGGGAGGGAGGCTAGTCAAAAGGGAGGGGAGGGCATTGTGTTGACATAGAGACAGGGCATAAGACTTGATGCTATTTATAGACATAGAACATTTGTATAAATAATTTAAGATATTTATTCACAGCTGCTGTTTTAGATATTGAGTATATAAAGTACAATGCTATAAACACTATCAAAAAGATCTTCTGTATTTTAATAAATATAGTCAATAAAAACTATTTCAAGGAGTCTGGAGATACAGGACATGGATTTACTCCATCATCAAAGTCATATGACTATAGCAGAAAACCTTAACTAAAGAAGGATGCTAAACTATTAGGCTAATAGTTGATCGATCATGTTTGCACACTCCTCTATTACAAGGTGTGAATTGTGAATAGAAAAAAAATAGTTTTTTGTTTTACAGAACCTAAAAGAAATGCAGAAGTTGTTACCCAGTTTAGGTAAGCATCTCTAAGCTTGAAAATATGACAACAAAGGTGATGCTAAAGTGTGTGCCTTAATAAGCCTTGCATGTCGACTGTGATTCGAAGAGAGTGTTGTGAACACAATGAAGTGACTACATACCATAAATAATTTAACATGCATAAAGTCCTATTCATACATGATAGTGTCAAACAAGATCTCTCTATAAATATTAAGAGTACTTACATTGGGGTAGAGTAGAGTAGAATAAATAGATTGTACTGAACATGATTAAAACAACATTTTATTAGGAAACTATAGTCAAGCAACTATTGATTTAAAACGTAAAGTACTTATATGCATACAAAATAAATATTATAATAATATATTCATTTATAAAAAAAAATAAAAAATCAACATAATTATCACTTTACAGTCAAAACCAAAGTAACAAAAAAATATAATATCTATATTTGTCTAACAGTCAATACTAAACGGAAAATATAAAATTTATTAAAAATATAAAAAAAGAAAAGAAAAATCGAGCATAAAAACATAATAGCGAACTTAATTCTTTTTTTTTTGGTTAGTTTAAATGTAACGCTAATGAAAGTGAAGCTAATAAGCTGTAAACTAAAACATGAATGGCAGTTAGACAGAAACATTGTGAAAAAATATTTTCGCAATGAAATGGATTGTGCCATTAGCAGTCTGGATCAAATCAGGATAGTGCAAGACATGTATTATAAGTAGGCCTTTTGATCTGACATAGGCAGTTGTGTTGTGTATGAAATATGAAATATATACGTTTAACAACAGCGGAAAAATAGGTGCATGGGAAGCGTGGTCAAGACGCTAAGTGCGCTTGAACTTGGCTTGTCTTGGCTACCTAGAAGGGGGCTCGAGGTTCGACACCTGACTCTGGCAGAGTTGCGTTTACTGAGCACCTAAAGGCAGCACAGAAAACCACCTCCTAGATACCCCCTCCCACCCACTGGTCCACAAATGAGATTGGACCAAAGCGCTCTGAGCATGCTATAACCATGAAAGTAGCGCTATACAAAAGCTATAATGATAATATTTGATGGTTATTATGTTGGTGAGACTTTGAAATCTATTTAGAGCCCATGCCACATTTTTTCTAATACAAAATTTTTATAAAATGTTGGCCCAGTAAAAACTTTGGTCATCAGTTGTATGTATATGTGGTGAAAACAGATATTTCATAAGACTTATAAAAGTAAACAGTGAGAAAAGAACTTCCAGTGTAAATCACGGACACAAAAAATATGCTTCAATCACTGTCAGCGATTGTCTAGTAATACAAGAAACACATTGATACATTAACTATTTCTAAAAATGTAGCTAATAGTCGTTTTAAAAAAAATGTACATATATTTCTAAATCATTTTCCAACATGTAACTAAATCATAACTATTACAGTGTCTTGTGTCAACAAAAATGGTATACAATAAAAATATAACCTGTATAACAGTTATAATCTAAATACCAATAATTAATACTAATTAACTAACACAACTATTACAGCTTTAACTTCAAGAAAACCAACTAAATTTGTATCCATTAAAATACCTAGTTGAAACTAGATAATGTAATCTATAAGATAAGACTAGATTGAACACATGAAATGCGTAGAACGTAATTATCTTGTTTTTTGAAGTAACATCTGTAATCGATTATATAAGATAATGAAGAGTACATAAAAAAGGTAATTTGCGCATTTTATTCCCCATGTCGAATATAAAAAAAAACACTAAAAAAATGTCATTATTAGGTAAGGCAAACTACTGACTAACTATCTCTCCCATTTCGGTGAGTTTTGTGTTTTCTCTTCTTGTCTGCTGCCATTGGGAATACAATGTACAGGGTATGTACAGTCTGTGAAGTGTGTGAGTCCTCCGGTGTTGTGTTGTGCTCAATGAGTTGCAATGTGGTACATTGGAAATGAGGGTGAAATAAAATGCTCGACTCAACAGAAGATACAATGCCTCAGTTAGACAGGATCAGACGACTGAGCTCATGGAGACTGTAAGAAAATGTTAAGAATAAAAATGTTAAGAATAAATATGTCAAGAATAAAAATGTTAAGAGTAATTGCCAGATAGTCCAGTGGTGAGAAATTGATTAACTTTAAATTCTGAAGCTCAAATCCTAGTAGTGAATGGGATTTTTCATAAAATGATTTGATACATGTTCTGGAACCTCAAAGTTTAACTTTAACCTCGAGAAAGTTACAGTTTTATCATACAACACCCATGTATACTGACAGGAATGAATGGTATAAACTGCACAGACCAATAAACTTTTCTGGAACGTGAATCTGGACAGGTCATACCTTTCTAAAACTTGTCACCTGCTGGGATGAAATGGGATCTAAAAAAAAGAAAAGGCTCAGAAATTACAGTCCTTTATTTAACTGCTATACAGTCTTTCAGTTTCAGGAACTCATTATGCTGCCGGAGAAACAATTATTAGCAGGGATGTTTAAGCAAGAATGATAACAGAAATGTGTTGCTCTTTATTAAGGACTTTATCTTGGGGGAAAAATGTCTTTATTTAATTACATTTTAGAAAAAAAACAAGTAAAATAGTTTTTTAAAAAGATAATTCCTCCCTTATCAATCTGATAACTGTTTCGTAAGAGTGATGATTTTACTCTAAATAACTAATGAATGATAGATTTAAACAAAAATGGAACATTTTTTAGCCCACCCCAATTCCCGATACCCACTAAAAAAATCCTGGTTAAGCAAATGTAGAAATCTATTCAGAGTATATAAGATTCGTGTATAGATCATAGCCTATAGATCCAGACTTAGATGACGGTGCACAAAATCTTCCTGAACATCTATTTATTAATTAAACTATTTAATGAATGAGGCCTACAAGCTGGAAAACCCTTTGACGTCTGTCTGTTCAAAATAAAGATTGTCTAGACCTCTAGTCAAATTTAAATAAATTTTTATTATACTCTGAAAAATTATAACAGTCAAACTAGAGTTTTTCCAGTGTGGCCAGCAAGCTAGTAATTCTTTCCCCAAAAATACACATCAACTGTCAAATTTCTAGAAAAATCATTAGAGACATTTTTGAGAGCTGTGCACACCCACCCTGGTTTCACCTTTTTGTTTTTTTAACCCAAATGAAGAGTTTGCAATCTCAAAAGAGGAATTGTCAAAATCATGATCATTTCATCATCATATGTTTATCACAAAGAGAATATAATTCAGTAATCCATTATGCTTGCAGTGGACTATTTGTGTAAGTCAATGACCAAAGAAAACTCACAGCTCCACTAAGCATCATTTGAGATGTAACAGTTCAAAACTAATATTAATATAAAATTCACTATCTTTATAAAATGTATTCCAAAACTATTAAAAAAAAATATTTCATTTTTATAAAGAATATACTGTTCAAGTGCTAAATGGTATCTTTAACCAAACAATTAGATTTACAATTTTTAAAAAGAATATACTGTTCAAGTGCTAAATGGTATCTTTAACCAAACAATTAGATTTACAATTTTTAAAAAGAATATACTGTTCAAGTGCTTAAATGGTATCTTTTACCAAACAATTAGATATCTGCATGATCACCAATCACTCTCGTGTTATTTTTAGTGTTTTAATGAATAACAATAAGCTCTATAAGCTTAAATTTCATGATCTACAGACAACCAGTGGTCATACAAGCCATATCTCTTACTTTGACTAAGCAAATTTAAAACAAAAAAAACATAATAATAAAGGCAACAATTTCAGACGTGAGCTGCATCAGGAAAGGAAATCTATGAGTCTGATTCAATTCTGGGGTGTGTGTGCTCTTAGTAAAGTGAAGTTCCCCTCTCAGACCTTGTGGTCTATGGGGCAGATGATGTAATGGTCATCTGTTTCTGTGGCCTACGAATAATGAGGGTGTCATGTGGCCAGCGCAACGACCAACCGCCTTTACTTTTCCAAAACTAGTGTCAGGTACCCATTAGAGCAGGATTCGAACCGGGAACCCCCAGTTTGGAAGCCAAGTGCTTTACCACTAAGCCACCGGGCCTGCAGGTGCATGTTCTTACCTTCCATTAATGGATGCTCCTCCCCAGCTTTATTTTCATCATCGCTGCTTTCATCGTCCTCCGATCCATCCTCATCGCTGTCATCCTCGTCATCTTCCTGCTGGTGGTCACCCCTTGCATGGTGGTCATGTTCATCATTGTTGTTTTCATTGCCGCTGTGTTCCTCATTATCTGTGTCTGGTATCTCCTCCTTCCTCTCTGTCTGACTTCCAGTCTCACTCTCCTCCTCAATGTTGTCAAGGGCATGCTCTGTGACACGATTCTCCTCAATGTCAACTTCCGCTTTAGGCTTTGCACTGAAATATATAACATGTATAGAATTTGTAAACACTTTCCTACTAGGAAGTGAATCAGAAAGAAATGGACATGTTGGTTGCAGTAAGAACAGCAGAAAATGGAGGGTAGAATATGGAAAAGGCTGTCAGAACACTTCAAGTGGACCATTTGTAAGAAAATTGAGAACTGTTTAAGATAAAATAAAGTTCCCTATTCAGACCTTTTGATCTATAGGGCAGATGATGTAAAAGTAATCTGTTTCTGTGGCTCATGGTTAACGAGGGTGTCATATGGCCAGCACAGCAACCAGCCATCTTTACTTTCCCCAACTAATGCCAGGTACCCGTTAGAGCTGGTTGGACTTAGAAATGCCCAAAGAAAGATTTTGAAATTTAAAAGCTCAGTCTACACCAGGAGTCGAACCTGAGACACCTCATTTCGGAAGCCAAGCACTTTATTATTCAGCCACTGTCCCTCCACTGTTTAAGATGATGAAGTTACTGTTGTTTTTCAGTTTATAGTATAATAGTAAATTTTTCAAAGTTAAAAATTCTAACACAAGAAAAAAAAATTCTTTTAACATATTACTTTTTTCTAATGTTACTTTTGTAAAACTAAGACAAGTTCTTTTTTTTAATAACTTGAAACTTATTCCTTTACTTTATCCTTAGCCAAAAAAACAAACAAACTTGCATACTAAAAGAACAAGTATTACAAATCTAAAAAATAGATTACCTAGCCTAGGATTTATTCAAAAGAATTATTGTCATTAAACTTACTTAGCTAAGTGAGGATGGTTTCTATTGTACTGCTGCCGATTTCTAATCAAGTGTCGAAGCACCCATATAGCTAGAATAGTGATAGGAATAGCCACAGCCAGAATAGGAAGTACAATCATAAGGACAAGGTCACGAGTCATTGTGGCCTCCTCAAGACTGCTGCTGTTAGCTGGAGGCCCTGAAAATTTGCAGAAGATATAAGGCATTAAATATTAACATAAATAAATTAATATTTTACAATGGTAAAGACCTAATCTGAAAATTTCATCTCATAAACAATTTGCCAATTTATAATTCTAATTACAGTGGAATCCAAGACGTAAGACACATACCTAGCTTTATCTATCTTATAAATTACAAAATTTCTTTAAAAAAGATGCCAATTAAGTCCTTTGTGTTGATAAAGTCATGCAAGCTTATTATAGAGACTTAGATTGGTTTTCCTGGTTGATTCAGGCAACCCATTCAATGATCTAAAAGCACTATGGAATGAGCATTTGTATGAATTCAGAAAAAAAAAGGTTTAAACTTTTTCATTTTAGCACTATGCTCCTTAATGTGGAAAAGATTCAAATGTGATTTGGAATTCTTTAACAATAATAGTGAAATAACTTTGCTGTTTGTGTGTGTTAATTTCTATATCCAATTACTGTTTTAGTGATTAATAGTAATTAATTTTAGCAATTATCAATATGATTATAAATAATTTACTAAAGTTTAAGTACATTTTGTAATCAGCATTTCAGACATAAAAAATACCATACTGATTCATATAAAAATTTGAAAAAGAAAAAAAAAGCTAAGGTACACACCATAAATTTTTTTTAAAAATGTGTGTATCCCTTAGCATATGAGGTCTATCCTAATGCAAAGAACAGTTCTAGGGAGATGGAGCGACAGACACAAGAACTGATCCCAATAACAACATCAAGTAATGAACAAGGCTCACACAGGACAAGACCAAGCATAGGAATCAATTATTCAAAACAATTTTGAATTTTTTTTTAAATGCCATCATTCCAACAGAATTTAGGATGTCAAGGACATGTCATTATATATCATATCAGAGCTTATGAGGTTGTTAAAACCAGTTAATGGAACCAATTAAATGCAGGAAAACTGTGTGGTTTAACAATGATCTCTATAATGTTAGCCCCTTTTACACCCACAAACACTTAAAACACTAATACTAAATGTAATCTATTGGCGCTGTTTCTTAATGTTACATGCTTGTTTGTTTGACATGTTTCAGATGTTTCTTCAGAATAGAAGATTATTACATACTAGCCCTTAGAAAAGATACTAACAACAGACATAGACAGGCCTTAAAGTGGAACCCTCAGGGCACAAGACATAGAGGAAGACCAAAAAGAATGTGGCGGTGCAGTGTACTAGATGAAGCCGAGAGAACAGGAAGAGCTGGGAAGACATTTAAAAACTAGCAACAGACCTTGGAGAGTGGCATGTTTTTACTGAGGCTCTATGTTCCATGAGGAATGCAAAGGAAAGATGATGATGGCGACACCCTAGCCCAAGCCTCCCACAGATCAACAGGGGATAAAGGTGGGCAGGGTTTGAACCTGTGACCATCAAGATGACAGTACAGAAAGCATACCACATGACCAAGCAGCCATATATACAACATGAAAAGGATAATGGTTAACAATAAAATCCAACCTGGCAAGTCCAAGTACATTTTAACAACATGATCGTAAGTACACAAAGAGGCAAAGCCTGCTATAGAACAGGTCACATCACCAGAGAAAGGAGAACAAATCTGTACAGAGCTGGAAGAGTCATCGGTCGCCACTTTGACTTCTAGTATCCTTGGAGGTGCCTTGTAACATTATAAATAAAATATTATCAGATATTACAAGTGTAAAAACAATGCTAGCCAAAAAATCAACAATTTAATTACATTACCAAAAAGCTTTTTTAATAATCTAACATTACTTTTAAATATTTTATTCTTCATTAAGCATCTCTAGAAATAAATTATTTATAACTACAAAATTAAAAATCCAATTCCAATACAACACAATATTATTCAGACTTAATTTGTAAACTCAGCAAGTATATATATATATATATATATATATATATATATATATTAGGGGTGCACGGGATAGTCCCTCCGGCTCCGGCTTCTGGCGAATATCCGGCATTTATTACTATCCAGTGCTATCCAGCTCCAGTCGGATATCACTACCGGATAGTAAAAAATACACCTATTTAATATGCAGAAAGTGGACCTCGTTCCATTACTGTCTGTTATAGAATGTATTAATGTTTATATGAAAACAAAATAATGTGCTTAAAAATAGAGCCATTATAAATATGCACCAAACATCGTTTATTATAAAGACAAGGCATGTTAATAACTTAATATAAATAGAGATGAAACTTTACATCATAAATGCGCTTTACATACAGAGATGCAATGGCTGGCACTTTTTTCAATTTGTCTTGACCTTTGAGTAAGTTAGTTAACATGTTAAAATGTTACATTCCTTGACTACGTCATGCTGACCAGACGTCTGTCTAGCTGTGCGGGTATATCTCCAGAGGTAGAGATGAACAACTCCCACCCCCTTTTATTTGTTTAGTCCATCACATTGAGTTTTTTATAGGCAGGTAACCACAAGTTAAATACGATGGACGTAGGTTTAATGTCAGCGTATAGACACTCTCTAGTGGTCACACCTTTCGAGGGAACTGAGTTTGTTTACTTAGTAGTTAATCTTTATTTGGGGGGGGGGGGGGGGGGGGGCTGGACTACAAGAGCCACATCTATAAGGTAACAGGTATATTTCTAGATGAACAACTCCCTCCCCCTTTTATTTGTTTAGCCCATCACATTGAGTTCATTGATTGACAGGTGACCCCAAGTCAGATACGATGGACGTAAGCACTCTCTAGAGGTCACACGAGGGAACTAGGTTTGCTGGGGGGGGGGGGGGGGGGGGGGGACTAGACTTTACACCCCGAACTTCTTATTTGTTTAATCCATGACAATGTATTGATAGAGAATATAGACATTGACCATTCTTAAGCCAGAATGGATTAACGCAAATTGTTAAGACATATTGACACTGTCTAGAGGTCACTAGATGATGACACTAAGTTTGTTTACTTGGAGAGAAATGTCAATTAGAGCGCTGAACTACAGGACACATTCCTACAAGTATTTTGTTACACAAGCCACGGGTATAAAAGTGGCTTGCAAGGGCATTTAGTAAATTGAAAAGTAATAATAATGGCTGATAAAAAGTCATCACTTATATGGCATTACTTTAATGTCAAAACAATGGACAACTCTAAAGCAGTTTGCAATGCTTGTAAAATAGTTCTGTCACGTGGTAAACTAGGCAAACCTAAAGACTTCTCAACCAGCAATATGATTAGTCATCTACGCTCGAAACACCCAGACTTGTTCAACGAAATGACTGCATTGAAATCAGCATCAAGTAATATCACTGCCTGTGCCAGTATGTCTACAAGCTCCAGTGATTCGTTAAGCCTCACACACAAGCAGCAACCAGGGATTAAAGAGGTCTTAGACAAAGCTAAATTGTGGGATATTAATAGTGATAATGCTAAACGCATTCACTTGGCCATAGCAAAGATGATTGCAACTGACATGGAACCTTACCAAGTAGTTGAGAAACCTGGATTTATTGGACTTTTAAAAGTACTGAAGAAAAGATACACTGTGCCTAGTCGCAAATATTTTACAGATCGCGTTATTCCAGATATCTACGACAATAACTTTAAATCTTACTCTTGTGTTATGTGTGTGTCTTGATTGAATCACAATATTCTTAATAAAATTTAAGAGTGTCAAGTAACTCCTCGTTATTACTGGAATTACTTAAGATATTTACTAAGCCACTATCTGTATAAGGTACAAACCAGAAGCGGTTTGTGGCCTTTAAAACACGAGTCTAATGACAAGTTGATGGTGTGAAATACATGAACACAAACATCTACCCACTATACAACTTAGATTGTACTTAAGAGAGATTTACGCTATAAAACCAAGATTGAACTTTACCTTTGAAAGATTTACATTAGTTACATATAAGTTTATATATTCTGCATGAGTTATCCCACATTCTACTTTACAATTAGCGGCCTCATACATACGCACACACCATCTCATGTTACAAAGATTAGTTTATGATAAGCATATCTGTAAAAAAAAATGCTGTTGATTTTAATTTATCAATCAGTGATAGAGTTTAAAGTAAGAAAGTAATAACAAAATAATATGAATATAGGTATGTTATATAGAAGATTTGCAAAAACTTCAGTAAAACGAGCTGTTTGAGTCATGTAGGTATTCGGCTCCGGCTCCGACCGAATATCTAATTTTACTATCCAGTTATATCCGGCTCCGGCCGGATATCAAAAAGTACTATCCGGTGCACCCCTAATATATATATATATATATATATATATATATATATATATATATATATATATATTATATATATATGACTATTTTATAAACGTACTAACTATCACATAATTAGTTCACTTAATTAAGCACTTCATGCATACTTGTAGTACTTTGAACATTTTTGTTAAGAATTGAGAAAAATGTACATAACTGTAAATGATTGAGATGGTTCATACTTACGGCCCAAACAAATTTAGCCGGTGGATATCCAGGATACTCTATGGTGCCACAGGTTATGTTGACACAGTGTTTCCGCTTGTATGGAACAATGACTTGAGACTGGGTGAGGTTTAATTTGTTATTATGTATCATTGGACGCACTGAAAGAAGAACATACAAGAACAAGTATGCAAAGCCCAATCACAATATTCAAGCTATATAGATCTAGTGTTTCAGCTAAATAATTTGCAAAGAAACAAACTTAGGAAGCAGAACATTTTTATGATAAGAGTGCTGCTATAATACCATGAACTGTGAGATTTGTGGTCCTTGTCCAGGAATGGTGCTGATGGTCACTTGTGTATCGAGCTTGTGCTGTGTAGATACCAGTGTCATCAATAGAAATCTTCTTCAAGTAAATGCCTAAATTTTCATCAGAGATACTCAACCTGGAAACAAATTCAAGGCTTCACTAGTGCAATGCATTGAGCATTGAGTGCTTTCTACATGACTATTTGACTGACTTCTCACTGACTTGTTAGATGACTGACTGACATCTTGCTCTTTCATTAACCCATACATCCAGCAATTCCTAACTAGTATCCACATGTACACACTTTTACACTCTCTATTCGACAAATTCATATTAAATGTTATAAGCATGACAAGTTCACTATTTTATCTGTGACAATAATATAATGCTATAATATAATGCATAAAAGCAGCTGTCCATTCATTGTGTTTGATTTTTTTTCATAATATCTGTATGTCTTTTCTATTTTTAAGATTTATGCTTAATTTCATGACCAAAAAATTAACATGTTTGAAAGTCCCCAAAGGGAACATTAGGGTCTTAGTACTATATCACCAATGTCTCTTATGTCTCTACCTTGCATGTTTAATAATCACTAAAATTGAATTCCCCCACTTTGATGGAAAAAGGTCCATGCCACTTTATCCTGCAACTGTTTTCTTACTCTACAAATCAATTAAGCAGATTCTTCCTTATTTACCTCACCAGACAGATATCAGTCTTACAATGTGAGCCCAACATTCCTCAACTTCCATATTTGGAATTCAGAATTTCTGTCTTTTTGTTCATTAAGTTTATGACCGCAGAGATTATTGTTGGCAACATGACATTTATGAGTTACAGTTTTTAAATTAATTCAGAAATGCTCCATTTTAAAAAAACAAAAGAAAACTGTAATGCAAGTTGAAAAATAATAACTGAAGGCTACAATTAGAAATCAGCTTAGAAAATATTTTTTTTTAAACTTTTCCTACCCGGAAGTAAGGAAGGGGGCAATATTAAATGAGTCAAATGTATTTGGAAAGTTTCTAAAATCAAAAATAGGTTATATACCTGTCTACCATTGGTCTTTCTATGACTAGTTTTCGCCTGCCGTTAAATGAAGCGATGACATTCACCTTTTCACTGTTTCGTGGTTGAAAGCTTAAAGTTATAATTGTTGATTCATGACCTGACCTTGTAACCACATTCAGAGGGAGAGGAATGTATGCTGTGGATCCTACACACACATGGAATTCTTCAATTCTGTCGGGTCCTAAAACTTCAAAATATTCTTGAAAGAAATGAATTTGTATAAAATTAGCAAACAAATGTAAATAAAAATCAATTTTAGGATTTGAAAACAGGTTTTTACAAATATTAAAGATCTATGTACAAATATAAATCTAAAAAGAAAAAAAAAATTCAAGCAAAAAAATTAAATACTAAAAGCCTGAAAAAAAAAAAAGAATAGGGCAAACGATGGGAGGACAGACCCCACCAACCTCCACCAGATACTATGTGGTAATCAGAGTACCCCCCCCACCTGATACACTGTGGTTATCAGAGTACCTCCATCTGATACACTGTGGTAATCAGAGTACCTCCACCTGATACAGTGTGGTAATCAGAGTACCTCCATCTGATACACTGTGGTAATCAGAGTACCTCCACCTGATACACTGTGGTAATTTGAGTACCTCCACCTAATACTGTGGTAATCAGAGTACCTCCACCTGATACACTGGTAATCAGAGTACCTCAACCTGGTACACTGGGGTAATCAGAGTAAGTCCACCAGTTGAGGTTGTCTAAAAAAAAAAAGGGGGGCTTATCTTGTAGAAGCTCCATATATACTAACTAGCCTGGACCATAATTGTTTGGTGCTGAGAGCCTTACTGATTGGTATCTTGGGTACTGAACCAACTTATGCTGATCCATAATGCTAAAATTTGCTGATGTCTATAAATTATTGTAAATTCTAATCCTGTCCTAGAACAGAAGGCCAGTAGTTTAGACTTGTGATGTGGATTTCTGTTTGATTTTTGCTATGTTTGTGTCCAGGAGTTGATTTTTACTATAATATACAACATTTAATCAGCTTATTTAGCTTATTTTTAAAATAATGAGATAACTTTAAAAAAAAAAAGATATTTTCTTTAATTTGATAATTTTACAGTATTACAGTATATTACATTGTCAATAATTTTCCTTTAAGATGCCGACTTGAAGAAAAAAAAAAACACCAGCAAAGGAAGAGGGAACTAACTCCTCAAAATTTTTTAAACAATTCATTACCATCAGCAACGACTGCCGTCCATAAGAGTAGACTAATTGCAATGAAAAGATCCATTTCTTCGTTTATTTTTGAAAATATCAATTGAGGGGAGATAATCAGCTGAACTTATTACACTTCTACATTATGATGACATAATGAGGTCAATCAGTTTGAAGACAGCCATAGTGATTTTTTTTTCAACATTTCAGTCAGATCTAGAAAAAAAGAAATGCTCTTATTAGTTTCCTAATTTAAAATTAAGTTTAAGTTAATACCCAAAGACCAAAATTATCAATAAAGAAAAATACAGTCAAACATCTAGTTTATGGTGCATATATATATATATATATATATACAATTCTCTTTGTGGCCAAACCATGTATAACGTTATAGAAAAGTCACTTTTATTTCTGCAAGTCAGACTAGAGTTACCCCAGTTAACTTTTGCAGCGACAGAGAGGAGAGCACGGCTCAGAAAAAAAAAAGGGGGGGGGGAGGAAGAACAAGTAATCTTTCTCTTAATATACATTCTATATTTGACTACATGTATTTTTTACACACCTCAATATCTGGTGTCATTAAAATGGTTATGTTTTTTTTTTCTGTAGCTTTGTTTTGACTTTGCCCCTTTGCATTGCCCTTTGTTTCCTGACCAAGGCTACCGCTTCACATATATTTTTGGAGTCAACAGGTCTTTCAATGTAGTCAAAATTCCTGCATCATGTAACTTTATTTCTATCAGTCACATATTTCTGGAAAAATGTCATCGACAAAAACTGTTACTCTTGAACTTTGCAAGATGGCTTTGTTTGCAAACATTGGGATAACTATAAAAGAATGGGCGGGCCTGCCATTGAAAGAGGCTCTATCCAAGGCAAATACACAGAAGAATGGAGAAAGACGGTCAATGTCTTTGATACACCCATTTAAAAAATTAAGATTAAATTTTAAATCCTACTGTTCATACTATACTATAGTCTAGACCTTCTAGATAAATATAGATCAATAATAATATAAAATATATCTTATCTTATATATTACAGGCGTTACTTAAAAAAAAAGATAATTACGTCCTATGCATTTCATGTGTCAATCTAGTCATGCATGTTAATCAATAACTTTAAAAATCTGCTAGGAAGTTGTTGGTTTTCCTGGCTAATTCAAGTAACCTATTCCGTTCTCTAATGGCACAGGGGAAAAAGGAGCACTTGTAAGAATTTGTTCTAGTGTATGGAATAAGAAATGTGCCTCTATCTCTGTGTCTTTCTGGGTATTTCATTAGGATTCATTTATTCGTTTTTATTTGTAAGTTATAGATTAGTGCTTTTATGTATTACAGCTACTTACTTCTGTTCTGAAGTGTCTCTAAGTATAGTGATTCTACTAATGGTGTTACTCTAATCAAATTGGAATATTCGTTTGTTATAAATCTCACTGCTCTATTTTGTATTTGTTCTAGCTTCTTTATATTTTCTTAAGTTGAGGGATCCCAAACAGAGGATGCTTGATTTACCAAGAATAAAAAAAGTAGTTTTCATTTGCTTTAGTTTTTTTTATTACTCTGATAACTGACATTTTTCTGGATGGAAAGACATACTCCAATTTGATTCCCATTTCTATAATTCTTCTAATTCTTTTTGTAAAATTTTAGTATCTTGTGTTGTTTTTATTGTTTGATATTAAATGCAATTGTCTGCAAATATAATCTGACTTATCTTATATGATACAGACATTACTTCAAAAAAGAAGATGATTAAGTCCTACGCGTCTTGCATTTAGTCATGCATAGTTGCATGTTCCTGAACTAATGCAATTTGGTAAATCATTTTTATGTTAATTTAAAAAAGTAGTGGACCTAAGACTGTTCCTTAAGGTACACCTGAATTTACTATTTCTGGTGTTTATTTGGAGCCATTTATTATTACAGTTTGTTCTCTTCCTATTTGATAATCCTGAATTCATTGATGTAATGTACCATTAAAGCTTTGATTTTAGTTTTTTAAGCAGGATATAGTGGTGAACTTTGTTGAATGCCTTAGAAAATTCTAATAAAATTGCATCTATTTGCTCATTATTATCTAATCCCTTTAAAAAAAATCATCATTTAATCCTATTAGTTGAGTTTCACATGACCTATATTTCCTGAAGCCATGTTAGTATGGAATAAGGACATTATGCTTATATTTATCTAAGTAATTTATGATGTTGCTACACATTATAAGTTCTTGCATTTTACAAGTAATGCTAGTGAGTGATACTGGTCTGTAGTTCACCACATCAGATTATTAAACTTTTAAAAATAGCGGAGTGATATTAGCTTCTTTCAAGTCCCTAGGTACACTGCCCTGATTTGGTGATGCCTGAAAAAGAATTTTGAACCCTGGTGTTAGCTTGTGGCTTAGTTCTTTGATCAATCTAGCTGGAATACCATCAAGTCCAGATGCTTAAATATTTATTTGGTTTATGCTAGCTAATAGTTTTTGGATCCCTTTCCCTTGTAATTGTACGAATATCTCCTAGATGTTTTCTACTTCGTTTAAATTTACTATTATGTCTTTGTCTCCTGGAGCTGAGAATGCTGATGCAAAATATTTGTAAAGAATGTTAGCTTTAATTTCATCATCGCTATGTATTGATTTACTTTCACCTTTTAATGGGGATACTCATGTTGTTTCAATTTTTTTAGATTTAATCATAATGTTTGTATTATTTTATTGTCTTCATATAAAATATATTACTTTGTTTATGTATTTGCTCTGCAGCTGTCTGCTAACTTTTAGGCTTAGCTAAAGGTGTTTGATTTTAAGGTACTTTTTATGTACTCTTTCCGTCTCTAATTAATCTAAATTATTAATTTAATTAATATTAAACTTAATAGATTAGAATTTAGATAGAATAAATCAATAATTTGAATAATTAATTATAATAATTCTAACAGTAAAATTAGTATAGACATCTTATGTGAGAATCTAGACCTAGATTTAATCTCAATCTATTTATATGTAAATAATAACCACACAAAATCAAATTATATAAGAAGCAACAGCACTAAATCTGTAAAACTCTATTCATTAACTTTACCCATTTTATGCCATTCATTTTTTATAATCCCAATATTAATGAGCATTTATTCTGTTGTTGTTTACACAATAGAAAGCCGGAAGTAGTAACAAAAGGGAATGGTCCAAAAAAAATATGTCCATACAATATTTGTGTCTAAATTTTAAACTGATTATTAGATCAATGTATTAATAGAACGAGTTGGAACGGTAACAAAAACAATTTCATCTAATCTAGATGAATTACTTGGAAATTACTAAAAATTCAAATTTAAAAAATAAAATGAGTATGCTTCCTCATTTTTAGTGAGACTAGTGTAATTATTTATACAGGCTAGTGATAGTACTTGTACAATACTAAAGAAACTGATAAGGACTTTTCTAATTTCTCCATGCAAATGAGTGGCTGTAATCTAGCAGTCAAATAAGTCACTTGTTTCTTAGACCCCGGCTTAAACTTACTTAAAGTATTTCACATAATCTTTGTTTATTTATTCTGTAATTAGAAAAGATCTAATCTAGATCTGTTCAGCGGATAAGATGACTGGTAACTTTTTTAGTATTGCCATTGTAAACTTTTTTTTTTCTAGAAATCTAAAACTAGAAAATAGATATATAATATAATACTTATACTAGTTTTAGGAGGTTCCTATATTTTGAACACTCCATCGAATTCTCCTTTCTTCAACGGGTCGCTTTTTATTTTGTTTGTAATTCATTTGTTTTATGTTTGGAGCTAAAAACGACGTTTCGGGACTGCGCATGTCCAATTTTAGATAAGTTCCTGTAATTCTGTTTTGTTTTTCCAAAGCAAATGGAAGTTATTTAGATTCTCAATAACCATGTATGTAAAGCTATTGTTTTAACCTGCCCCCCCCGCAATTCACACCCATATAAGGGATGAAGGCTATATTATGAGCCTGTTTGATCGTAGGCTGATGGGCATATCAAAATAAGCTTCCAAACATCTTTAGAAAGACATTCCAATCACATTTATACCGTTAGCTGTAAATAAAATTTTTAAAAGTTTAAAAAAGGGGTGTCCAAACAAATAATAATGAATTCAGCTCATTCTCCTTTTTGAACACAGCAAAATTGTAGTAAGAAATATTATTGGGATTAATCTATGATTTTTTAAATGAATAAACATGACCAAGATCGAGATATAAGTGCGGGCTGCTAATTTGAAGCCAAAGACTATGCCCACTGCATACCACACCACACGCCTAATAAGCTGGCGGTGAGAAGAGATATACACTCGGCGTGTAGTGCCACAAACTATCTAACAGGCAGTGGAGGGAAGGGGGAGAGAGTCATGAAAAGAATTTTAAGCATCTATGGGAGGGAGGGGATGTTAAGGTGTCACAAAACGAACATTCAAATTATGAAAACAAGAAGAGGGTCCTTGGATGGAAATTAAAAGAAAGACAGAAAGAAAATACAAGTAGCCTAGTTGAAAATATCATGTTAATTAAATTAAAATAATTAATTTATAGCTCTATGATCTATATAAATTTATTTCTGTCTGTTAACACATAGATTATATAGCTAGGTATTTAAAATTATATACGATATATATATATATATATATATATACAGAGAGAGAGAGAGAGAGTATATGAGGAACTAGACTATAAATACATATTGCAAAAGGGAATCTACTTCTTTTACTACAATCTAAATAATTTTTAAGTAACACAGATATAATTTATATTGGTATTCAACAACTGTGCTCACTGTTCGACTGAAGGAGAAAACCCAAAAACTGCGTTCAATATAGGAGCATGAAGTGACCTACTTTATTTTAAAATAAAATCTTGACTATGAGTGGTAATTCAAAGAAATACAGCTATTTTTATTGTCCTTAAGTTGAAGAATAAGAATCTGCTTTCAGTTTTTTTGTAAGTTAAACCTTCACCAAATAAATAAATAAAATAAAAAATTGACCTAGTTCCCGAAAGTCGGTGTTCAGTTATAAGAATCTACCATAGATCTAGATTCTAAGATTGATAGATGAGATCTAGATCTAGAATCTTTGAATGTAGAGTAACTTACGTTTATTAAACAAGTTAAGATCAGTCGCCGACATTTTTTATTTTTGAATTTGTGTATCTCCGTAAAAATTAGACCTAGAAAAAAACTGATTGTATCTATGAACTCCTCATCCATTTTTCTTAAAAAGTATACATGTTTTATTCTATTACTACTCAAAGTTAAACATGTATTTGATGTTAAAGTGGGTCAGGTCGATGATTTCAAAAGCTTAAATTATCGAACACTGTTTTACCTTTATCTTATCTTATCGAACATATTAAGAACTTATCGAACACACGAGAAGTATGGTGTTTTAAAAGTGTTATAATCTTAAAATTTTGTGAAAAGTATGGTGTTTCAAAAGTGTTATAATCTATATTTTTTAAAATTTATATCATTTTCTTTTTACGGCATGTCAAGACAGACAGATTTTAGTCATTTTCACATGGTCCACATCGAAGGAATAGAATCTATCACTGATCAGCTCTGCTTAGAAACTGACGGTGCTAAGCCCAGTAACGCATTACCGACACATTACCGTACCAGTACTTATTTAGGTCTAAGCTATTTTGAGATGTAAGGCCATTAATAAATCCAGATATTATTTATTTGAGGGAGAGCCTAATAAGCTTTGGTAGCCAATAGATAATCCCGCCCTCCCCAAGTCATTGCAGGACACAACAGTTTACTTGGTTGACCTAAAAACAAAACATACAGTACGCTGCCCTACGTAACTAGCCTCCGATCTAGCACGCTCAGTGTATGTAACAGCCCAAAAGTCAGTGCTCGATATTTTTCGATCTGGGCGGGGAAGGGGTGGGGCTGAAAAGCTATGGTAGCTTGCGAGCTGTGTTACCTATACATGTAGATAGATGTAGATGTAGATAGATCCGCCCTCCCTAAACCACCTGGTTGACACAAACAACATATCTATATATCTATCACGCCTAGTGTTTGTGACCTAATTAGCGGCTTGACCGTAGGCTCCTCCCACTTTCCCCTCAACATTGTTCTTACTACAACTTGAACAATGTTTTGGGGCTGTGTTGGTGGCCTGGTTTACACCTGTGTGTTGGGAAATCACTGACCATTTTTTTTTTTTTGTTGTGTGTTAGTCTGGTGGCTGCGTTTGAATTGAGTCTTGAAATTTACGTTGTTACTTTGCACTGAAAAAGTGTGAATGTTGGAGAGTGGAATTGCGTAAGAAGAAAGCGCGGGTAAGGGGGTGTAGGCAGAATAAGAGAGTGGTTAAATGTGTTATTGTTATTGAGTATTTGTGATGTTTCAAAGGAGTATCTTTGTAGCGCATTATGAGCTTTATCATACTTTATGGTAATATATATATATATATATAATTTTATACACCCTGCGCCACACGTCTAGATCGAGAAGCACAACTGACTATGTATTTGAGGCTGACCTCACATTTTAATGGTCGATCAATTATTGATGATCTCTTGATACAGTGTCTTGACTGTTTCTCTCCCCCCCCCCCCTTTTTTTTTATCTACCAAAGACATTTTTATTTCAAAATACCATATCTACATTCTATACCTCCCCCTTAGCCCTTTCGTTTTATTAATATCTCTTCACATCAAGCACATGCGCTAGGTATTTGTTTATAACACATAATTCAGAAGTTAATAATAGAATGGGGCATCTGAAAAATAACACAACTGGATATATTATATGTTTGATTTTCCAGTATCATCACAACGATGATAATAGCATCAAACTATATGTGTCATAAAATCAAGCTTTTAAAATGGGTTTGATTAGTGCATATCGATGTAAATCTATTTACTTAGAAAAATATAGCACTTTTACGGTAAACCACAAATAGCTGATACAAATTGTAACACATGAGTAATTTATATATGTACTTTGCATTACATTATTTAAAAAAATAACAATTAAAAAATATATAATTTAAATATTTTGTCTACTTTGGGTTATATTTCTTTGATGTTTATTTTTAACATTAAAATGGTGTTCGATATCTTACGAAGCTACTAACGAACACCCCTATTTAAACCTCAATTTTCATGTTTGGGTAGCAAAGGACACTTTAAACAAATAGTTGCAAATTATTTCTCAGCCTAATTAGAAGAATATTATATAGGTTTTGTTTAGCTGAAGCATCATTGGCATTAAAAAAAATACCCTTAACCCGAGAATCACTTCACTCTTCCCAAGAGGTCAAAAAAAGTGAATTTTTTATACCAATATTACCAATGCACTTTGAATATAAGAAAAAAAAATTATCCTTGGATGAAAATGAAACTAAATATAACTTAACTATAAAGAAATGGACGATGCACAATATGAATGGACTAGTTTCTTCATAATCATCGAAATAAAGGAGAATTTTAAAAAATACAATGTGTTTGATAAGTACCTTAAAACGAAGGTGTTCGATAGATGTAAGTTACTCTAGATCTAGATTCTAGATTATATTCTAGATAAACAATAAATCATAAGATTATTTAAGATAAGATAATTTTTATTGATCCAATCTAATGGAAATTTGGTTTGACTACAATTGACAAGCACAGCGAAACTACTATACAAAAGCAATATTGATTAAAAATTCGAACAACATTCAGTGTCATTCACACTTCTTCTTCTTCTAGCCACTACCAGCTTTATAATTTATTGCTGCTGAGCTGTGAGCTCTTTTGCAGACTGTGCCAAGGAAAAAAAGTGTGCTGTTTTCTTCAGTTGTTCAGCACTGCCGTACAGGGTGTTGGTTATGTTGGGCTGTAGTGGAAGCAGGGTCTGCTTAAGGTGGATTAGGGAGGGGCATTCAAAGAGGATATGGTTTACGGTTTCAAAGGGGTGAGCGCAGTGTCTGCAAATTGGGAGTTGTGTGAAGTTTATTTTGTTCAGGTGGTATTTTAATAGTGGTGTGTGTCCTGTTCTTAGTTGAAAAATTGTAGATTGTTCTTTGCTGGGGAGGAAGTTAATACTGTCCAGTTTGTTAGGTGTAGTCATTTCTTTGTACATGACTCTGCCTGTGTTTCCTGATGCCCATTGGTTGAGCCACTCCTCTTTGTGATTGTTGACTAACATTGACCTTAAGGTGTGGTCAGTTAACAGGTCTATCTGGTTGTTCCATAGATGAACCTGCCTTTGATAGCTTATCTGCCTTTTCATTTTCCATGATGCCAATGTGTCTAGGGATCCACTGTAGTGTGATATTGATATTTCATTTTGATATCATCTGATGGATTATCACAATTAGTGTTGTCAACTCTCTTGGGCTGTTTGAGGTGCTGCTGTTAAGTGCCTGTAGAGTAGATTGGGAGTCTGTAAAGACAACAATATCTGATGGTGGTTGCACTCCTTCAAATAATTAGTTTTCCACTGTCTGTAGTGCTATGGTAATTGCCTCAATTTCGGCTTGGAAGTTTGAGCAGTAATCGCCACAGGGTGTGCTTATCTCAAAGTGTTTATTTTTAGGGAAGACTAGGAAGGCACCAAGACCAGCATTGATGGTGGCTTTGAAAGCCGCTCCGTCTGTATATACATGGATAGCTGTTTTTTGATAGCTTTCAATTGTTTCAAGCGTGCCTACTTTGAGCTCCAGGGGATTAGATTCTTTTGTTAAGGTGTTATTTAGTAAATGTGTTTTAATGGTTGGTTGTTTGTAGTTTAGTCCGGGCGTAATGTTTGAAAATCTGGTAATTTTTTCTCTGTTATTGTGTAGGTGGTGTTTTAGGGCTAGTTCGTCAGTAAGTTGGATCAGAGTCCTTTGCTTTTTTTTGGTTGTTTTTCCTATTTCTCTGTTGTAGTAATTTATTAGGATGATCGTCCTCCAACCTTCTGTATCTCTCAATAGCTTCTAATGCTGCTCTGTTGCGCCTTAACTTAAGAGGTTCAATATTGGAGTCTATTTCAAAGGCTGCTGTGGGAGTAGTTCTCATACCTCCACTAATTAGCTGCAAGGCTTGGTTTTGGATTGTGTCTAATGATGATTGATAGGTTTTGTTGGCAGCTACTTGTATGGAGAGACAGTTATCCATTACAGATCTGACGTATTTTCTTTTCAGCTCCTCAGGATGTTCCTGCTAGGTGTTTTATTATGTTTAATCTTTGTGATGCCTTATTTATTATTAGATTTAATATATTATATACTGTCGCAGGGAAACACCTGGTTCCGGTAACCAAAAAAAAAAATCAAAACTATTCTCTTTTGCTGCTATAATATTTTAAAAGTCATGTTTATTCATCATTAGTTTCAGCTATATAAAGCTTCCATCACTTGTCTTCAATTAATCTTAGCTATCAGATTGGTGCTACCAGTTAGTAACATTTTTATAACTTTTGACAACAGGTATGCATTGGACATTAAAGCCAAGAATTTGGCATTTCCTGCAATCTTCAGCCCGTATGTACAGTACAGAAATCAGTGTTGGAGCAGACAAAACCTTGCTTAGTAAATTGAGAAAGCAGACAGGATTCACATTTAGCAATTGCAAGAAAGCATTGACCAAATTTAACAATGACTATGATCAGGTACATAATTAGAGTTTTATCTTAATGCTTTTTACTTTGTTGTTTCTTGGTTTTAATCTTAAAGGAAATCTTTAAAAAATGTTTTTAAAATAGGTAGTAAAATTTTTTTTTCATAGCAGAAGTGGAGTAAGGTTTGACAGATTTCTTGCTAATTGGTAATTGGATGACATAATTTGGTTATAACAGTGGTCAGTTAAAATTCCTTTTACTAGCAGTAGACAGGTAAACCATCTAAAGAGTCTCAGTCTAATGTTAGGCCACTATCCCCCTAGATGGAGTTTGAGAAGTTTGTATATCTGTCTTGAATTAATGTCAATGTTTACCGATTAGTTGTTTTGTTTTTTTTTGTTGTAGGCTAAAAAGTGGCTGGTTGAAGAAGCTCAAAAAGAAGGTTGGGCACGAGCTACAAAGCTTCAAACTAGGCCCATGTCTCAAGGTCTGGTAGCTATTGTGGCTGACAATAAGCAAGCCACTATGATTGAGGTAATCAAGAAATGTAACACATTTTTGCCAATAACAACTAGTTTTGATTCTTTTTTATTTTAACCTAAAAAAAAAACATAAAGTAATTTGAATCAGAATGAATCTGTTTCTGTGACCAATGATTTAAGAGGCATCTGCATGTTTCCCTCCTGGCCTAACATACATACATTAGCAAATATATTAAGAATATAGCCACTGGTAGTATGATAAAAGTAGTAAGTTTCCCTTTCAGATCTTTTGATCTGTAGGGCAGAGGATGTAACATTGGTTTCTGTGGCTCATCGTTAATGAAGGTGTCATGTGGCCACCACAACGACCAACCACCTTTAAAGATCACAAGGGGAACTTTAGGTTGTATGATGAGTAAAGAAAAAAAGGAAATATTTCTGAGTATTTCAAAAGTAATGAACCAGAACACATACCGTATTTTTCGCCGTATAAGACGCACTTTTTCTTCTCCAAAACTGGGGGGGGGGGAAAGTTGGTGCGTCTTATACGGCGAAAAATACGGTACGTTCAGAATCTTTTTTTTCTAGATTTTCCTCCTTTAAAATTGGGTGCGTCTTATATGCCGGAGCGTCTTATACGGCAAAAAATACGGTACTTACTTAGTTTTTTCTGTCCTAAGGTAAGTAAACATTAAAAGACTGGTATATTTAAGAAAAGCAGTGCTTGACATACAGAAGCATTCATCAAACAAATATTTCCACTTTATAATGTAGAACTCTAATAGCATACATCTCTCTGCAGTGTCCACTCATACAGCAACTGTCATAAAATGTTCCCTTCCTCAATATACTAACTAGCCATTACACTGGAACTGTGTCTATGTCAGCAGTGCACCTCTACCCTGCAACATACAAAATAGTGAAATAAAAAAAAACAACTTTACCTTAAGAATTATCAGCCAACAATGCAAACCTAAAATAGCTGCTAACAAATTTTATAAATCCATTCATCCTTACCTGGTTAGTTCCATGCATCATGATGATACAACCATTGGGAAATCTCACCTTCAGTGGCCAATGTTTTGGTTCTCATTGTAATTGAAGTAAAGTTCCCTTTCAGACCTTGTGGTCTATAGGGCAGATGATGTAAAGGTCATCTTTTTCTTTGGCCTATGGTTAACTAGGCTCTTATGTGACCTGCACAACGACCAACAGCCTTTACTTTTCCCCAACTAATGTCAGGTACCCATTAGAGCTGGGTAGACTTAGAGGCGCCCTAATATAAAAAAAAAAATCCCAGACTTCACCAGGATTCGATCCCGGCTTACAACAAAGTCCAAGTTGTGTTTGACAACTTCTCTAAATGTTAGACTAAGGTTTATAGGTCTTGCCTATTCATTTGACATAATGCTTAGAAGAATTCAGTGTTGTCCGCAAACACTTCATGTCTATTACACTGATGACGTTCCAACATTCTGGGTCTAAGCACATTGAGGATTTAGAATTCTTAAAAGTAAAGTAGCAATAGCACACTAAACATTGAGTCATAATCTTCAAATACAATAACAAAACCTAATAAAATACTCAGAAAGACACAAAGATAAAGGCATATTCCTTGTTCCATATGCTAGGACAAATTTGTACTAATACTCCTTCCCTAGCCAGGAAAACCTGAGTTTAAGGCATTGATTGACATGCATGACTAGATTGACCTAGGGACCTGCGTGGGACGTAGTCATCTGCTTTTTTGAAGGGATGTCTTTCTTGGAAAATATAAGATTGGCAGTAATTCAGGTGAAAGGGAACTCTGGGGTTGAGTCCTTTACTGCATATATATGGCTCGATAATCTAGGGTATGATTCCCACATGCAGACCTTAACATGTGTAAATATTACAAAGTATCACTCAACGAAGAAGTATAAAATTAGTATTTATTTACAGCCAACAGCAAGTACACATATAATATCGAATGCGTAAATCATCAATACTGAAATACTAAAATGTGCCCAACTGACATACTACAGGGCGCTTAGACTAGATTCATTGAACAAAAGGCTATCAATGCCATACATAATATTACTCACAAATAATCAATTCTCATACATCGCAATGAATAGAAATATAAGTTATATTATCTCCTTACGCTAGGCATAAAACTGGTAAACAAAAAACAAGCACCCTACTCAGACCAGGTCAGCTCTACAACTGCTAGACTGACCGCTTGAACCCTAATTGTCCCCCCTTGAAAATCCCGTGATAAAAACAATTCACACACCAACCAACAAAATAAACAAAACACACACACAATCTCACACCTTACACACCCCCACTCTTGACAGGTTTAACTGATTTTATGTTCTCTAGCTTATCAAACAAATGACAAACATGATATTTACTATTTGTACTTTTTGGAGCTTTCTCCATCATTTGTTGCTCCACACCCCAGAGATGAATTCCTTTACTTCTGGTTGCTTGTTTCTGAAGTTGAGTGGTTATCAATTTAATGAATCATACATACACATTTTTACAGGTAAATTGTGAAACAGATTTTGTAGCCCGTAATGACAAGTTTACTTCCTTGGTGACGAAGCTGGCTCAAGAGTGTAGTGCTTACTTTGAGGCTTTACAAAAGAAAGAGGTTAGGAAACAAATCTTCTATTCATGTTTAGGATAATCACTCAATGCTTGAAGTTTACAATCTCATTGTCCATTTATCTCTGCCTTCTTTCACTTTTGAAAAGTAAAAAAAAAAAAAGAATTTTAAAAATATGGGTTATTTTGATGGTTTTGGTTTTTCTTTCTTTTTTTTTTTCTTCTTGTGATACCTAACTTTACTGAATACATTATCTCCTGCTACTTTTTTTTTTTTAATTTAGCTCTTTACCATTGTTCTCAAAGAAATCCCCAAATTTGTTGTATTTTTTGCATAAATATAGATCCATGAAAAAAATTTGTTAATTTTGTTTTTAAATTATACATCTTTGTGTTTTTATACTTCAACTGTGAAGCTATGTGACACTGGTTTAATTTTTTATCTTCAGTATACTACATCTGTAGTAGTGTATCACCCACTAAAAATAAAATTATTATCAACATTTAGGCATTGTGATTACTGTTGGTAGCACTATTTTGTTATTCTTTAATCCTTCAAATATACAAAGCGACATCAGTTACAGGCAAAATATGGATCTTTAGAGACATGCAGATCTCTGAAATGACAAGGGGATCTCTTCCCTTCAATGCTGGCTTATTTTTTGTCACAAACACACACACAAAGCTCTGAATCTGCTCATTTTGACTGAAATTAGGTTTTGATACACAAGTTCATTCTCAACTCCTACAAAATTAAATAATTTTCAAGCATGGGAGCTGATAAGGTAGAAAAATTTGTCCAAATGCTTTTGGAACTGAATATAAAAATAAATTAAGCTTTTGCATTTAAAAAATAAAAAAGGTTGTCTGCTCCATGCTAGAGATGTAATAAAGTATTTAGTAAAGAGTAGCATTATGGTAAAGTATTGTAACCTTTCTCACTATCCAGACTTTCTGCGACTTGCACCACACGACACTATCAACTCAAAGAACTTGACAACTCGGGTCTCCAAAATAACGTCAAAGTTTAATGTTCAATAAATCACAGCCAATACTGTACAATTGGCAACTGACTGTACAAAAGCTTCACGCTCTGACTTATCAACTCTCCGCCTCTTCCTAGACTAGCACAATTCTCTGTTCCGGACCGACTTCACCTAGACTGGTTCTTGACTCTGACTTTAACTCGTACTTGTGAAGTTGTTCTTATATAGGGTCCTTGCTGTCCTTCTAGAACTGGGAGGAACATCGCCCAACCCTTCTGGCTAATCACATGACTACATCCCTCATGACGCTCCCGAGCTCTATTCATCACACCGATCCTTCCCGAACTGTCATAACTGACTGCTGAGTGTACTTTTTCCAAACATTTCTTCGTTTTCCACTGATAATAATATTACATCTTATATGTTCTTTAAGGTTTCTTTAGGCAAAGCTGAGTTAGATCAAATCAAATCCTCTGAGGCAACAACACTAGCAGACCTAGTGGTACTTAATGTTGCTAATTTAGGAGAGAATATGTCACTACGTAGAGGAGTGTTCATCAAAGCTGATGATGGAACAGTGCTGTCCACATATGTTCATCCCAGTAAGTTTTTCTTTTAAATTACTGAGTTAAGGATAAGTCAATATATTGTATTTTCCATGCCAGTGTTTCCCAAACTGTGTTTTATGGAACACAAGGGTTTTACAAGGCTGAATAGGTGTTCCATGAACTATTGGAAAAATTAACTAGTAGGCCTACACATGAATTATTCATTACTATATAGAAACGACAAATTGATTTTAAATTTAAAGAAATGGGAAATAACTGATTTTAAAAAAAAAAAACAAGCGAAGGATTCCGCTAACTTCTCAGAAAAACGGGAAGTATCTCGTTAAAGAAAAGGTTTAGAAAACACTGTTCTATGCTGTTAATGAGAATGTATTGAAATTATTTACTGAATGAAATGTATTCATTGATTTCTTCTTTCCTTGAGATACCATTAAATCACAATCATCACAAAAAGTATTGCTGGGAAAGTATGGAGCCATTGTGGAGATGCGCCAAGCCAAGACGGTAGACAAGCCTGCCCTCTCTCTTAGTGACCTCGGCAGCCACCTTTGCCAGCACATTGTTGGCATGAACCCGAGGACAATAGGTGAATACATTCCAAGGGAGAAAAAGGAAGAGTCAGTCGAAGAGAGACCTCTCGGGGATGAAGACGAGGCAACATCAGACACCGAGGGCTCTAGCAAAGTGGTAGAGGTAGAAGATGACAGGTTGTTGAACCAGGAGTTTTTATTGGACACCTCCATGACTGTTGGGGAGCTTGTATCTCTTAATGAAGTGGAAATATTGCAGTTTAGGAGATTTGCTTGTGGTGAAGAATTAGAAGATGAAAAGCAATAATCAAACTAGCTTTTTTAAATAGTGTTTATCTGAAATATGCGTATGCAACTGGCAAACTTTCAAAACAAAACATTTTATAAGATACCTAAACCAAAAACTACCACTCGTCTTTGTTTTATATAATTTTAATGACCAGCATGCCTGTTGCTCTACTCTACCCATCAGTGCTAGGAAAAATATATTTTTTTTTTACCTATTTAAATTTCTTCTGCCAAATTTTTTTTAAAGGTTAGGTTATTATAATTGACTTTGGAAATAAATAACCAAAGAAATTAATGGGTTTTTAATTTTTCAAAAACTCACATTCTTTAGTCTTAAACTTGTACAGCAAGTTACTTCTAAATATATAAGGTTTTTTATTTTTGCTTTCATAGGATTTTAAATTTAAATGTTTTGGATGTGTCTTTAAATGTTCTTAAGGTAGGTAAAGATGTTGTTTTTAATGTTTAACTGCATTGTAAGTTAATGTGTCCTCATTTGTGTGAATTCATTTGCTGAATGCGATGCATAAAAACTGTAATTTTTCTGACCATTATGATTGAAGTTAAGAAGAAATAAATGTGTTATACCAATTTTGTTTTATTTTTGTAGTTTTTACTTTATGTTTTGTTGTTAACTGACAATCTACAAGTATTTCTTTATTTCTTCTTTTTCTTTGTTATTTTTGCACAAGGCTAAAACTCAATTTAGGATCAGCTTGCTGAGTTTGGGAAAACCAGAAACACAATATTATTATATTACACAATGGAAATCTTCATGACATGGTTTTGGTACCCTACTACAAACTTGTTTTGACCCAGGGACCCCTAAGTGAACAAAAATTACATAAATGCATAGTGTATGTTACCAATATGTAAGAAAAAATTTTGAAGGGGTGTTTGTTTTTGTTTGAAATAAAAATTTAAAAAAATTAATGACTTGGATGGGGTTGACGAGAATTTATGTCGTTCTCAATGCGCACAAATTTAGAGTTGGTTTCTTTTATTTGTGATAAGGTTCCTTAAGTTCTACCAAATAAGAAGACTGGACAGCAGTCAACAACTTCTTTACAATGATCCATACATGCTGGATATAAATTTGGAATGTTTTTGTAACCAGAATTTGTTGTATTTTGTTTAAACATTGGATTACGTTCCTAGGCTGTGGATAATTAAATAAGCTTCTCCTGCATTAGTTTCGATTCATCTGTGATTGGGATCTGAGTTTGTCCACACTCAAAAGGAATATTGAAATGAAGAATGATTTTAAATCTTTGGATTAGGTCATCCTAGAATGCTACGTAATAGACATTAAACAGTAGTGTTATTATTCAAATTATACAATTGGATGAACTGGTTTTTAGCGAAGAAGTTATTATAAATAAATAGTTTAAGTTCTTCTTTCCATAGATCTATAGGGCAGATGATGTAAAGGTCATCTGTTTCTGTGGCCCACTGTTAATGAGGCTGTCATGTGACCAGCACAATGACCAACCGCTTTAGTTTTCCCCAACTAATGTCAGGTACCCATTAGTACTGGGTGGACTCTAAATTAAAAATCCCAGGATTTGAACTGGGGACCCCCAATTCAAAAGCCAAGCACTTAACCAATCAGCCACCATGCCTCCAAAAATGTTATTTTAATTGATTACAATTTTATCTTTCTGTGGGCCCCCTAGGTCGTGTTGAGGACCACAGATTTAGAACCACTCCCCTACTTCAGCACTGAAAAAAACAAACAAGCCTAGCAGGGGCCACTGTTACATGTGATGTATGTGAGTGGAAATCTTTCTTCAGTGAAAGGCCACCTGAACAAATGATTGATAAGATGAAACATATTCATTCTACAACTTAAAATGGCCAACATGCAATCATTTCTAGAATGTTCTAATTCTAAAAACATTTTTGAATAATAAATATTATAATTTAGAACTATTAGCTTATTAATTTAAAACCTCCTGAGAATTCTTAATAAACAGAGTGATCTCACAGAGTATAAAAACTAACAATCATGCTTATTAACTTGTCACCTTTATTTTATTCAGTTACCGGTATAATACAAAACAGTACATTTAGACCTTTGACCTATGTGCACAAGATATAGTAACATTTGGCAGAGTTCTTTTATTCCAAGTGATATCACTGTGTGATTCACATTAACATCTAGGCAATCATTTCTAGAATAACAAATATATTGCTAGTTTTAAACAAGACACAAAAAAAAAAGCTTAAATTATTTACTGTTAAAGATGGACATTGTTAGCATGACATCTGAGCATGATCTACATAATAGACACAAAAAACTAACAAAATACCATTGAGGTTCAATACATATGTATAAAATGCTTAATATAATTTATGCTACTTAAAGACAGGAAAGAGCTGAGAGGCCATTAAAAAACTAGCAAGAGGGACCCTGGAGAGTGGGCATATTTTAACTCAGAGTTATGTTCCACGAAGAAGGCAAAGGAAAGACGAAGAAGAATTTATGCTACTGGTACACAATAAGTAACTCCACGTTTAACCTAGTCAAATGTTGCTCTTTGATATTCCAATGTTGTGCAGTCTCCACTGTAGTTAATGTTCACTAAGTACATAGGGAATACAAAATGTCTAAGTTGATAATCACAGATAACATTTATAACAGTAACATTGTATTAAATGTTCACAGAATGTAACGGTGCATAGACAGAGATGTGATCTTTCATTTTGTTGTTTTTTTTAGATAATAAGATATGATTGTGCACTATCATAAACATGTCAACAAAAAACATCTAATTGTAAGCTATGTCATATAAGTAAGAGATTCCATAAAATAATTTTAAAAAATCAACTAATATTGTTTCAGTTCAACATAACTGGGAGCTCTAATAAAAAAAAAAATATTAATGAGGCAAATAATGGCTGAAAACTGTGCTCTCTGCATGCTACAATTTATTTTTTGTTTGACGATAATCAGCAAAGAGTCAAAGAATAGTATGAAAATTGTAATATGAGACACGTGTACCAATGTACAAAAATCTTCAAAAGTAGCAGCTTTTTCTAACAAATCAAATCATTTGGTCATGAATTACATTTTGCATGTGGTAAGAAATCGCCACATTGAAAGTCACAAAGAAAAGTTTTTCAAAAGGAAATAAGTTATAGTAAAAAATGTCTCTGAAATGCTTTGAAATAATATATTGGTGATACAAATTCAAATCTAAAAAAAATACAATTAAATATTTGTATACTTAAACGATAAAAAAAGAAAAAAAACTAGTTGCCATGAGCTGTGCTTTTGTTTTTTAAGTTAGTGCTTTACATATAAAGTAGCAGTAGTAAATACAGATGATTGGACTTTTTAAAGTTCAACAAAAACATATCTATTTATTTTCTCAACAAAAATTAAACGTAACTATTTGTTTCTTATTTCCTCAAGTTATCTTGAACTTTTTTAATGTCCTGAGAAAAAAAAAAGAAAATATAATTAATTTTTTAAAATAGAAAAATGAGGAAGACATAAATGTTTCATCTCAAGACATAAATGTTTCATCTCAAGACATAAATATCTTTCATTAGAATATTTATTAATCAGCTTGAACGAATGCCTCAAATAAAGAGCCAAAGATCAAGTATTGTATAAATGTTTCATCTCAAGGCATAAATATGTTTCATTTCAAGACACAAATATGTTTCATTAAAATATTTATTAATTAGCTTGAAGGAATGCCTCAAATAAAAAGCCAAAGATTAAGTATTGGCAGCATATATTCTTGTATCGGGAACCAGTAGAATTATCAGTAATCCTTTCACAAATAAAACAATAAAGATGGTTATCAGTAGCTGGGTTAACTGAGATATAATCTGAACTGAGAAAAATCAAATTTAATCAAAACAGAATTTAAACCTAAAAACTTTGGTCAGCATAAGTACTTTGCCACTGACACTTTGCTTATCCATTCTATGGTTATACAGTACACCATGAGTACATTGCACTAGAAAGGCTGATCAGTGTAATGTATTGACAGAGACCTCAACAAAGGGTG
Organism: Biomphalaria sudanica; assembly: GCA_036873155.1. Lineage (NCBI taxonomy): Eukaryota > Metazoa > Mollusca > Gastropoda > Planorbidae > Biomphalaria > Biomphalaria sudanica. Next base: position 28,367 of record JAZGLO010005492.1, on the reverse strand, counting down.
TACTAGGCATAATGGTCTTACCTCAAATAATATCCCTTTTAGCTTTTCATAAGCTATATCCAGGTCATTATTTTCTATAACATGATCATAGGCACCTTTCTCTTTTGCTGCAAGAGAAATACACAATTTAAATATGTCCTAAGTTTGATAGAGAACAAGTAAAAATTCAAATAAAAAAATACTTAAACAAAGGTTATAATGAGTTAGATTCCATCTATCATATAAAATCATTACACAATTATAGCATTATCGATATTATAAAAGATCTATACCAAAATAAAAATAGCTCAGTACTTCTGAACAATAAAATTGGAGAAAGTTTTAGGACATGTATAGGAGTGTGGCAAGGATCCATTCTCTCTCCAGCTCTTTTTAACTTATTTCTGGAGCATATTATGATAGAAACTCTAGAAGGATTTACTCCTAGCCTGACCAGAAATGAGAGGCCTATTTCCAATCTCAGATATGCAGAAGATACAGACCCCAATGGAGAAAATGCAGACCAGGCACAAGATCCTACTTCAAAACTGGATGCTGCAGCTAGAGCAGTTGGCATGGAAATCAGAGCAGTAACAAGCAAAATACTAGTTTGTGGTGGCCAAATATTAGAAGGTGACTAATTTAAATACCTACAGTCAATAATAACAAAAGATGGAGGATCAATATAAGAGATATAAACCCATTTGAGCTTGGCATCCGCTGCCATGAGGCAACTGTGGAAAATCTGTAAGTATAACATCAGCTTCCCAATAAAATAAAAACTGTATTCTTCGCTAATAATTTCTGTACTTCTATATGGTTGTGAACATTGGACACTGAACACTGAAGCTTAATGAAGAATTCAAGCCTTTGAGAGTAAATGCTACAGAAAAATGCTGGGTATCAGATACCAGGAATAGAAGATAAAATGAGTTTGTACTTTTACTAATCAACACTCTGGATAGCAAAAGGGAGAAACACCTCAATACTGTGAAAAGATGAAAGCTGAGCTGGTTTGGTCATATTGTAAGTCATGACTTACTGTTGAACAAGAAAAATTGGAGGGACTTGGTTATGAGCACTGTCACAGCACCCCCAGTCAATGCAATACATAGCAAACTACACAAATAGTCAACAAACTTACACTGGCTTTTGGACATAATCAGAATTACATTTTTACTAAAGATTTAATTTAATATATAACTCTAAGACTAAAAAATTGTTTTTTTAATGCAATTTTGGTAATTGTTTGTGGTGTAATTGTTATGATATGAGACCTTTCAATGTACATTTTAGTTCAATTTTACAGCCTCAAGTAAATGACTTTGTAAATGTGGTAACATAATGGAGAAGTGACATCAGAGAGCTTGGGGACAACTCAAATGTCAAACAGCATCACATTTGTGTATGTTTTTATATTTTTTAACCTTTTTTTTTTCTTCAGAACTACCCTTGACTACTTTGAAGTTTGTTTTTATATTTTTTTAACTTTTTTTTTTCTTCAGAACTACCCTTGACTACTTTGAAGTTTGTGTTCCAATGGATATAATACTATTAGTAATGAGTACGAATATAAGGCCTGTGTTATTAGGGTGTGGTTTCTTCTTGATTTTGTAACAGAGAGCCAGTATGACTATGTACTAAGCTGGTATATCTTATCTTATGTAATACAGACGCTTCTTTAAAAAAGAAGATGATTACGTCCTACGCGTCATGCATATTAACCAATGACTTAAATTCTGCCGAGTCACTGGTTTTCCTGGCTAGCTCAGGCAACCCATTCCATGCTCTAATGGCACTAGGGAAGAAGGAGCATTGGTACAAATTTGTCTAACAAATACAAACACACTTTGAGGTATGATTCTCCTTTAAGAGTATCCCTTCATATTATGCTGGTTTGACTATGTGAAGGACTGGCAAGTCTCATGCAATACATGTGAATTTTTGTTCAGCACACAATCAGAACTCCTTCAACTATGCAAGTCAAAGGTGAAGTGAGACCAGATCCTGGGAGACTAGAAAACAGACAATGTGTAGGAGGGATTTTTTTTAAAGCCTTTTATTAATGGCTTTTATAAAACTAAAAGAGTTTAAATAGCTTACAATAATTCAAAGCTTCTTCTGCTGTGTCAAGGCGTTTCTGTAAACTTTCTTCTGTTTCTGTATTCCGAGCTGACAATCTTTGTTTCTAACAAAAAATATAAATAAATAAATCTAAGTAAAAAGAATAAAATAAAAACAACAAAATCTTAAATGCAGGTACACCAAAAAAAAACTATTTTGAAATATGCAGCACTTCTAGTAATAGAAAAACACAATAAAATAAAAGTAGAAAAACTTTTTTTTTCATACCAATACTTCTAAACTTGGCGGTGCAATAAAAATATATCTTGGTGCAGGTGTTAGGCCAGACTTTTTTATACTTTTAACACCATTGATCTCAACATCTAAAACACAAAGCTTGCCAGACTGACTGATATCTTTCACTGACTGTAAACTGAAAATGTAAAAGCATTGTGTGCTTAGAAGAAGAAAAAGAAAGAAAATGTATATTACATAGGTTTTTGTGGTCAGGAAGTGTTTGTTACTTGAGCTACTTCAATGACCACACAAGTACTCTAACTAACAAGGCAGCTTCTCTATTTGTGATTAAGCAAGTACAAATTTGCCTCTTTTACTTGATGATTCTTAAAACTCATACAAATAACTTTATACATCAGTAACAGTACCACAAGAAAAAAAGTACAGCTGGGTTTCAAAGGAAACTTTCAGAATACCAACAGTATCCACTGCATAGTTAAAGTAAAAATTAAAGTATCCTTTTCAAGAATACCAACAGTATCCACTACATAGAAAAGGTAAAAATTAAAGTATCCTTTTCAGACCTTACAATCTATAAGGCAGATCCAAAAATTCAAAACCCCAATCATCACTGGGATTCGAACCCAAGATTCCATCAGTTCAGAAGCCAAACACATTACCACTCAGCCACCCCCAAACCCCACTACATGATATTTTCATATTTTATATTTTTAAAGAATGAAACTCACATTTAAAGAATGCTTCAGTGTTATAATTTAACCACCATTCTAATGTTGCAAAAAGTATAATACTTTGTTGCCTTGTATAATTTTGCTGAAGTGTTTTAATTAGTTCTACTATGAGCATTAGATTTATTTCATTGCCAACCCAAAGTCTCCCCAAACCTTTTGTCTGCTTTCCCCCTTTTAACTGAGTTCTAAAACAAAAAATTCACTTGCTGCTTATCAAAAGAACTCATAATTGTTCCACTTTTAAAAAGTCCTTAAAATAAAATATATTACAATGAAATCACTTAAATGTATTGTTTGAGTTCCTTATTTTTAAACATCTAAACATGTCCTACCTGGTTCCATACATGTTTCCAGAAAACTCTGCATGTTCAAGGAAGGCATTACGCTGGATAAGTTCTTTAAATTCTTCATGAGTAACAAAATGATATGCTGAAAGAAGGTTTGATAAAGTTCTTTGAAAAATTAACATTGTCATTAATCAGTAAACAGATCACAATGATAGCAAACTGACTGAACGTTTTAAAAATATCTACTTACCTACACCATTTTCTTCCCCAGGTCTTGGTTTTCTTGTAGTGTCTGAAATCATGGCAACATTTTAGCACTCAAAACAAAATTGGACTAAATGAATATTTTTCAATGTTAAGAGTTGACTCACTAAAAACAAATCCAGACAGGTTTAGGGGGGAGATAAATAATAAAGTAAATTACTGGCAAGTGAAGGGGTATGGTGGCTGTAGGGTAAGGCAACAGGCTATGAGCGGTCTAGAGTTTGAATCTCAGTGAAGACTGGTATTTTGGACTTCCAGAATTTTAGGACTTCCTGAGCCCAACCAATTCTAATGGGTACTTGACATAAATAGGGGGGAGTAAAGGCAATTCGGTTTCATAAGGTTGTCATTGCCCAAAGTGGTAGTGAAAATTAGCACTCCACTACCAACAAAATGTTTCTAATGGCATAAGTCTCAAATAGCCTCTGACAACCAGTCCAACTCCTGGCCTTCATGTGTGGATCAGATACTGGGCCCAGCAGAACTATTTATCACTAAAGAAATTGACATCAAAACCAATAAGCTTCGGGCAGAATCATTAACTTTGATTGGCTATCCACCTAGGAGAAGGAATTAAACCTCTACTGTCTTGCAGCTTTACCCAAACATGGGAAAATTCTTTAGGAAGCTTGCAGTGCTGCACACAAATGCTACACCAGTACAAAATGTATTTGTAAATGATTCTGTGGGATAAGGGGATGCACATTTTTCTTTAAGATCTAGCAAGTACCTGACACCTTTTGAAGTGTCAACAAGTGGTTGGTAATAGTATGTCGCAAAGTAACAAAAGGGAGGTGAACCAAAAGCTCAGGAGAGATCTGAATGGAAAGATTTGTTGAAGTAAGCCAGGGCCTTCTATGGGTTGTAGCGCCACTGGGATAAATGAATAGTGGGATTGAGTGAACAGACTGTTTCTTTTACTTTCACAAGCTGATGTCTAATCTATTAATAGTGTCTATCAAATGGATATCAGTTTAAAAAGAATTATATTTCGAATACTATTAAAAGTCTATAAAAAGAATTTTTGGTAACTTACGTGAAACACTAAATGCAAAGCAACCAGGAAACTCTGCAAAGAGCTTGTTGAGAAGAGTGCTTTTACCACCACCTGATGGCCCGCTCATAACTATAGCTCTGAGTTCTGTATTCATTGTCTTCAGACTTCTGGCACAACGACTGCAACTCTGAGCTGCAACAAGCAATGATACAAGTAACAGTATTTTTGTTTATAGGCAATCAGATTAATACAAATGGTTCTTGAAGCAAATACAAAGCATGTGGTAGAGTACTTGGATAAAGTTCTGAAGTTGGAAGTCATTTTATGAATGTTTCATAGCCATACAAAAAGAATTAACAACACAAAAACTCCACTAGCAACCCTGTAGTAAGTATATATATCTAGAATCAACCACATGGCACATGAGATACAGCATCAAATATCTATACCTTAGACTTCAATCTTAACACACTGTATGTATGTATATCTTATACTAAACACTATACCTAGTCCTAAAAAATTCCAATATTAGTGTAAAAGGCACAAGATTTGTAACAGAATTGAGAGACTTGCTCACACAAGTTAAATTATCAGTCAACACAGTTAATTAGACAGATCATTTAAATATTACTATTATTATATTAAGTCTATATGCATTTTTTTTTATTTCTAAGAAAACAAAAAAGCAGTTGGTTGGCAGAAACAACACAGTACAGCAGACATGAATTAAGACTAAATCTGCTAGTGTACCATTGGTTCACACAAAATATTGCGCTACACTAGAGAACATTATGATACCAATATGCCATTCTGTGCCAAAGACCCTGGCTATTGATTGGTGTTTAAAAAAATGACCTCCTGTTAATACTTTACAAAAGAATGAAGTCAAAAAAAAAAAAAAAAAGAAAATTCCAGAAACACTGACAATCACTCACTAAAAAAAAATAATTTAACTTAAAATTACTTTAGTATAGAACCAAACAACTCTTTAAAAGTGAAATAACAGTAAAAGTGAAGTAACAGTAAAAGTGAAGTAACAGTAAAAGTGAAGTAGCAAGTAAAAGTGAAGTAGCAAGTAAAAGTGAAGTAACAAGTAAAAGTGAAGTAGCAAGTAAAAGTGAAGTAGCAAGTAAAAGTGAAGTAACAAGTAAAAGTGAAGTAACAAGTAAAAGTGAAGTAACAAGTAAAAGTGAAGTAACAAGTAAAAGTGAAGTAACAAGTAAAAGTGAAGTTACAGTAAAAGTGAAGTAACAAGTAAAAGTGAAGTAACAGTAAAAGTGAAGTAACAGTAAAAGTGAAGTAACAGTGTAAGTTTAGACTGTTTATTCAACATCTTAACCAGTGGTTACAAACAAAACAAGATGAGACACCTATATAGGAAGCATATATTCACGACTTTTATAATCTTATTATCTTGAAAAACATTTGGTTTGTTTGATTAAAAATAACTTTAAGATGAAATAAGGTCTTTTTTACACAAACATAAACACAAAAGAAGCTGCATTGAACATTCCACAATGTAGTGTACCAGGTGCACTAAGCTTACCAAATTGTAACTTGTACAAAGATTTATTTTTTTTTATTTTTCAGTAAACTAATTTTACAAAATACTTGTAACAACCAGGCCACAATGCACTTCACCTAACACGCAAAAAAGAAAGGCTTTAAAAAAAAAAACACACTTTAATAACATTAAACAAAGTCGGTCACACTTCAAGCTAGTTTTGGTTGACAATTGCTCACAACCCAGTTCAGAGCCCCATTAAATACATAGCCAAACTCTATAGCTTTCTCCATGGTTACGCAGAGGGGAAGTGTGTGTGTGTGTGTGTGTCGTGTGTCACCTTGGTAACGGAAAGCAAATCGTCCATTCGTCGGTCACCCAAATAAATCGTTACTGGATGGGTCCACTCTTACGTTCTTCATGAAAATCGAATCAGACATCAGCACTCTCCATCCCAGTGTGTTTTTTTTTTTTTTTGGGGGGGGGGGAGGGCAAATAGAAAAAAGAAACAACTGCGATCATTTGCCTGTAAGTGCTAGACCAGATAAATCCTAATCCAGTGAGAGAGAGGGGGGGGGGTCGTGAAGATATCATTAAATGTCATGCATGCACTGTGTAGCCTACGTGTGTACCACAGACTGGAGGCTCACGATGTCCTGGGATAAAAGAACTGTAATGTATACATGTCTACTTCCATCTCGAGAGACGATGGACGCACGTTTCCTGGTCCTTACAGAAAATGAAAGACGGTCGCGCACGATTGAAAGCTCGGCACCAACACATTTGCAGTAGCTGTCCGAGGGAATACCATAGTACTACTTGATAGTCCCAATACCTAGTGGTTCCACTTCTGATTTCGCCTTGAAGTTGACTCCTGAAGTCATAGCACCGCTAAGCAGAAAAGGTTTGAATTCACGAGTACCCCTTCACCAAGATGACGGGTTTTATCTGCTCTAATGTCCCAGTTATGGTATAAACACAACCGTGATTGTAATTGGCTGTCATAGAACCAACATATATACATTTAAAGATCTGTTTCCAAGCAACGATTTTACAGTAGAACGTACGTCTGGTAAGATGTTCAACAATGATTAAAGCGTAACTCCATGAGGATATCTGTTCGTGGCCCCACCTTAATAAGGATATACACTTAACAAGCAAAATAAAAAAAAAAAATACTTAAAAAAAATAAAAATTATACTGAGTGTTTGGATCAGTCGTAGTTAAATTTGTAATAGATCTGGACTAACAATAATAAATCTTTGCGATTAGAAATATTTCTACCACTTGTTTTTGTTTAGCGCTATTTCATGCTTTTAGCGTTCTCAACACGCTATGATCCTATCACTTGTCTGGACCAGTTGGAAAAGGGGGGGGGGGGTAGAAAGAATGGGGTATCACAAAAATGTGAACGGCATGAAATCGAACTCGTGATCTAAAGCCTACTCGGGCTTCTCAGGCAAACAAGGTAAACTCTAGCGAAGAGCGTATGAAAGCTACGTATAGATTGTTGTTTCTATTTCATGTTTTTTTTTCACTAAGCCTCAGAAGACGACCTATAGAGGGGACTAATTCAGCTTATACCACCACTTCTGTCAAGTACAATTTCTTTCTCTTGTTCGATATACCTAACAAAATAATAAATTATCAATAGTTAATTAACTAATTTGTCATTTTGTTTAACTGATTCTTGCGTTGTCAGGTAAAAGAAATAATTGTGCCAAAATTTCGGCGAGACATGACAGGACGTTGCATTGTTTGTAAGCATTACGAAATAATTAATTTAAAAAACAGAAATTCTGTCAATGTCAACAAAATGTAATCGGACAGATACAACATATTCGGGAAGACTATACATGTATAAAAGAAAAGATAAAGATTTCAGCCACAGATATTAGGCTTTTTTTTATTATTATTCAAAAGACAACCAGAACTAGAACTATAAGTAAAATAAAGATCTATAACTAAAGATAATATAAGGTAAACATCTATAAGACTAGAGATCTACAACGATTTATAATTAAAGATCTATTAAGATCTAAGACTAAAGATTTGTAACATTACGCGACTTTCTATTTAACTCTTTTAATTACCCGACATCGTCCTTCCTGTACCTCCTTTGTGATATATTTTAATTATTTTTTAATACTTTGTTATTTCTTGTAATACGTGTAACTGTTCTTGTTTCAACCACATCACAGCTTTATAACATTCTCTTATCTAGGATGACGCGCGCGCGTTCCACTCACGCTCATATAATGTCCAAGGCCGCATGCTGATATGGAATCATCCAATGACCACCGGCTGTTCAGTAAGATGTAATTGAATCCCAGACCAAATTGGATTCTTCGATACCCTCTCATTGGAGAGTGGAGCAGGGTCTGCGTGTCCTGTCAACTAGCCTGACCATATGTCGCCAACCATATTTGAACAAGTGACAGGGATGTGTAGAACAGTTAAGTACGATTTAATGTGACTGGGCGGTAAAGCGCTTAGCTTCTGAACCGTGAGTTCCGGGTTCGAATCCTGGTGAAGAATGGGATTTTTAATTTACGATCTTTGGGCGCTTCCGATTCCACCTTGCGCTAATGGTTACCTGACATTTGTCGGAGACAGGTAAGGGCGGTTGGCCATTGTGCTGGCGACACGACACCCTCGTTAACCGTGGGCCGCAGAAGAAGATGACTTTACATCATGCATCATCTGCCCTATAGATCGCAAGGTCTGAAAGGAGAACTTTAATTTTACTAATTGTCCTTCAAAACTGCATTCTTTACCAAGAGGCCCGAACAAGACAAGACACTGGCAACAAAACACCCCAATGGAAAGAAAACTTTAAACTATATAGGGAGCTCCCTGATTTGGAAACCACTGGGCTTCCAAGCGTTAACCACGACTTTCTTCCAATGCTAACACGTAGGCAAGTAAATAATCTTTTAAATCAGTGCTGCGCAACCTACGGCACGATGGTCATATCTGGTCAGTGAAGCGTTGCTATCCGGCCCTTTAAGCTTTTGCCCACGATGCATGTGCTAATGAGGCAACAAAGATTAGAAGGAGGGGGGGGGTGTTCAACGATGCGGCTTTTAACGTGTGTCGGAAATATGTTTGGCCCAAGAAGTCTGACGTGTATTATCTAATTCTTTGTTGAATGTGATAAAAATGTGTAGATCTATGTTATTGAGGTTTCGAACATACCGGTATTCCAAATAAAAGTACTATTTATGATGAGTGCTAAATGCTAAATTTTAATATTTACTATAGGGTACCATTATAATACAGTTTGTAGAAAATTAACTCAAAATGTAAAAACTATAGAGGCTATAAACGATGCTAAATGTTGTTTTTTTTCTTGTCTTCAGTTGGCTGTCACTTCGACATAATCCCCTTAGGGAGTGGTGACTAGAGTCTGGTGAACTTTCTATTAAAGGTCACTGGTCATTTGAAAATATGATGCTTTAAAAAACAACAACACTGGAGCAGTACTATAGTTTGGGCCGTCAGCTGCCCCACCCGACCCGACCCCACTAAAATGTACTTGAGTAGAGTTGTGTAACGTGACGTACCCGCACTCCCTGACAAACAATGTGTGAACGGTATCATGATCACGTTGTCCGGTCGTCATCTCTTTAACCGAGATCTTTAAGGCACTAATGCTTTAAAGAGATTGACATTTTGAACTGTACGAAATACAAGTTTGGTAAGAGAATCGTAATCATCTTCTGTCAAGATTATAAGATAAGATATCTAGTAATTCCTTTATAAATATGAAAAAAAAAACAAGTTAAGTAATATATAAAGTATGTACAATCAATGGACAGGGCAGTAACGATGACCTCAACTGTCAACCGTCAAAGAAAAGCGAGTCGAACGGAAAACAAACAAAATATAACAAATACTTTTTTAGAAAGAAAAAAAAAGCTTATATAAGGGGAATAACTCCATGTGTACATCCATATATCTCAATACTTTAAGACTTATTTCACTTTTTTTCGAAATCAAATAACATTAATTAATTCCCGCTATTTAATGAACTATTTGATTAATTGTTTGATTCATGTATGTATTGTTTTGCTTCATTCATGTATGTATTGTATTGTTTCATTCATGTATGTATTGTCTTCGACACTAAATAACTGTGCAAACTTTCAACTACTTCTAAGAATGGAAAGTGGGAGAGATAACTGTGTTGAACATTTCTATCAGACAGACAGAGTGAGTTGATATAAGATTAGTATAAAAAACAAAACTGGCTCCTCCAACGCAGTCAGAATCTTTCACATGTGAAGTAAACAATAATGCCTCCCCCAACTAGGGCTCTATATGCAACAATAAGAAATGCTGAACGAGATAAGCCACAGTTGTCTTACGAGTGAAGGCGGCCAATAAGTACATACAATCTATTTATCTTGCATACAAACAAAACACATCGGTACCATGTCACAACTATCTAACACACTTACAGCAGGTCGACCTCTAATTAATCACCACAACAGTTTAGTAATCAAGTTTCCAGCGGTACGACACTCGACACGAGTAAATGGACCACGTCGTTGCCCCCCCCCCCCCCCCCAGGTTGATAAACAGTGAAACACGGTGAACACAAACACCAGTATCGACCGCGTGTGTACCAGATTGATTTGTATCTCCTCAAAGGACTGTGCACAGTTGGTCGATTGGATTGGGGAATATAGAAACATTTACAATTAGTTTACATATAATCAGTTAGTCGATAAGATTGGGACACATAGACACTGACAATTAGATCACCTAAAACAGTGATGCCCAAACTACGGCCCGCGGGCCAGATTCGGCCCGCAACGTGTTTCCATCCGGCCCGCCGAAATATCAAAACAAAGAGTAGAATTTTTTTTTTTAAAGTTGAAATTTTTTCCCCTTACGTTAGGATTGGAACTTTGATGGATTTCATTTAAATATAGTGTTTAGTTATTATTTTTTTGGCGACAAAAGTTAAAAATTATTTTTGGTTCTTAGATAATTTCCTGCTTTCTTAAGCTGGCCGTGTCCTTGACATCTTGTGTGTGCAACACATGGCATCCTTTTGGAACCAATGCGAATGGTACCATACCATTTAATATTTGCGCTTTAATTAAATGGGAGAGTCGAAGAAATGAATGTAGAAACTTCCAGAACTAGATAGATATTTACTTTTTGTTTCGAACATGATAATAAGCCAACATGTTTGATTTGTACAGAAAACATGTCGATGGCTAGGAGGAAGAAGAAGGGAGATAAGAGGCACCCCTGTCTCACCCCTGTCTCGATGCTAGCAGTGATGAAAGAAATTTGTCCTGAAAAGAAGAATGCATTTGAAACCGTCAGACTTTCTCGTATGACAACGCGAGTGGAAGATATGGTACAAATTTACATTGAAAACTAAATGAAGCAGATTTTGAAATGTTTTCAATTGCCACTGAGGAGTGCCCAGACAGTTCTGCAAATAAAACTGATTGATATACAAAGCTAGACATCCCTGCTTAAGAAATTTCGAGCGATGCAAGCTATTGCTTTCTATGCCCTGTTACCTGCAGTAACGTTTGAGATTTCAGAAAACAGGCGTTTTAAAAGCACTGAATAGAGTAGGGCTCCACAAACATTGTTAGTAATAAAACAGATAAACCCTTAGTACGTAATCACTTTACGGGTGTAAGTAGAGCAACGGGTTTGTAATAAACTATTTTAAATGGTTTATTCTCCATTTCATTTTTTTCTTCTTGTCATTGGTGTGGCCCGCGACACGAGTTTTGGAAATTAAATGGCCCGCAGACCGAATAATGTTGGGCATCACTGACCTAAAGCAGTGATGCCCAACCTACAATTCGACATGCGGGCCATTTTGATTTCCGACACTCATGTCGCGGGCCACATGAACGAAAAGGTAAAAACAAAAGAAATGAAATTTAATTGAATTTGAAACTATTTAATTAGAAACTCGTGGACCTAGTACTTTCATTAATGTATTGGATTTCTGAAGATTTTTTTTTTTCACCCGTCAGAAAATGGGTTAATTTCTGTACTTAAAATATGAGCAACATTTTAGCTAGCTTTACAACCGACTCATTTACTTGTCTTTTTTTTTTTTTTACATAATATTCCCATCGATCCTCTAATCTGTAGGCGTAGTTTGACAATCTTTTATTCGCGGCTTAAACCAAGAATGCCGCCATATTTGTTTGATGCCGTTTACGTTGTTGTTTTAAAGAGCTACAGTTTCTTCACAAATCAAATATGTTGGCTTAGTATCATGTTCCACAAAAAAAGTTAAGATCGGTTCACTTTTGCTGGTAGATTCTAGTTTCAGAGTCCCATTTCATAAACGAACTAAAGGTCATGGTACCAATCAATTAAAGAAAAATTGAGGGCCTTAACGTAGGTAAAGATACATTAGTCAACTTTTTTTTTGGGAAAGGTAAGGGGGGGGGGGGTCTACAAATTTCGGCGGGCCGGATGGACCGTATTTTCGGGCATCCCTGACCTACAGTACTGTTTAAGGCTTGAACAAGGGAGGGGGAAAAGGGGGCCACACGTTTCCATTCTGCACTTGAGGTTTTTCATTCTAATTCACATTATGAAACTGAAGTTCAAGGGGACGTCACTGCAACAAACATTGTCGCATTTCTTGCCTTTCAACAAAACTTCTATCAGCTCACTTTGTCTGCCTTGTACAAATCTTCTCGGAGCAATCAAAACGTTAACCAAGCGCTTGATTAATTCGTGGTAATTAATTATAATTTGATGTAGAAAAAATGGGAATTTAATCTGCAGTATTGGGATGTATGGTAGTATTTTTGCGGTTCTTCACTTTACATAATCTTTGCTTTTTTAAAATAATATTTATATATATATATATTTGTTATTGAAACGTAACCCAGAAAGAGTTTTAGCAAAGAAAACTCCAAAGCGTACAGATCTATGTTAAATGTGTCAATATAATATTTCCTTTATTTCAAACGTTTTGCAATTTAAACTGTAATAGGATTTTTTTTTCAGCTACAAATAATAATAATAGTAATGTTATATAGCAACGATGCGACACTTAAATCAAAGTTTCGATAACCTAATTTTGTGGTTGTTGGTAAGGTTGTGCTTGTTAAAAGTGTCGCTCAACTAGAAGTTAATTAAGAAGAAAAATTGCTTTCATTTAGAAATAGGGTCTTTCTCAACCAAAACTAAACCAGATTAGATGCTAGTATGATAAAGGTAGGAGTGGAGAAGTAAGAAAAAAAAATCCTTTTGTCTTATCATGGTCAATATCGTTGACAAACTTCAGACACTTTATTGAACTGAGTGAGGACACTTACATGTGATAATGTTCAACTTTTAGACTTTTAATGACTATCAATGTTTGCTGTTAATCGACCAGGACAAACAAAACACACTACCATGATGTGGTCACGTGATGTTCTCATGTTGGTATAGTGTGATGAAAGTGATTCGAACTTAGAAGAGTAGCCTCTGGGTTAGTTGGTACTGTGCATACTGTCTTTTGTGCCCAAGGGAAGAATGGTTTGTATACACACCCACAAAGGGTGTACCGAAGGGCAGCAAGGCTAGACTTCGCACATCCCCCCCAGTTCAACTGTGTACGTGATTCCATATTTGCAAAACAGGCAGCAATGAGCAATTCAAAACGTACATAGAATGCAAGCGACGTTGACAAACGAACAATCTGCAGCCACAGGGTATTATTTGTAGTGTTCTGATAACCATTTTGTCGACCCACATGCTCCGGCGCCCAGGGCAACTCTACCCTGTGGGTATATCACTGGGTACGATAAACCATCTGAATTTATACGGAGACGTTTTCCCATATGTTGAGCTATCAATTAACTAAATTCTCTAGAGTTTTTTTTTTAAATGGTCTAATGCAATGATGCCCAAATTACGGCCCGCGGGCCATATCCGGCCCCCGAGGTGTTTCCATCCGGCCCGTCGAAATGTCTTCAAAAAGTGTAAAAATCCGCTTCCCCCCCCCCCCCCCCAACGTTGAAAAATATCTCTTTACCTACGCTAGGGCCCTCCATTTTTCTCAGATTAATTGGTACCATTACCTTTTACATTCGTGTGTTTATGAAATGGGACTTTTAATGTGGAATCTACCCACAAAAAAAAAAAGAGGGGGGGGGGGGAAAGGACCTTTATTTCTATATGGAAAATGATAATAAGCCAACTTATTTGATTAGTAAATAAAGTGTGGCTGTTTTAAAAAAGAACAACATATAAACGGCATTATAAAACAAATTTGACGTCATTCTTGGTGTGAGCTGCGAATTAAAAGATTGTTTAACTTCGTCAAGACATTGGATGATTAATGAGAATTTTACTAAAAAGAGACAAGAAAATGAGTCGTTGGTAAAGCTAGCTACACTGTTGCTCATATTTTTAGTAGAGAAATGAAGCCGTTTTCTGACGTGAAAAACTGAATGTAAGTACTAGAATAACTAGATCCATGGATTTCTGATCAAATAGTTTAGGGCCAATTATAATTCTTTTTTGTACCTTACCTTTATGTTGCCCGCGACACCAGTGTCGGGATTTAAAATGGCCAGAAGGTCGATTTATGTTGGGCATCGCTGGTCTAATGTAATATGTAACTTTCATAAATATACACTTTTTTTAATGTACAGATTATCTTAATATACAAAAGAGAATCCATTTTATTGATTCATTTTAAAACGTAATGAATTTTGCGACATGTTTCTTTTTACTTTAAGCTAAACTACTACTACTACTAATAATAATAATAATTTACTTTATAGAACGCTGTTGACAAATTGTAGGCTAAATGCGCTGTGATAACATTACAAACATAACACGAGACACGAGAGCTAAAATGACAAACTAATCTAAAAATGTCTTTAAAAAGATAGGTGTTAATATTCTTCTTGAATGCAGTGTAAAAATAGCTCTCAACAAACGCTTATAAATGAATCGTTTGTTTTATAAAGAATAAATGAACATTGCACACAGTGATCAAGTCTTTGGGCGCAGATGAGGTAAAGCTCATCTGTCTCTATGGCAAACGGTTAACGAGGGTGTCGTGAGGCCAGAACAACTAGTAACCACTTTTGCATCCCCAGTTGGGTAGACTCAAGGGCGTCCTAAAAAATCCAAAATTCCAGTTTCTATCAAGGTTTGAACTCGAGACCCCTAGTTTTCGGAAGACATCGCTTTACCACTTAGCCACCACAGCCTTACACAGTGATCAACTTAGCTTAATATAACTTACAGCTCAATAAAGTTATACATTAAAGCAAAAAAAAAAAAAAAAAAATGGAAATAATGATAAAAGTGTGTATACAAAAAGGGAAGTTATTTTTAAAGCTTACACTGGTTTAGCTTGCTTGGGTTAGGGTAGGTAACTCGTGTGTGTTTGGGACAATAACGTCTGCTCCTGCCGAATAAGAATATGCAAGATATACATGAATGGAGGAGAAAATGAGGCTATTATTAGACACAGAGTTAGATCTAACAGAAGTAAACGTCACAAGAGAATAGATCTACGTGTTAGTTCAGCATAAAACAACAACAATACTTTTTACAGTTAGTATTTGCATGTATAAATTAGTAAAAGTGTAGTCACAGCTACATTCAGTTTTTAGAGACAGAAGCGTGTTGAGTATTCAACTGACTGAATTTGCAGAAAAAAAAGGGACGGGTGCTTAAGACATGGGGGTAAGGGGTGGCATCTTCATCTCATATTAAAAAAAACATGAAATAATAGATTTAATAGACAGAATGACAGAAACAGAATAAAACAAAAAACAATTTTAAAAAACGGGGGAGAGGGAAACATACAAATATTTGTGTTTTTCTGTAACAGCACTGCATTAAATACGAAACGAGGACAAGAATATCAGCCCTTGCTATATATATATATATATATATATATATATATATATATATATATATATATATATATATATATATATATATATATATATATATATATATATATATATTATATATATTACAAAACTTGTCTCCTCTCACTCTGTCTGTCTGTCTGTTACACGTTTTGTACACGTTATTTCTCCCACATCCCATTCTCGGATCAAGTTGAAACTTCGCTCAATTATTCATTGTCCTTATCAAAACATGAATCAATCAAAACATTAACTAAATAATAATTCATAAATTAATTAGTCGTAACTAATTATTTTTTCTTTGATACAGAAAAGATAAATAAATCTTAAGGTATTAAGATAATATGGATGTAAATGAGCTGTTCTTTCCATTATGTAAGCTCTTTTTTAGTAAGTATTTATATATTTTGCTTGTTTGCATATTCATTCAATGTGAAACCTTTTTAAAATAAAGGTTACACATTTGTCCATTATATAAGATAAAATAGAAATTCGGTTTGACTACAATTGACAACCTCAGCGTAACTACTTTACAAAAACAATATCGATGAAAAAATTCGAACAGCAATTACTCACACGCATACACATTCACAACCAGCGCTTTATGAGCTTGACTTCTATGTACTTCTCGATGACAACAGCTGATCTTGTAACACTGTGACCGATAGTGGGATAAAGGAGTTTTTAAACCTTTCTGTTTTAGTCCTAATGGAAAGGAGACGACCACTTCGTTCAGATCTTATGTAACAGTGGTTTAATTGGTGCAGGTTGTCTTTAAGAATCGTGAGTGTTTTGGAAATGCATCTTTCTTGAAAAAGCTCTTCTATAAAGTCATACTTCACAGGCTATGCCATTAATGTTTTTCAGACCTTGGGATCAATCGGGCAGATGATGTAAATCTCATCTCTTTCAACAGTCTGCGGTTTGCAAGGGTATCCTGTGGCTAGCACAACGACCAACCGCATTTACTTTCCCCTTTGAGTTGGGTGGGCGACCTAAGAGTCCTAAATTTCAAGATCTTAATTTCCTTCGGGGACCTAGGAGCGGAATGGGTGTCGAAATCGGCCTTAGCATCACCATGCAATCCAACCTACAAATAACGTGGCATATGATGGTCATCCGATCATCAAAATCACTGAATCTAACTATTTCTATTACTAAAGGTGTAATATAAAACACTCGAACAGGGAACTTAGAAAATCATCATCATCATCATCTAACTCCATTTAAGTCAGGGCTTGAGAGGTTCAAATCCTGTCTTGCAAAAGCCCTGGACAGAACCCCCTGCTGTTATGTGTAATACATATATGTTACCATATAGCTCAAGAAAGTTTCCCAGACCTGTCGAAACGAATAGTCTTTATCAAAGGAAAGACAAGAGCCAATCAGGGCGCTTTGTGGGCCTCTTTTGTAATAGAATAGTATACAAGTGGTAAAGCGCTTGACTTCCGAACCGGGGTCCCGGGTTCGAATCCTGGGATTTTGAATTTCAGGATCTTTGGACGCCTCTGAGTCCACCCAGCTCTAATGGGTACTTGACCTTTGTTGGGGAAAAGTAAAGGCGGTTGGTCGCTGTGCTGGCCACATGACACCATCGTAAACCGTAGGCCACAGAAACAGGTGACCTTAACATCATCTGCCCTATAGACCACAAGGTCTAAAAGGGGAACTTTTAACAATGTAATACGAGAGCTACAGACATTTACTGTGGCCGTTCGGCGATGTCCACGATTTGCTAATATACCCGTATGGCGAATCAACGCATGACTGTAAGTACTGACCATTTAGCCATCAATCTTCTATTCAAAGAGATACATATTATCAATTTTAATGGACAAAATTCATTTACCTACTGTGCTGTCAACACAAGACTAAGACAAGCGAGAGCTATCCCAGACCCTTCCTGCGAGCAAACGGAAAAGTCAACTACTCAATACTGTGAAGAGACGAGAGCTCAGCTGGTTTGGTTATATTGTAAGACATGACTTAATATCAATATCTTAAGTCATCCTTCAAGGTTCAGTGGAGGGAGCGCGAAGAAAGAATCGTCCAAAGAATAGCTGGCTGGAGAATGAACCGGCCTCTCTCTTGATATCCTATTAAGAACACTGCTGCTGACAGGTGAAAATGGAATGATTTCATTTGGTTACGAGAACTCCAGCACCCCTACGACGAAAATCAAAGGAGAGATAATGTGTGTTCGTGTGTGTGCGTGTGTGTGTGCGTACTAAATTCCGCGTTGATGATTCTAAAATAGATATAAAGGCCTTAAAACTAATTACGAAAGGACACCCACTACTTTAAATATTTTTTTTGAGACACAGTTGAAGACGATGATAACTAGACTGAACATACAAACTTGTTGAAACACACGAGCAAGACAGAACATAATTTTGTGTTAGAGACAACTAAATAGAGATAATTAACAACACTAATGTATCACCATTACAACCCGGTAAGTCAGTGTTTCCCAAACTGTGTCCCGCCGGGCCCGAACCACTGAAATAATTAACTTATCTTCAAAAGTAAGCAAAGTGTTCCGCTAAATACTCAGAATGTACGAAGTGTTCCGTTAAGGAAGAAGTATGGGAAACACTGCGGAAAATTCAACTGGTTGGTCTATGTAGACATAAACGAGAGAGATCAGCTTGCAATATAAGCGACCTATCACCAACTTTGAATGTTGTAATACATTTAGGGTCATCGCTGTACAAAGTTAAGGACAGAGCTTCGTGTAATCCTTGAGCACAAGCCGCCAATTTCTATAAGGATGTGCCAACCAAAAATGCTTTAAGGTTATACATGTTACCAGTGGCGTGGTAAATCTCTTGCCTTTCGAACCAAGGGGTCTCGAGTGAGGATTGGGCTTTTGAATTTCCGGCTTTTTAGGGCACCCCATCGTCTATTGGGTACTTACACTGGGGAAAAATAATGGTGGTTAGTCTTTGAAACCCCGTGGGCCTTAGAAACAGACTTTCATCATTTTTCCTATAGATCGCCAGGTCTGAAAGGGTTACTTTACTCTTACTTAATACATGTTAGTGGCAAAGTACGAAATTCTACAAAATTTCTGGCGTTTTCCAGGCAAAGTAGGAAATAACTTTACACAGAGAATAAAAAAGAAACTTTAAAAGTGTGCGTATATGGACAGTGCAATGACTACAATACAAATACACTGGTGAAACTGATTTCCTACTTCTGTCAGTA
Source organism: Biomphalaria sudanica (assembly GCA_036873155.1). Lineage (NCBI taxonomy): Eukaryota > Metazoa > Mollusca > Gastropoda > Planorbidae > Biomphalaria > Biomphalaria sudanica. Next base: position 9,189 of record JAZGLO010005492.1, on the reverse strand, counting down.
TAAATATATATTTTGTTTTGACAACAAGTAAATTAATGTTAGAAGGACTATACTATAGAAATCTAATTTAAAAAGTTAAAATAAAAATGAGACCAATGAAGATGAAGGTATGCATTATATGACTATAATTAGTTAAAACAAAAGTTGAAACTAGTCATACTATAACAATTTAAATATTATGTATATATTATATTGCAATGAATTGAAATATCCATTCTCTCTGCAAACACTGCACCATATGAAACATTCAGCTCAAAGAATGTGAATCGACTTCACACTGGACTCACTTTACTGGACCGCAAATAGGTAATTTCTTTACAAGACAATTCTTTGCAGAGTTAACATTGAAAGCTTTGGCAATCAGTAATAACAAACATTTTGAAGATTTTTGTCAGGTAGAGTCTGCTGAATAGCTGTTGTAAGATAAAGCTTTTTATTCTGGTTTCTGATGATTGAAGTTGTTTTATAAAAAAAACAGATGTGTTGAAGGAGGGCGTAAACAAGAATTTTTATTTTATTAATAATTTTTGTCAGCATAATTAAAGATTTTCTTTTGCAAACACACTGAGCCTTCAATACCCCTGATTTCATTATTTGAATTGAAGCCTTCAAAAGTAAGGGAACCTAGTCACTAGTAATTATAACAGTAGCTTTTGATCTGCCACAGAAGATACATTCTGCAAGTCAGGGAACAACATTTTGATTCCCTTTATCATGCCAGAAGAGAGCTTAAGCTTTAATTAAAACCTCTGCCCTTCTCACTTTCATCTCAAAAGAACTCTTTCCTGAATTTGGAGAAAATCAAATATCTAGATCTAGAATCTATCCCAAATATATCTAGATCTGTAGGTAGCATCATTAACAGTTGATTGGTTTTAAATGTACACAGGGCTATTTAAGGTATTTTAACAATCCCACGGAAGTGTATGCTCTGGACAAAAAACAACAACATGTGATATATATATATATATACTATCTCATGGCATTGACACCCTGATCTATATATATCTTTGATCTATATATGATTAGCAAGAGCTAGATCTACTGTTGTTTTTTTTTAGGAGGGGTATTCAGTACAAAAGTTTTGCAATATGTGTACTTGTAGACAACTGAGTTAATTCTCAGTTAATTGATAGACCTCTAAAATTACTAACTAATAGATCTAGATTTAAATTTACAATATTAATTTTTTAATCTTATCTTATCTTATATAATACAGACGTTACTTCAAAAAAGAAGATGATTACGTCCTACGCGTCATGCATTTAGTCATGCATATTAACCAATGACTTAAATTCTGCCAAGTCACTGGTTTTTCTGGCTAGCTCAGGCAACCCATTCCATGCTCTAATAGCACTAGGGAAGAAGGAGTATTTGTACAAATTTGTCCTAGCATATGGGACGAGGAATGTGCCTTTATTTTTGTGTCTTTCAGAGTATTTTATTAAATTTTGTTTTTGTATTTGAAGATTATGGTTCAGTGTTTTATGTATAATTGCTACTTTACTTTTGAGTCTTCTGTCCTGAAGGCTTTCTAAATTTAGTGATTTTACTAATGGTGTTACCCTAGTCAAATGTGAATATTCGTTTGTTATGAATCTCACTGCTCTATTTTGTGTTTGTTCCAGTTTCTTAATGTTTTCTTGAGTTGAGGGGTCCCACACGGTGGATGCATATTCTATTATTGGCCTAACCAAGGTTAAATAACATTTTAGTTTTATGTTCTTATTTGATTTATAGAAATTTCTTTTAATAAACCCTAATGCTTTGTTGGATTTTTTTATAGTTTCATCAATATGTGGATTCCATGACAGTTTTTCATTTATTATAACACCTAGGTATTTTGAGTTTTTAGTCTGTGTTACTGGTTTGCCATGAATAAGATAAGTGGAATTAATTTGTTTAATTTTTTTTGTTACTCTTAACAACTGACATTTTTCTGGGTGGAAAGACATGCTCCAATTTGATTCCCATTTCTGTAATTCATCTAATTCTCTTTGTAAAATATCTGTGTCTTGTTTTGTTTTTATTGTTCTATATATTATGCAGTCGTCTGCAAATAATCTGACTTTTGTTCCTGAACTAATGCAATTTGGTAAATCATTTATGTAAATTAAAAATAGTAGTGGACCCAAGACTGTTCCTTGAGGTACACCTGAGTTTACTGTTATTGGTGTTGATTTAGAGCCATTTATTATTACAGTTTGTTCTCTCCCTATCAGAAAATCTTTAATCCACTGATGCAGTGGACCGTTAATGCCGAAATATTTTAATTTTTTAAGCAAACTATGGTGGTGAACTTTGTCAAAAGCCTTGGAAAAATCTAGTAAGATAGCATCTATTTGTTCACTATTATCTAAACCTTTTGAGAAATCATCAATTAGTCCTATTAGTTGTGTTTCACATGATCTATATTTCCTAAAGCCATGTTGGTATGGGGTGAGGACATTATGTTTGTCTAAGTGGTTTATGATGTTGCTACATATTATGTGTTCTAGTATTTTACATGTGATGCTGGTAAGTGATACTGGTCTGTAGTTTCCTGGATCAGATTTTTCTCCTTTTTTAAATAGGGGGGTGACATTAGCTTCTTTCCAGTCCTTTGGTACTCTGCCCTGGTTAAGCGATGCCTGAAAGAGTATTTTGAACACTGGGGCTAGCTCATTGCTTAGTTCTTTGAGTAATCTAGCTGGAATACCATCAGGTCCAGACGCTTTATTTGGTTTGGTGTTGGCTAATAGTTTTTTAATTCCATTTTCTTGTACTACTAAATCTTCTATGTTGTCTACTTGGTTCAAATTAAGAAATATGTCTTTGTCTCCTGGGGCTGAGAATGCTGATGCAAAGTATTTGTTTAGGATGTTTGCTTTAGTTTCATTATCATTATGTATTATGTTATGTTCATCTTTTAATGGCGCTATGCCTGTTGTTTCCATTTTCTTAGACTTAATGTATGACCATAGGTTTTTGTTGTTATCTTTAGATATTACATTGTTTATGTATTCACTCTGCAGCTGTCTGCTTACTTTTTGGGTTAGGTGTTTAATTTTTATATACTTTTTGTAAACTCTTTCTGCCTTGGTTTCTTTAAATTTTCTATATAGGTTTTCCTTCTGTTTACAAAGCTTCTTTAGTCTATTATTAAACCAGCATTTATTTATTTTGTTTGATGTGTATTTAGTTGGTATATGATTTTCTATAATGCTTTTAAGATGGTTTTTAATGAAATTCCAGAGGTCATCGACTGGTTGGTTAATGTCTTTTTCTAATAAGAATGTTTGTTGAAAGTTTAATGCAGCTTGGTGTAGTTGTGTTAGGTTACATTTATTCCAGAGTAAGATTTTTCTTTTGGTTTTTGTTTTGGTTTTAATATATTTGATGCATAAATTAAATAAATATTATAAAATATATACTAGACTATATCAGTATATCTAGAATCTATTAATATTATTAGTTAAATTAGTTACACATGACATAGACATAGATAGTATTATTAGACAAGATCTAGATCTAAATATTAAATTTTAGACAAAAAATATTAAAAATTAAAGATTATCATGGAATATCTAGAAATAGATAGATCTATCTAGATATAGATTCTAGTAGAATCATAGTCTAGATTACAGATCTCTAGAATCTAGATCTAGATAGTAGATTACTGCTAGACTAAGATAGTATCATATTCATAGATTTCATAGATCTATTTATTTTATCATAGATGATACTGATAGTCTATCACTTTATAGATCTAATTTTATACTATCATTCTATCATACTAACTTTCTAAGTATTTCTAAGTAATCTTAATCTTAGTATCTAATAATCTAAATGTAATCTAGATCTAGAATAATTTCATAAGCCATACTCTAAACCAGGGGTCGGCAACCTGCGACTCGCAAGAAACATGCCCTCTTTGGATGTTAAGCTGCGGCTCTTTAGTTCCATTCGCAAATATTATTTATTTTATCGAAAAAAAAACATTTAAAAATCATTCTGATTTGATTCTATCTCTCAGCAACTTGTACTCGCTTTTCAGCGCACCCCTCCCACATGTCTTGAAATGTAACATATTTGCAGGTGGAAGATCTTAAACTTTCTTCTGCCTTATCACTTGATATATATGAGTCTTGCGATATAAAACACAAGTTGCCCTTTTTGTCAGGTATATGTCTTCCCAAGGTTCTAAAGAAGAACTTCTAGGATTGCTACCGCTCTCGTGACAAACTAGCGGAGAAGATGTAGCGAATGTCGTGCAAAAATACCTTGAAGACATTAAGATTGATTTAAATAAAATAGTTTAAAAAGCAACTGATGGAGCCAGAAGTATGACAGGAAAAAAATAAAAGGGCAGCTATAATTCTTTGGCGCAAAATAAACCACGAAATGTTTATGTTTCACTGCATAATACACCAAGAAGTGCTTTGTGCCCAAACATTTCCAGCCGAAATAGTTAAGGTCATGAATTCGGTTATCAAGATTGTTAACAGCATCTTGTCAAAAGCTTTCTACAACTGTCAATTTATATGTTTAACGAAATGGAGATTCGGTATTCCGACCTCCTTTACAATAAAGTGTGATGGCTTTCCAAAGTTAAGGTGTTGACACGAGTTACTTCAGCACAGTAATAAAGAAAAATTAAAGATGAATTTGTTGACAGATTTGAGCAATTCAAAACACTCTAAATGATTCTAGCTTTTATAATGAAAATCTTCACAACACTAATAGCACCGAATTCCACATCGAGCCATTTGGAATTGATACTGGATCTCTGGACATACAATTGATCGATTTAAAAAGTAAAGCATTGTGGAGTGGAAAAATTGACAAAGTTGGAAGAGTTGAAGGTCCAGAAATAAATGTAACACAACAAAAGTAGACAGCTTTAAAAGAAATGCCAGAGACTAGACACATATTCAACGCATGAAATAGTCTTCCAGATTGCTACAGTCAGGTGAAAAAGTTGGCATTTGAAAGGCTGACTATCGTCGGATTGGCATATTCGTGCAAGCCAGCTTTCTCTTGCATTAATATAATTAAAAGGAAAGTTAGAAGTCAACTAACAAATGAGAATTTACAGTCGTGTTTGAAACTAAAATCAAGATATGAGCCAAGTGTATCAAAATTTTCTAAAACCATGCAAAGCCAAAGTTACCACTGAATTTGTTTGCTCAATTGTTTGTTATTGAAGTACAGGTTAGTGTTGTTTATGTAAGTAAATGTTTAATTGTTTAAATTTTATACTTAACTAATAAGTAATTATCTGATAATATATATATATTTAATATATCTGTCATATGCCTATTATTATCCATTTTTTTCTTATGAATTGATTAATTTTTTTCAATAAAAAAAAACTTTATTAATGCGAGTTTTATTTATTGTTTGAAAGAAAAAAATCTTGTGGCTCTTTAAAAAGATTGAAATTTTGTAAATTGTCATTTTTGGCTCTTTCAACTCAAAAGGTTGACGTCCCCTGCTCTAAACTCGACTAATCTCTATTGTCACTAAATGACACTATTGACTCTATTGGTGTATGATCTAGAAAATCTAGATCTATTTATAGAATAAATTCAATAATAGATCTCTAGAATCGATAGATCTATACTATATGTATATCTATTCATTAATTCATACTAATCATATCATAGATATATTTAGATGATAGATCTAGATCTAGTCTAAAATGACTAAAGTGTCACTAAAGGAGTAAACTGTAAAGTTAAAGTCAAAGTGTGTAGAGTCCTAGAGAGAGTAAATAAATCTACTTAATAAAAACTAGATTAGTAGAGACTAGAGTGAGAGCTAGCTTCTATTAGCCAGCTTACCTGATCGTACCAGAATGGATGTTAGTCGAATGCAAAACAACATCTAAGAATTAGATTAAGATCTAATCTCTAGATCCTAGTATTAATATAGTTCTAGACTCTAGGTCTAGAATCTATTCTAAAAATAGACAACACTGTCGTCATTCATTATTTGGATTCAACTTTTTTATAAGCTTGTTGCCAACTCTTATTTTCTAAAAATCTTTAAACTTCAGGTGTGCTTCAGTAACTAATGAATACGGAGAAGGGGAAGTACCGTCAGGGGCGGCATTAGGCTATATGTAATTAGATGCTCTAGGCCAGGGGTTTTCAGCCTGTGGATCGCGACCCCCTTGGGGGGTCGATTCATCATTTACCAGGGGTCGCTTAAGACCATCGCAAAATATTGATTGTTATTGCCTACTCTTCTATTGCTGTATGTGTGTGTCGGGGGGGGGGGGGGGGTCGCGGCAGAGTGGGGGGTTGTAAAAAGGGGTCGCCGAGCTTAAAAGGTTGAGAACCGCTGCTCTAGGCGAAGTGAATGGGTGGCCCCAAATGAAATAGTAAAATTTAAAAAATAAGATCGAAAAATGCAAATTGTATTAAAAACGTTCTGTATCTAGACCAGGGGTGGGCAAATTACGGCCACATGCGGCCCGCCGAAGTGTTTTATGCGGCCCGCCGACGCTTAAAGAAATCAGGTGTTCCCACACATTACACATATAAAAATGCAAATATATTTATATAAATAATTGTAAATATCTATAGATCTAGAAATAATTGAAACTTCTTATTCTTATCACTTATCATGAAGAGGCTAAATAAACATTGTCTTTAAACGTCATTCTAAAAAGTTTAAAGTAAACGAAGATTATTCTTACTGGCAATATTTCGAAACATTCAGTCAAAGACAAACACAAGCCAGTATTTATTCAATTCTATCAAAAACTGTGTTGAAAGAGTTGGGTCGGCTTGTACAACTAATAGAGTTCGTGCTTTGACTAAGAAAAACAGGCTTTTTAATAAAATAAAGCATTGAATATCAAATATATTGTTGGAATTGATTTCTCAATGATCTAATTATTGGCACAGTGACAGCCTTAGGCATAGACAAAGTGCTTAGGGTCACCAATTGGTGGAGGGCCTTGCAATGACTTCCTTCTTATTAATTTAGAAAAGAAATAGCGAAACTTGTCCTCAATGTTATTGTTGAAGTACAATATGTTTTTAATAAATTTAATAATTTTACTGTTGTCGCTTTTTTATTTTATTTTATTTTATTTGAGGCCACCAAATTCACTTTGCCAAGGGCCTCCAATTATCTGCCGGCCATGACTGGCAGTTCCGAGAAGTACTTGAAGATTTGGAAACAAAATTCCGATGTTCGATAACACAGTAGTATCCGCTGGCCTAGAAGAAGATGGAATCTCAAGGAAGAAATAGTAAGGTTCATTGAAGGACAGTGACTGTGACTTTGTTACTAATATTTCTAATGAAGAGTTGAAGACAGACTTCGTGTTTATCGCTGGAGACATTGCAATGTTTTGTTTGCAAATGAAATGTATCTGCATCTTGAATCTTTTCAAACAAAGTTATTCCACTTCTTGAGGCAGCGAGTGAAATCGGTTCTAATCATTTTCCTTTTCTGAAAGGTGAAACTATTTCTAGTGAAATGGATGAAATTACAAGACTTATTTGGATTTCTTGATTGTGGAATTTGAAAGCAAATTTTAAGACGTCAAGATCTTGGAACTAGTTTTCAATACCATCAGCTCACCATTTAATGCAGAAGCTGATTTAGCTCCAGATGACATACCTCCAAGCAAATTATAACCTGAAAGAGTAAATCCAATGAGTTCTTCCACAGAAGTTTCATGACTGCCAGAAGCTATATTCCCATACTTAAGAAAGCTTTGATGCGAAGCTTTCACATTATTCGGAGCCCACCCGTGATCTAGACTATATATGTCTACCTAAATCAATATTGGCATACATTCATATAGATCTAGCGCAATTTCCCTGGCGTTCAATTTACTTAATCATATTCGTACAGATGTCATAAACCGATTTTTCAGCTCAATCCAAGCTACTATAGCACGAATGTGCTTCATGAACGATTCATATAATCACCAAACTAGAAATAACGTTTTGACATTTCACCAAAAGGGAGAAACAATGGTCTTCAAACATATGTAGTCTAACAGTATCATTGCAGTTTAGCCTAATCTAAGTATTCGTGAATACACCTTGAATCATAATAGAGACTTAGAGCTAGGCTAGAAGCAGAGGCGGCAGTGCGCGGGACACTGGGCGAATGTCATATGCTGGGCCCTGAGCCGTAAGGTAAGATGTGTAGTCGGTGTAAGCTACTATATACTAGTATATGGTGTGACCACTAGAGAGTGTCTATACGCTGACATTAAACCTACGACCATCGTATTTAACTTGTGGTTACCTGCCTCAATGTGACTAAACAAATAAAAGGGGGTGGGAGTTGTTCATCTCTACCTCTGGAGATATACCCGCACAGCTAGACAGACGTCTGGTCAGCATGACGTAGTCAAGGAATGTAACATTTTAACATGTTAACTAACTTACTCAAAGGTCAAGACAAATTGAAAAAAGTGCCAGCCATTGCATATCTGTATGTAAAGCGCATTTATGATGTAAAGTTTCATCTCTATTTGTATTAAGTTATTAACATGCCTTGTCTTTATAATAAACGATGTTTGGTGCATATTTATAATGGCTCTATTTTTAAGCACATTATTTTGTTTTCATATAAACATTAATACATTCTATAACAGACAGTAATGGAACGAGGTCCACTTTATGCATATTAAATAGGTGTATTTTTACTATCCGGTTTACTATCCGGTAGTGATATCCGACCGGAGCCGGATAGCACCGGATAGTAAAAAAATGCCGGATATTCGCCAGAAGCCGGAGCCGGAGGGACTATCCGGTGCACCCCTACTATATAGGCCTATATATTGTACCACTTCAAGTTAAAGGGATCGTCCGCCTTTAACGCTGAATGCCTTATTATCGTTACAAAAAACAGCAAGTAGGCCTACTGTGCTATTGGCCTTTAAACCACATAAACTCGAAGTGTTCTTCACAGTTCTTCACCATGACTTCTGGATCTGATACGTCCACAAAACGCTATGTAAAAGACATCTGCTCTCAAGCATGCAGTCAAGGAAGACGGGAAAGTATGCCATCATCTTTACAAGCTTGTTTTGAATCCTATATCCGAGGAACTGGTCGTGGGCCTCGGCGTTCAAAATTTGCCGAAGGTGTTCTTGCATACAGAGACGGAGCCGGTACCTAAATGGGACGGTGATACTGCCGAATGGGTCACTTAGAATGATAGATATTCCCG